>CM024701.1:0-509350 GCA_014182845.1 Corymbia calophylla | reverse complement strand
CCCTTAGAGATGGCTTGAAGCGGACGGTGTATTTGTGGAATATATTCACCAGAAAGCACAAGGCAGTCCCACTACCCCATCCCGGGAGGACTCACGTCGTTCGAGGGTTTTGCTTTGATGCTAAGTCTAATGACTATCATGTTGTGAGGTTTCTCCATTTTGAAGGTGTTCATTATCGATGCTTCATCCATAGAAAGCCTCAAGTCGAGATTTATTCACTCCGTACCGATTCCTGGAGAAGTTTTCGATGTAAGGTTCCTCCTCTCTACCATCGCAGCATAGCGGTCTTCTTGAATGGGAATCTGCACTGGTATGCTCTCCATGGGAGCATAGCCTCGCTCGATATTACAGGTGAGGTCTTTGATATAATGGCTCTGTCGGAAGAGATGCTTCCCAAACACAGTAGCCATTTAGTAGCGGAGGTGGCAGTATTGAATGACTTGCTGGCTGTATTCGTTTGTCTTGGGGGGCCACCTGGGAATCACGAATCTCATTCCCCTTGTTCTGTTTGGGTTATGAGAGACTACGGTGTGCCTGAGTCTTGGACTAAGCTGTATACTTTTGAGGTTAGTGGAGTGGTAACAGCGTTTGATGGCTTCACGTGGAAGGGTGAGTTTCTTATTAGAAATGATGATGGAGAACGAGTTTCTTGGAATCCGATCACGGGACAACTCTCGAATCTTCAGTGTCGAGGGGATGCGATTTGGTCTCCGTTGTCGGGAGCTTCTTTTCACCTTGGATATGATTCGATTGATTCTGCTTGCTGAAAAGTTAAAAGTTACATCTGAATTGGGGAGAAATGGCTTTATTCATACGTGCTTCAGCCACAAAATGACGAGAAGTAGTGAGGTGGTGGTGTCCATTTACTTTTGATACTTCTTGCAAGCTTTAGAATGCATTTTCATTTTCACTTTATTTTTTCTTTAGACTAGTGAAGTGTGTTCTTTGTATGAGTGAAATCATGCAACTCAAGACTGCATCTACAACTTCAGCGTTGCCGGCATCTGCAGATTTTAGACAATTCGGAAGAAAATGACAAAACTTTTTGAATGTTATGCATATTTGTGTTCGATGTTATGCCACCATTAGCATTTTTCAACTTCTATTTGACCAAATTATTCATGGCTTGAATGACGAATCTCGATCCCTGGGCATTGCAGCAGTTTCAACTACATATTATTATATTTTGTTTCTTTATCTCTAGACTTGTTGGTAGCACTAGCAATGAATAACTAATAAGCTCATTTGTTGATACATGCAGACAGCTTCATTAATGGATTAAAGAAATATTGGAGATTGTGTTGTCATGATAACACTCTTTTTTTGGCCAAATGCTTTGGGGTCGGAAGTCTCACTTTATCTTATGATACACCGATGATTTTGCAAGTCAAGTCCGTATGAGAATGTGGTATGTAGATGAGATAATCTCTTCGCTTCCTCCTTGGAAAGACATATGGGAAATTGATTTTAAATGTGGTTCTCTTCTCAAGTCTGGTGCAAGGTGTTGGGGCTCTTCTTTATTAACAGTAATTATGGTGCTTAGCAATTCGAGTTCACCTAGCTCTAGCAAATCTGGGGAATGGCAAAGAACAACAAAAAGTGATGTTGAGGTTTCTTCAGAATGCCAACACATAGTTTACGTGGAAGGCGAGAAACAATCTGCTTCAGGGTGAAGCTGCTGCTTCTTTGGAACATGTTCTTAGATTGATTGATTTTTTACTTAACATTGATTTGAAGGCTAATCTAGTTTCAAAAGGGTCCATGGTGTGCTTATAATTATCTAAATAATATAATGACTAGGATGGTAAAAACAAATCAAAGACAAAAATCAAATTCCTTATGGTTAATTGTCTTAGGCGTGATTGTGGTTTAGCATGGCCTCCAATTCAACTCAAACCAGGCATTTTAATTTAAAATAAGAATTTAATCAACTACAAACTATTAATATTTACTATGAGCCCCATAAAAAAAGACACAAGTTTCTTTTCATTTTGTTTTGAATTTAATTTGTTAACATGACGTTTGAAAGATGGAATTATAAACAGATTATAATGTTTAACTTGTGAATGTCACATTTCATAAGACAAAGGCATCACATGACACATGGTCATCCTTCTTCAGCATTAAAGAAAACCTATCAAAGAAAATTTATATCCTGTAAACTATATTATCCTAGCTTATGTCTAATGTTCACTGCAACGTCCAAATTTCCTGGAAATCTAACCCGATCACAATTTTCCCTGGCCGAAGCTTATTTTTCCCAAGAAAATTTATCATTATTCATTTGGTTGCTTGCCAAGATAGTACTCACAAGTCACGAAGTAAAATTTATAATTTCAAGCAAACCTGGAAGTAAAGCCTTCACCACTTAAACCCAAATGCAGAAAGAAAACTGATCACCAAGAATTACCTAACAAAACCCTAATCCAAGAAAAGCCCCCAGGAAGATTCTGATTCTCATGCTGTGAGAAATTCCAAGCAAATATATTAAACTAAATTTTACAATTCGATCATCATCACTTCCTTATCATTTTCTTCCTACTATGGATTGGTGATATAATTAACAGAAGCAGTACATTGAGCAAATTTTTAAAACAATTAGGGACTAAATTGAATAAATAATTTCAAAGTTTAGATCCAATATCAAAAAGAAATTCATGGATTCCTCGTGTCATTACTCCTTTAAAAAAAAATTTATGTTTCTCCGTTGAGTGTTGCAAAATAATACCCGAACTATAACTATTTGGTAGTGGACTCCATTGAGAGAATATTGGAAAAATTGAAGTCTTAGATATAACAATTTGTATACAAATAACATATACATACACATATATAAATAACTTGTTTTCAGCAGTATATCTTAAATGTAACATTTACCCTATCAATATGATTAAGGGGTTATGACACCGAAGCACCTGATTCTCTAGCATTGTTTAATCGAGTACCCAAATTCTTTTGCTCTTAATTATGTCAACCTTTTATAAATAAATAAATAAAACTTAATTTCCGGTTTCCGTTCGACGAATAAATAAAGGGTGATATCATAAAATGTCAAAATATACAAAAGTATTCTGCCCACTACTCTCTTCGTCAAGTAATCACTCAATTTGCAAATGTTTAACAATTACACACTACATCCACTCAATTAAGCATCACTGAGTTTTCTTGCAAAACAAGACCCTTTCTCTTGATGCCTAATTACCCTATAATCATGCGCCTCAATACTAGTTATGTTATATCAATAGAGCATGCTTCCTCTTATACCATCCGAAAGACCTATAAACGGTTTCAAATCATTTGGATTTTCAATCCATAGTATGCAAAGCTCAAGGGAAATAATACACATCAAAGTTCAAGCCAATTTATACCAACTCTACATTATAGGCTAGAGTAACAATGAAAATAATTCGATTGCTAGAGCTCACCAGCAATAGAGTCACGCAACAAAATTACATGCATGCAAGCACCTTCCAGTATTTTTCATGTGGATAGATGGGAGATAGACAAATTGATGAATTGATGGCTTTTTGTTGAAAAATACTAGGATAAGAAATTTTTCGCGAATGGTCTCGATGAGCATTAATATCTTGTTGTTAGTAGATGATCGTGATTGATGTACATAGTGTGATTATGAGAACTTGTGAAATATATAAATAAACTTGTTATGGATATAAATATAGATCATGTCAAAATCATATGAAATTCATTAAGACGGGCATTTTCAAGAGTGGATTTGAAATTACTTCAAGTGATTGTAGTTTAGTGCCCCTCCAAGTTTTTGGGTGCGCATGAACAAATCAACTATGTCGGATTGGGATGTGTTTAAATTCGAAGTATTGAGTGATGGCCCCTTTTGTCTTATTCGCTAACCTTTTGTGAAACTTGATTTTTGGGTTGACAAGATGGAACTAAGATTTCAATGAAAATTTCTTATTCCCAGCGTAATTATTTGTTTTTAGGCAAAAGGCAACTTTCAAAGAATGAGATGCCGCTGGACAACGGAAAATACCAAAAAGAAAAACTATGCGTTCACTAGTTTATATATATAATTTTCTAGTTGGTTTGTTTGATGAAAAACCATTCTCAAGAAATTGTTTTCGGACTTTTTAATAATTTGATGATGAAAAATTGATTGGCAAATTTTTTTCATGGACTAAATTGGTAAATTTGGATTGAGAAAGAAGACTTTCCATTTTGGTAAGAAGGAAATAATTTTCCTGATTTCTTACTTCGTGTCTAAGTGAAAAAAAAAAAAATTGGGTTCCTTCATGTCTATTTTATATCTCTCATCAATTTTTTTTTCCGATAACTTCCTTTGGTGGATTCACTTTTCAACTGCAACTGATGTTGATTTTGTGAATTGAGGCACTTTTCATCCCTATATTTTCAAAGCTGTTTTCTTGAAAGAAAAATTAAAGTTAACTTCTTAGGGTGGGGATTAAAAAAGCATCAAACTTTGTCGATGGTGATTTATTTACTTTAAAAAAATAATTTATGAAATCAAAAATCTCAACTTTATACTTGTATTATATATTTATTCCAAAAAATTTTAGTGACCAAAAAAATACCAAACTTTTGTTTGTGATACCAATTTTTTTGGATAATTGTGTTATATGTATATAAATTTGGGGTTTTCAAATCACAAAAAAAGTTTTGAGTAATTATGTCACAAATTACATAATTTAAGATTTTTAATGACTTTTACACTTTTTCTATCAAATTCCTCCAAAGCAAATGTACAAAAGTACATGTCACTTCATGCATGGACGAATAATTATTTTTACATTAATTGATGTAATAAAATTTAAACATGATGCTTTCTTTTTCTTTTTAGATAGTAAACATGATACTTACTTTATATAATCCGTTTTCAACATGTTCAATAATAGTACGATATTCTCATAATCCGAATTTCAATTAAAGGGATATGATATTTCTCATATTTATGGGATATGCTTATTTAGACGAATTAGCAGGCCGATTAATGTATCAAGTTAATATTAATCTTGGCCAAAAAAAAGTATTTTTAATCTATGATATTGTTGTAAACCTTATTTCAATTCAAATATATATATGGCAATGCATAAACTACTATGAATCTTGTCTGATATTCGAATTCATTAATTGGCCGGTAAAGAAATTCCAAAGAACTCTCTCTCTCTCTCTCTCTCTCTCTCTCTCTGTAATTTTTTAAACTTGCAAGATGAGGAAGATGGAAGGATGGAAGGGGGAAGCAATTCGCGATTAATTCAAACAATCTGCTCAAGAAATGGTCAGATTCGACGACCCATTTCTTGAAATTTTCTCTCAACTGCCCCGAAAACGTGTTCCGCCGTTTCTCAACTCCTCAAAATTCTTTCTTGATTCAGAGATTCGCCTTCCTTTCCATGACCCAATTCCAGGAATCGCAGGATTGTGATCCCTCGTGCATCCTTCTCGTCGCCACCGCTTCGCAATGAACGACTTGGATGGTCTGCTCGCCACCGATTTCGGCCTCAAATCACAGATCAAATCCGCCCCAATGGCCGCCTCCAAGCGTCCTCCCAATTCCCGATCCTTTCCCGTTGACCCTGATCCTGTTTTGAGCTCCCGAGGCGCTCAAAGATCGGAGAACGACAATTATGGCGTGTTCAACCATACGAAGCAACCCAGAAAACCCGATTCCAGTTCGGCACCGTTTCGGGCTCGAAGTCGTCTTCGAACCTGCCGCGTTACGATAAGCCCGTTTATGATGATGATAATGATGTGTTGGATCGCGTGTTCGGATCGAAGAGCTCTTCTAGTGTGAGTGGCAGTGGCCACTTTGACGATCTTTTAGCTGGAGTTGGGAAGAAGGACGACGGTTCTAAGAGTAAAGCTGCAAAGAACGGCGATAAGGGTATGCAGCATTTCGATGCTTCGTTACCTGGGTCTGGGAGGAAGCCTTCTCTAAATGGAAGGTACTATTGGACATCTCGATTTTAAGTAGTGGGCTTTTGTATTATCGTGTGCCTGCATGGTCAATGTTTTGTGTATACATTAGTGAACATGCTTGGTCTATGGTGGATGTGAAGGGCCTGCATAATCCCGCATAGTGTGATTTGCTGGCCAGTAGTTAGTTCTTGCTCATGTCCACTTGGCAAGCTTAGAATTTCGGTACAACGAATGATGCCATTATGCCGCTGGCTTGGGCAAACGGATTCTCAATGTCGGGAGATGATTTGGTGTGTTCGACTCTACTGTGATTTGTCTTGAGTTTACTAAATCTCTGTGAATGTGACTCGTCTTTTATTAAGTTGCTTATGAGTTTGTCTTGTTCTCACGAGTTGACACTGTATATGTGGTATGCAATGCTGAGTATGCGACCCTTTACTCCAAGAATGAGGGGTGTCTAGAATGTCCACTGCTCCCTCCCCTCTTTCATGTTGACTAAAGACTTAAGATCAGTGATCTAGTCGGCTGGTGGTGCTTTACTAGAGGATGTTGTTATCTTTTTAATACTTTTAAGATATCATTTATATACTTGGTAAATACTCTTTCCTTGAAATGGCTTGGTATTTGGATGGTATTCACTTGGGACCATTCTGATGAGAGGCATCTGTAGTAGATCTCATTAATTCACTGAGGAATGTGCAAATAATGTTCACTCTTATAATATTTCATGTTATGAGAAAATAAATTAAATTAAGGCATGACAGCATTTATTCTTTGCTATTGTATCTATTTTAGTTTTCTTTTTTATTTGTTTTTGGTACTCTATGCTCGACACAAAAGAGTTGATTACTTCAAGTTTTATCTTTCTCCTCTTCAGACAAAATCCTGAGTCAAGTTGGTCATCTAGGCCTAGGGCTCACACTAGTAAAATGACAGAAGACCCCTTTGTGGTATTGGGATCTACCTCACCCCATGTTGCCTCATCTTCTAATAAGACAGGTAAAGCTGGAAGCACAGCAGCTGATGACTCATCTGCTTCCGCCGGTGAAATCCATGATGATTTGGAAATGCTTAATAGGATTAGAAAATCTGCACCATCTTTTTTGTTCAATAAGAATGACCATTCAAGGAGGGAAATGAATGTGGAGAATGGCAGCAAATTTCAACATACATCTTTTGACATGGCTTCAGGCTTGGACCACTCCCATAAATCTACTGGCCAGACTGCTTCTTCACCAATGTATGGCAAGGGTAGCATGCATGACACAAAGACTCAGGGTGATACTTCCACTTGGTCTGAACGGAATGTGGGATCATCTGATGAAGTTTGGCTCACTGTGTCTGAGATTCCTCTTTTTACACAACCAACAACTGCGCCTCCACCATCTAGACCCCCGCCTCCTCTGCCAGCCCGAATGCCAACCGCAGTAAGTAGATTAGTTGGACCAACAAGTGAAAAAAAGAAGATCAATGGATCCTCTTCATTCCCAAATACCACTCAACACTACCACAGTCCAAAGTCAATCCCTTCGATGACTCAGGTCTCATCTCCATCGGCTGTGGATGAACTTGAAATGTTTGCCAGGGGCAATAGCCCTATTAGTCCTGATGATCTTGCAAATGGTCTTTCTAGGGAGGAACAGGCTAGGAATGCAGATGCTGATGTGTCATCTGCGGCTATGAAAGCGGCTATGGATAGAGCTGAGGCAAAGTTCAGGCATGTGAAGGAAGTAAGGGGTAGAGATAGCACTAAAGCTGCCAGAAGTAAAGATGCACAGCTGGAAAAGGATGCGAATGTACATGACTCTCATGAGCAAGCTTTCAAAGAAAATCAAAGGGAAGAGGAAGAGAGGGAGCAAAGGAGACTCAAGAAGGAGAGGGAGAGAGCCAGAGAGATTGAGAGGGAAAGGGCTCGACAAGCTGTGGAAAGGGCTACAAGGGAAGCTCGTGAGAGAGCAGCTGCTGAGGCTCGCCTTAGAGCTGAAAGGGCTGCTCTTGAGAAAGCTAATGCGGAAGTCAGAGAACGAGTAGAACGGGCTGCTGTCCAGAGAGCACAAGCAGAAGCCCGTGAAAGGGCTGCTAGTGAGGCCAAGGAAAGGGCTGAGAAGGCTGCTGCTGAAGCAAGGGAGAGAGAAGCACGTGAGAAGGCTCAAGAGGCTCGGATAAGAGCAGAAAGAGCAGCTGTGGAAAGAGCCACTGCAGATGTTAGGCAAAGGGCTACTGCAGAGGCTCATAAAAAAGCAGCAGCAGTTGCTGCTGGGGCTTCAAGGGCTAGTCAACACAATAATGATAATGATCTTGATTCCTTTTTCAAGATGGGTTCTCAAGCCACCGCAGCTCCAAGGCCAAGACCAAGTTCATCGGTATGGATGTGAAGGTCTTTCTTCTCATGTATTGCTTGTTCTGTTGCTAACCTTTTGGAACATATGCCTCAGGATCCTGAATTTGATACAAAAACTCAGAAAAGGCAAGGGCCTGAAGCGGCAAAGACATCTGCCGCAACATCATCTAACATAAGAAAAGCATCTTCAACAGCCAATTTTGTTGATGATCTTTTCTCTCTTTTTGGTGGTACTATTCTACAAAGATGTTTTTTTTTTTAATGTCATGGTCATCATTTTATGTTGATTGCTTGCTGAATTTTATTAATCTATTTGGGCACAAGGTGCTGCACCATCCGGAGAATTCCCAGATGTTGAAGGAGAAAGTGAAGAAAGAAGAAGAGCTAGACTGGAACGCCATCAGAGAACACAAGAAAGAGCGGTAGGTTCTCATTTTGGCAATTTTATTTTTTATTTTCTGCAACTCATGATGGAGTGCTTTTTCAGCTGAAGGCATTTCAATTCTTGGGTGTATTTTGTTATCACTCTTTGCATGTCTTTATTCAGGCCAAAGCACTTGCTGAGAAAAATCAGCGTGATCTTCAGACTCTAAAGGAACAGGAAGAGAGACATGTAAGAAGTTTGAGTTTCCCACTCTATGCATATAGTTTCACCCAGATGCCATAGTTTTTCTATTGTACTTATTTGATGTTTTGGCTCTGACATAAGTGAGAAAGGTGGAGTTATCAATGTAGCCCCTTGATATGACCTATTTAATAAATTCTGCTACAAATTCCATCTGATGTTTGAGGAAAGTGATAAGTAGAGTGGGAGGTGTAGTTGCTGTAGTGTGGACTATAATGGGTGTTAGAATTTGAGAGTGACACAGGGTCTTAAGTGCATAGACTGTACTTCTCTCTCTTTCTTCCACTGAGTTAGAATTTGAGAGCAACAGAGGCTTGATTGAATCGCTTTTGATGCATGGATTCAAGACTTCACCACGCCTAAGAAAAAATAGATGCATGGCCCATGGTTGACCTAGGGAAAAAGCAAGTGACTAATGCTGAAATGTGTACCTCACAAGTAAGAATTGGAAATTTTGAAAAATAATTGTCTACACCCTGCCCATAAATACTCAGAGTTGCATAGTTTTACTTGTAACTAATTCCTCTTGCTCCTGATTTGACATTGTCTTCTTGATGAAAAGCTATATCCTCTATGACTATTTGCTGACACTCTTGCTATTAAGTTTTCATTATATTAACATTAACTGCTTATCTGACGAATTCCTTCAGAGGATTGCTGAAACACTGGACGTTGAGATAAAGCGTTGGTCTGCTGGAAAAGAGGGGAACTTGCGTGCTCTGCTATCCACTTTGCAATATGTAAGTTAGATGTGATACTCAATGTTCTTTTCCCTGTTGTGCATTGCCTGCAAATATACAGGCTGCATCTTCTGGTACTCATCCTCTGGGATGTCTAGAAGTCCCATGAGCACTTCTATTAGTGTAGCTAACACATAAGGTAAATGATGCTTTGGACATGGCCTGAGTACTTTAGGCTTTGTTTTTTTATTTACTGATACTGGAATCGGATGGGTGCAACAACAAAGGTAAGGCAAATACTCATTTGTGCTCTTTTCTTTGTCATGCAATCTTCCGTTACTCATCCTTTGGACATCAAGAAGTCCCATGAGGACTTCTATCAGTGTAGCTGTTGTATTAATGCATACGTAATTAATGCTTTGGATGTGGCCTCAGTACTTTAAGCTTTATGTTTTCGGTTTTGCTGATATTGGCATTGGACAGGATGCAACAACAAGAGTAAGACAAATACACAGGAGAGAGAATAGGCACCCATTATCTGCATTGAAGCTGTTACTATCTCTCGTCTTAGTTTAATTTAGAATAAATTAGTCAAAGGAGTGCATGTTTTATTCAAGCACAATTTTTCGGTATACAAGGATGGAGCACTAAATATTTTTCCTCACCAGAGCCAAAAACTGACTTGCCCCATTTTCAAGGTTTCAAAAGAAGAGGTGGATTTTATGTTGTTCAATATTGAAATTTGTGGCTGAAAATTTGACTGAATATGGGATGACCATTCTTTATTAGCATTTCACTCATGATAAGTACTTGAGATCAGTATGTATAACATGGGATTATTGGATAATTATAGCCGGATCTTAAAAGTAGACACAATAATGCACTTGAGTCCTAAAACTCTCATTTCTTGCAAGTTGTAAAACTTGCACAGGGCTTTAGTGGATGGAAGATCCACATGGCTTTTTTCCCCTTAATGGCCACATAAAAAAAGCCATGCAGCGTTTCCAGGACCCAACTGCATCTAAGTTGCAAGTTTTAGGATTTAGATGCACTAAATGAATGTTTTAGGACTCAAGTGCATTATCATAACAGATTTTAGGACTTGCCTTGTAATTGTTCCCATAACAAAACAGGGAGATGTCTGAGTTTTCTTCTTGATTGGCAGTTGCGGGACTCTCTCATTGGAAACAAAATGCTTTTCATTGGAAAGCAGTATTTACATGAAAAAGATGTAGGTGCACTTTGTGTCACATCACTGTGCCTACAATAAACACAGCAAACCCAGAAGATTTAAAGCTGTTGGTGGTGATAAGAGGGGTCGTGCAATTACAGAAATTCCTCATTTGTCTACTTGATAGAGAAAGTAGCTACTTTATTGCTTTGTGTGCATGAGTTCAGATGTTTCTTTCTTTGAAAAATTGTACTGGACACATTGAGGTTTCCTACTAAAGGGAGGAACGTGCTTCAAAGAAATACTGATTGTGAACCATGTTAAACTAATAGCATAAACATTGATGAGCTTTTGCTGACTTGATCTTGATGTACTTCTGCATAGGACTGTTTTACATATTTTTAAGCTACCTACTTGTTTTTGGGCTACTGTGTTTATCGGCATATATTACCCAAAGTTATTTATTTGACATTTTGCTCAAATCTTATATAAACATTTTATAGATTGTATCCTCATCCCATTCATTTTGCTTTTTTATCCGTTTGAAGAATACCTTTCCGGTGGTCGGGCTAAGCAATTTCTGTTAATCATTCTCTTATTAGGTGCTCTGGCCTCAATGTGGTTGGGAACCTGTTTCTATGACGGATTTGATTACTGCTGCTTCAGTTAAAAAGGTCTATAGGAAGGCAACTTTGTGTATTCATCCTGATAAGGTGCAGCAAAAAGGTGCCAATCTTCAGCAGAAATATATTGCTGAGAAGATTTTTGACCTCCTTAAGGTATTTAACAACCCAAGAGCTTTGAAATTAACATCTTATTTGTTTGGTGGACTGAATAGCATTAGGACATTTTCACAAAAAAGGCATTGCTAACATCGGGAAAATATAAAATGACCCTAGTCTTACGCCCATTCATTGGCATGCCATGAACTGCATCCATGATGCAGTAGATTGTCTTAATCTTGACATTATACTTTTGTTTGTATTCTTTGGTTGGAGAGTAGGGGTAGTCCCATTTTATCATGTTTAACTGGAGGGTAGGTCCTCCATTTGCATCTGTTTCTGTTATGCATGTGGAGATTAGCAAAAAAAAAATTCATAATGTACATTATTGGGTTTGGCAAATTTTTGCTTTGCCATTTTTTAGGAAATTCTCGCTACACAAGCTGGTCTGCTTATTTTCTCATTAGTTATGAGAGCTTTGTCGATGTTAGGCACCAAGACATTTAGAAAAGAGCTCATATAAGGAAAAGAAAATGCTCACTTGCATGATTGAGAAGTGATTTCTAGAGTAAATTCTGGATTCTTATTTAATGTTCTAAATCATTTCAAAGATCATTAAAAAAAAAGTTCCATCCTCTTCAAGGACTTCATTTTTTTTTTTTTTCCCTTTTCCTTTCTGTACTTACCCAGTGAGGAGTAACAGTGCGAGAAAGAATTGATAAGAAGTTTCTTCATCTTTTGGCACGTGAATACCCTGCAAGGTCTGCAATTCTACCACTGCCCGCAGCGGCAGCGTTGGCTTCGGGCTCTCTCCCCCTCACGAAGGAGAGGAGTTCGAATCCCCGCGCTGTCGTTAGGGATTCTTAAGTGTGACACCGGGGGTGGTGGGTCCTCCCGCTTATGTGTCACCCCAGGGTTTACTCTCCGGCTGCCGGCCGTGCGGGGTTCCCTGGGTCACCAAAAAAAAAAATAAAATAAAAATACCCTGCAAGGTCTGCAATTCTTGTTCACTGATCTTGCAGCACTGCCTCCTTATCAGTCTTTGCACTTCCGGAAGTCCCTTCTTCTTTGTTGGTTTTCTGTAAACATAATACCATGTTTATATTTTTTTGGGCGGAGGGTAAATGACCCCCCTCTGAAGATCTCTCTTAGCTCTCTCTGCTTTTTGTAACGTTTACTCCATGTGACTGGGGAAAGAAGTTCACTTACTACTTTTATGATTGCCATTTAATTCTTGTTTCATGGTTTTAGTAATATGACATTCCAATGTCAGCATTGATTATGAATTGTCCTTGTTATTACAGGAAGCTTGGAACAAATTCAATTCAGAGGAGCTCTTCTGAACTCTTGTGACAACCTTTACAGCTTCAAGCTATTTTAAGCAAGCATACCGTTTCTTTCCTTGGTGGATACACGTGGAGGACAATGAATGTCTTTGAGGATTATGATCTTGCCAACATTGCACCCATTCTGAAATACAGTATATTTAAGGTAGTTTATCCTCCGGAGCTGCTGACACCATTCTCCTCGTAGCCAATGATTTGCTCTGGGTTTCCAAACAAATACATTCACTTGGGGACTCTGAGGATCTTGGTGATCCTTATTCTGGAGGTTACTGAATGGAAGATCCTGTGGTCGCACCTACAGTGAATTCCCCGCGCATTGTCTGAGTGATGAGGCTCAAACGCATTGCCATTTGCAGTCCCCCACAACAAATATAATAGCATTGTGTATACATCTCCTGGGAGTGGAACATTTAACATCTGCACCACTTAGCTGGTATACTTGTGAGAGATTTTTAGCATGGGTAAATTGTTGATATTCCCCTTTGACGTTTTAGCGAGCGAAGCCCCTCCACTTTGAAAACAGCAAAAGCAGGTCCCTATACTTTGGATATTGGTGATAGAAGTCTCTCTGTACCTTGTCCCGTAGGGTTCCTAGCGGGAACATTTTATGCAGCAGCATGTGAGATTGCTACTTCACCAGATTCCTTAACTCCAATAGAATTCTTGTCGAAAGTTGGAGGGAGATCTCACCAATGTCCAAAGCAAGGACTGACTATGCTACTTTTCAGCTAGGGGGATCGCTGGCAAAAATTGCCGATGTACTGGAGGTGTCTTGACCATTAAGCCCTTTGTTTTGATTGTATTCAGATTATTGTCTATAAGGAAGCTGAATGGTGACAGGTACAAACGCTCAGCCCGGTTATTAGAGTCTGCTATAGCATTGAAGTAGATGGGTTTCTTTTATTATTTGGAGATTTTTGGATAATGTGAGATGTGTGCAGTGGTGTTACTTATTCCAGGGGGAAGTGTGGAGGGCATTATATGATTTCAATTGGGTCTGAATGCAGTGGAACAGTGAAAAATTCAAAGTGTCGTTTGGCCCTTTTTTGTTCCTTTTGGGCTCTGGGTTTTTTAGAACTGAAAATGCTAAACTAAAACTGCTGTAGAACCTATTAAGAATCCTTTATTTGGGTGCAGATCGAGGTTTTTCGGTCTGCTCACTGGTTTTTCGGACACTCCTGGCTGCTGGCGCTAACAGACAAATTGTAGTGATATCTGCGAGACTTCTAAATCTTACTAAGCATTGAGCAATGCAGAACAGCGGCTTAATTACCTCCTAGCCTAATATAGGTAGCAAAGCCCCGATGAGTTGAACAGAACCAACTTAGAGAATTTGAGCTATCTGATTATTGTAATTCCCGTTGATAAACTGAGATCTAGTTTGCCTAAAGCTGCTCAATCATGTGAGTTAAGCACTAAATTAAGGATGGGAGGAGTGAGGGATGGTATGAATTTAAATAAGCACAAGGATTCAATTCATAAGTCGACTGGCTGAGCTGGTTGAAAATCTTTAAGAAAGACCGCTGAGTGTTAACAAAAATTCAGATCTCCTCAGCCAATTGCATCCTCCTTTAATCCACGATACCTTCGTATTGATCTTCGCTCAATTTTCCACTCCAAGGGAACTCGTAGTTTGAAAACTACCAACAGCAGAAGCGAATTTAAGCATAGGAAGTGATAAGAACAACCCGAATCACCATTCAATCAGACTCCTGATTCCATGTTCGACTTGGGCTCCAACTCATCCGAGCTTATATGATGATCATAATGTATTTGGTCGCATGCTGCCATTGAAGAGCTCTTCCATTTTGAGTGGAAGTGATCATCTTCACTGTCATTTAGCTGGATTTTGGGTAAAGGAGAGAGGTGAATGGCAATCCATGTAGCTGCCTTTTGTTGAATTAATACCTAGATTTGGTCCAATATTTTTCATCAAAAGGAAGGTAAGTCTTAGCATTCATATGATTTTTATGCTCAATTTACCTTATAATGCTTCCCCATGAAGTCATATGTCAACTTGGTGAACATGTTGAATTATGGGAGATTTTCATGTCAGCCATATAATACTAAGTGAGACTTGCAGGCCGGTACCTCAAATGATGCTGTAATCGCAATAGAATTCAAGGTTCAAGGAATGATGCGACCGGGGCCCTGCAGCCAGCTAGCCCGTTCACTCGTGAACTGTGAAATGATTCGTTGGCGTTTGGTTTACTTTAGTTATCCATGATTGTTTCCGTGAGTGGACTCCCTAGAACAAACTGAGTTTCTGTCCCGGACATCAGGCATGTTGGACATTACCTCTCCTAATTCAAATTACTACAAATATTGGTACAATGCCATATTGAGTCCTCAGAATTGTGCCTAAATGCAATCAGGTCATAACTTTTCTAATCGTCCAATTAAACCCTAAATCTTGCACAGAATGCAATGGAGGGCAACTTCTGCTTGACTAAACTCACTGAAATGAAATTTCTGCTAGCAACTCCAACACTTAGTAATGGTCTAACCATCTCTCTAACGCTCCTCTTACAGTAATCCAATAACTGAACAGTTAAGCTAGTATAATCCTCAAATTGCAAATTCACGTTAACATTCCTCACTGTCATTCCCTCTTCAAGAGAGAATGAGTAAGCGGAACAAAAAATGACTGAAAAGTAACCAGATGGATGACTTTCTGTTGCATAGTGATTCAGGTCATCTTCGAGCAATCCCGGAATTCTGGTTCTTACTTCTCAGTAACAAAACCAACTGAGTTGTTAGTTCCATTTGCCCAATTTCCGAACTCTGCAAAAGGAAAGGGAAAGTTCTAGTTGTGCAATCCTGAGCATAAATTCCAAATAAAAGAAACCTAGCATTTATAGCTAAACATGGAAAGGACTACAGGTCTGCAAAGAATTTCCATTATCAGTTAAGAGCATCAATTTGTCACTTTATAATAGCAGCAAAAAAAGGAAAAAAAGAAGCTTTCTTCTGAACATCAGAATTCCTTGTCCTGTGATTCGGTTGGTCCTGTCACACAATGGTTAACAAGACAGTGAAGAGTGATGATTCCATAACACAAGTATGGGAATATATAAGCATTTATGAGTTGGGTACCGAAAGTTGATCAAGAAAGCATGAAGTCCACCTGTGCTCTTGACAAGGTGGACGCAATGACTACCATGAATTTCAGACGCGTGACTGAAATAAGAAATTCAGGAAAACTCACATGTTCTTACAAAACTTTTATTGTCCAATCATCTGCAATTCGGATGCCAGGCTTCCGTATGGTCAAAACACCAGAACTGCTTCTTCCTTGAAGCAGAAGGGGCCCGGATTCAATCTGGGCCTTCACATTACCTGGCTCAATGAGAGCATTCTTTGGCCTGCCAGCATGTCCGAGAAGTATGACCGCTCTATTATGCACTCTGACTTAAATGGAAGATTACCAGAGGTAGCAGGTGCCACGTTCAATGATGTAAGTTTGCCCCCTTTGAAAACAAACCGCCGGTGAATGTATGCCCCATGCTTGAATTCAAAGCTTTTCCCATCATCAATATAGAGTTCGCCTTCAGCTGCTTGGGAACTGTTCAGAGCTATCACCTGAAATGAGATAGGAATGCTGTAAGCAACACTTACATGCCATCAGTAACAGAACTCATGGGAGGGGAAAAATGAGTCTTCATAGTGTCTGCATTAGGAAAACAATCACAGGCACAAGCAACACTGAAAAGAAGCGTAAAAGCATCTACGCATCAAAGGAAAAATCTTATAAATCTAGACATATAATAGGTGAATGAAATAAATGAATAACAGTATCCACAGGATCAGTACTGAGAAAGAACATGAAGACAGCAATTAAGCCATCTTGGAGGTTATTGCAAAATTCGGAACTGCCATTTCAAGGAAGCATCTTATTAGATGGTTCTTTAAATGCTAATAATCATAATAATAATAAGCCAGCATTATGATTCCAACATAATCAATGGTTATTCTAGAGGTTACTTCATATTGCATTGTGCAATAATTAGATAAGTAAATCAAGAATTCTTCATCTCAATTATCACATCAAAACTGCATATAATAGGAATATATTGATCATTCATATGTCACATGATTCCCAGTTACATGCTGATGCCATGACTGAAAATTACAAGGAGGCCCAGAGGATTTCAGAAAAAGTAAGCAAGGGTGCATTTATAAATTGCTGTGTGTATTTAGTAAGCTTGGAGTACAACAACTTGAGCCTGGAAATGACAAGATATTGTCAATACTTACCAGAGTGTAAGGATCATTCACCATCTGTGTGGTGCTACGACGAAACCGATCTCTTCGTGGTATGATGGTTCCAGCCCTCTGGAAAGCTGGAACATGGTCTTCTGAAGCTTCCAGCTTGTAAGTCTTACTGCCTACGTAAGCTGTCCCAGTTCTTAGGTCATACCAAGACTCTTTACCCGGCAAATATACTGATACATGTTTGGCACGCTGGTCCAGAAGAGTAAAGTATGCATGATATTGCTACTAAAAGAGACAATAACAGAACAACAAACTGAGGTTCCAGAGAGGAACAATAAAGCAATACCTCAGTGAAGATGCCTTGGACCAGCAGACTATTTCCCACCATGAATGCCTCATCCTTGTCAAATGTTGCTTCATCAAAAGGGAACTCCATCCACAGAGGGCGTACTACTGGAACACCAGTGATGTTTGCTTCTCGGAACAATGAGTAAAATAATGGAAGCAACATGTAGCGTGTACGTATGGCATCTCTTATCAGTTCAGTATTGCGCTCTCTGTAACAACACATATATCAATGTTAGACCGAAATCAGCATCAGAAGGGGCTGAATGGGTAGACAGTGAAGTATTTTATAAATTCATCCCTGATGAAGGCCTACCACAAATACCTCTCAAAACCTATTACAAGGATGTGCTACTTCAAAAAATTGTATTGACTTACAGACCAGTTGTCCTCCTAGGCTCCTATTAATAAGGGAAAGCATAACATCTTTCCCATAGAAGCATACTACGATCCATTCACAACTCAAATATTAAAGGACAACCTACCCAAATAACCAAGGTTCCCGTCTTTTTGTATCCTGATGAGCATGCGCCCTGAAGAAAGGATAGTATGCACCAAGTTGATACCAGCGGACTAATAACTCAGTTTCAGGGTTGCCAAAAAAACCTCCAACATCCGCACCTACAGACGATGCAAAGTTACATTGCCAAGAAAAATTCAACTAAAAAAAAGGATCTCACATCAACTATTAATTCTAATCAATCAATACTAACCAGAGAATGACAATCCAGTGAGACCAAGAGTCAAAATCATGGGAACTGAAACCCTCAGGTGATCCCACTCTGCTGTATTATCTCCAGTCCAGACTGCTCCGTACCTTTGACTTCCGGGAAAAAAGCTCTGGAAAGAACAAAAGGCCTGTCATTTCCATTTCCTCGCTTTAAGAGCCCATCAGATGTTGCCATGTGGAAATAATAACCATTGGCATTATGCAGTTCTCGATGTTCCACACCACCATAGTGTAAAGCATCTCTTGGCATCGTCACCTGATGACGAAAGGAAAAAAAAATTCAACCCACCATGATTCTGTTATCAATACAAACCCAGGTCAATAAATTAGCTATAACCTATTACTAATATGATGAATGACTTTTATCCACTCTTAATTCATTTTTTTCTTCCACAATATGTAGGAGTGGGAGAACAAAGTCCCCTCAACCAAATATAACTGGCAGATTCTTCTTACAGGTTTCCAAGAACAAGATTTTTGGACTGCAGAACTTTTTGTTCTGTTCAACAGCATAACCTTCTGTATTTACTGATTACACGCAAAAAGTCTCAAAGAAGCCAAGATGAAGTTATGCAGCTTGACATGAGCCTGAATTAGACACAATTCAGCCTACCATTTTAAAACTTAAAAGCTTATTCAATTTTTTTTTCCTGGCAACCTATCTAGCATCACAAGAAAGTACTATAATTGTTCTCAGTCCAATAGTTAAGTCACTAGTTTTCAAGACAGATGGTGTACAACAGATTTAGAACTAGCAAGTCGTGCTTTGTACAAGCCTAAATGAGAAATTTAATTTGTGCAATTAAGTTACCATGGGATGGTTCTAGTACACAGGTTTCATGAATAAAATTTAAACACCCCCTTCCCCCAAGTTGAAAATGGAAAATTCTGTAACTCCTGGTGCTCCCACTGAATATAAACCAGAACGCA
This sequence comes from Corymbia calophylla, assembly GCA_014182845.1. Lineage (NCBI taxonomy): Eukaryota > Viridiplantae > Streptophyta > Magnoliopsida > Myrtales > Myrtaceae > Corymbia > Corymbia calophylla. The sequence continues at coordinate 490,332 of CM024701.1, read as the reverse complement.
TGGGCATCAGTCAGGAAATAAAAATAAAGTTTTTTTAATGGAAAGGATAACACGGCATAAAACCCCAATGTTGACGTTTCTCCAGGATACAGATAAAATGATAAAAAAAAAAAAATCCTTACTTAACCTTTTTAAGGATATCGAATTCTTTACATATTTTCTTTTCTGGTAAAGCTAAGACACTTCTCACAAAATTTGCCAAAGAAATGCAGAGATATGACTAATGACTTCCATGAGCATTAAAAAATTACTTTCATTGGTCTCAGCCAAACGGTCAAGGGTTAAAAGCTCTTCATGGTCTGCAATAGTTCTACTTCTTCACAATAGCTTCAACATAAGATCCTATAAGAATTCCCTTCAGAGTGATTGTGACCCAGGTACAGTTTAGGATATCATATTTGTAAGAAAGTGAAGGTGTATCATGAATGTAACCAATAAAACCTAATCTCGGCATGAATGTGGACTTTGAGAGCCAAAGGATATAAAGTACATACACACCTCAGGACCATTAAAAACAGAAGGCTCGTTCATGTCATTCCATATGTACAGCGTAGGTGTTGAGCCGACATAGTTTTCAAATGAGAACTTGTCAGCCCACCATGACCTGATTTCTGGATTTAGCATGTCAATGTATGATGATGAACCGGGCCAACACCAACCCTCATAATCGTTTCCAGAAGCATCCTTGATATAATAGCCATTCTTGGAGGCCTCCTTGTGTATGTGGTATGACTCGTCACGCTTAATATGAGGATCCACAATTGTCACCATGTGCCTACCCTTTGCAGCTAGCTTCCGTTGCATCTCCTCGGGATGAGGGAAAAGCACCCTATCCCAGGTAAAGTACTTCTTGCCATCTGTGTGCTCAATATCGAGCCAAAGAACGTCATAAGGGATGTCATGCTCATCGAATTTGGCATCCACGTTCTCAACATCCTCCTCATCTCTGTAGTTCCATCTACACTGGTGATAAGCTGTGGCGAAGAGCTGAGGCATTGCAGGGGCACCCGTCACACTAACATATTGCTTCACGACATCCTTAGGCCCTGGGCCAATGAAAAAGAAAGCATCCACAATCCCAGCCTCACTCATCCAAAAAGTATCCACCCGCTTCTGCGACGAAGGGAGCATAATCCCGGAATCAGCATCCCACCCTTCACCAAGAACATCAATCTGCATCTCAGCCGCATTCAACCAAAAGAACCCCGAAGTCCCTCTCGCCTTCCCATGGGAAATCATGAAGGGAATTGACCCATAAAGCCCAAAGGGAGAATCATGTAAGTACTCGAAGACATCCAAATTAAAGAGCCTATACGGTTCCGAGTGATCGATCCCAGGTCCTCTGGTGGGTTTCAAGGCTAGACTAGCGGCATGCTCGGGAATACCATAAACAAAGTCAGCCCCATAAAACGAAACGTCGAAGCTAATGGATTGAGGACCATAAGGCCTAGAATCCGTATGGCTCCTAAACCTCTCTTCCCAATCTTCCTCTTCTTTCTTCGCCCTCAACTGCTCGAAGTCGAACAAACCATGGGAATTCAAAGACAACACGCGATCCCCACTCACTCTCTCGCGAACATAAACCTCGAAAGGATCGTGATGGACCACCCCTCATAATCATCAGACAAGTACACGATCGACGAGAGATGCTCGTCCCCGCCGACCTTCTCGGTGGAGACCCTCTGCAGCCAGAGCTTCTTCGATTCGAACCCGTCGACGATCACATCGGGGACCTGGAACCGTCTCTTGGGGGATTCAAGAGCTGGGTCCTCGTCAATCTTGAGCCTCATTATACCATCCTCATAAGCGGAGATGGTCAGGGCCAGCGGCTTGACCGGTTCTTGATCTTCTTGATCTGGGTTAGGTTCTTTCTGGACAAGCTTGGCGACTAGATCGCCGTCGGAGATGGAGACGTCGGTGGCGACGAGGGAGCAGGAGCCGGGCTTCCGGCCGCGGGCGCGCTTGCAGAAGGGGGTCTGGTTACAGTTCCGGAACTCGTCCTTCTTCCATGAGCGGACGGCGCTGGGACTCAAGAGGAGGAGGAGAGAGAGAAAGAAGAGGGACAGAGGAGTCCTCATGAGGGGCGATGGAGCATAGCAAGGGGGGGAGCGGAGATGGGTTGGAACCCTAGATGGACCAAGATGGATGGATGGATGGAGAGAGAGAGAGAGAGAGAGAGAGCTATAAGAGTAAATCAATGGAGTCGGGGTTCTGCGAAGAAGTCACTCCCTGCAAAAAAACTGAACTTGACAGGAGACGGGACCTGGCGGAAGAGAGAAGACTAAATCCCCAAAACGCAGCGCCGTTTTGGGAGAACGGAGGAGTGCCTCGGAACGGCATGTCGCTGTTGTTGCTTCCTTCAAATTTATTAGTGTTTTTGGTATTCCAGGGAGTACTTTCTACAAATGTATACTTTCCTCCATATGTAGAGAATGCGATGACATACTATTTGACGATTTCTAGACCCAATTTGTTAAAAAAAAAAGAGATTTTTTCTTTTCATTTCATTTAAGCTGAGGAAAATTTCAAATGAGAATATCAAATGTCCTCATTTTCTCGAAAGGAAAATATTACAAAAAAACTCCAAAACTATGCCATTTTGGACAAATTTAGCTCAAATTCTTTTATAATACTAAAAACCCCAAATTATGTTCACTGTAACACATTTATCTCAAACTTTCTTTTGTAACATAAAAAACTTTGAATTTGTACTCGCGTGTCACATAAAAAGTTTAAAGTAAATGTCTCACATTACGAATACAAATTTGAAATTTTTTGTGTCACAAAAGAAATTTTGGGGTAAATATGTTATGGTAGACATAGTTTGATGTTTTTGGTGCTATGAAAAAATTTAGAAAAATGTGTCCAAAATGACATAATTTAAGATTTTTAGTGTTACAAAAAAAAGTTCATGATAAATTTGTCTTAAGTAGTATAGTTTGGTGTTTTTGATTTTATTTTCCCTTTTATAAAGATCCATGGATGATGGATGAATACAATAATATATGAAATGGTCATATCAATTTCAAAGAAAGGTTTAACTTAACCAACTAGTCAAGAGCATCTTTGTCCTCTATTTTTTTATTTTCTTTCTTTCTTTTTTTTAAAAAAGACAAAATCAGAAAAGAAAAAAAGATTAACTTTAAAAGAAAGGAAAAAAAATCAAGTGAGAGGATAGATAGCATTTGCTCGCTCGTGGCCACCTCCCCATCACCGGTAGACCTTGTCACGCTCAACCATGAGAAGTTGAAGACCTGCCCATGCAGGCTCAGGAGGTTCTTGCAACTTCAAGGAAATATTTATTGCCATTGCCTTGACATATATCTTGGGAAATCGCTTCGAGTATCCTTCCGTATTACTAAACAGCAAATGCAGCATGCGGTGTAAAGAGAACAAAGATACGGAGAAGATCGTGTTATCATTTAAATCTCAAAAAGATAGCGGTTCCGCTTCGCAGTGTGCAGCACAACCAGAATGTCGGTAATTGATTAAGCCAGCAATATAGGATTCAATCGCGTTCTGGGCTGCACAGAGCCACATCTTATCCTTTAGGCAGATCAGTGAGAAAAGCATGAGGAGGTTGGCATTTACACATGAGAAAATAAGGCCACATGACCAGATTGACAACTGATCCATCGACTCATGGTGGTTCATGACCATCACCAGGAACATGATCAAGTATTTACTGATCTCTCGTAAGTCAAGAGAAAAATATTGTGATACGACTGAAGCTTTGATATCAGCTATCTTCACTGTCGATTAAGAGGTCTGAAACAAAACGCTAGTAAGACCAGAACCTATCAGCAACAAGATGTGCATGAGAATGAGGCAAGAAAGCCATGTAGTTTCTCATCCGAGCAAGCCATTTCATAATAAAAGAGGAAAAAAGTTGCATTTCCACATCCCAACTTTTACATCAGTAGCAGGATCTCCAACATATCGGGAAAAAGGAAACGAAAAGAAAACAAAAAAGACTGATGGCTAAATGCTTAATGGATTACAAAATTCACGTCCATTATGTACAGTGTCCATGTCTTTCCTAGAACAAACATTCCCTCAACTTCTATATCAACCTGAATTCTTGGGAGTCAGACCAATCCGAATGTGAAGCAAGCTTTCTCCATCAGAAACTACTGGTCAAATGGGCCAGCCAATAAAGAGGAACAGAAAGCTAAACAATGACTACTTGCAGTTTTGCACCTTACTGCAGAGAGAATTTACCATTTACAATAAGACAGGAAAAAGGGCAAAAGAACACTACAAGCTTAAGGCCTTCCATTTGAATTGCTTCTTTAGCCAGACTGATCTTTCAAGATAGCCACCTCCCTTTGTGTCAGCCAAGTTCCTTCGTCATCTTTCTCCCATCAGTGATTCAAGTAGGGCAGCTTCTTCCTCCTGTGTGAGAGAGAGAGAGAGGAACCATGTCATTATATTCTTTACTAGCATATATCCGGTATCAGCAAAAGATGACCCTTACCACTAAGGCATTGAACTCAGTCTCTTCATCTATGGCACTTATTATGCAAGGGTCCTCCAACAGATCCTATCAATTCAAAACAAAAAGAATTGTTTAAAAAAATTCCACATATTTGCATACTAATATGTATTCAGTATTATATAGTATATGCCGCAGACCCATCTCAGAACTTGTCAATCTCTTAGCCTCTTCATGTTGGAAATTAGAATCATAAATAATTGAGTCGAATGATCTCTACATTGCTCAGAAGATCCTTTCAACTAGGCTTTGCCCTTCATATGAGCCATCAGATCATGTGGGACCAAAGCTCTCTAGAAGGACACTATCATTCACACAGAGTTTCCACCCAGAGAGTAGAAAATAGATTGTTCGATAACAGATCAATTACCACATAAGCCAGTTGTTGTCAGGATGGCATGAGTAAATAAGTAGCAACACTTTAATGAACTCTAGGTCCTCAAATTCTCCAGTACAGGATTAACAATCAGTCATCCAGTGCATAAACATAATCAAGAAATGCACTTGAACGTATTCCAGCATGTACATGAGATCATGCTACGTGATGATTTCAACGCAGTAACTATGTCAATTGTGAAGTGTCACCTAATAAACTAAAACACCTTCAGGATCCTGGTTAGTATCTAATCGCCAAAGAATTTGTAAAGCACAGCTTATCATGCCAGAGCACAACTAAGTTTCCTTTAAACAGTTTTATAAAGAAAGACATGTTACAAAATAGAGAATCAAATAATCCTCTATAATATTGAAAGAGAAGTTTGTCTGTCATCAATCAGAAACAGGTACAAAATGGCATGTGGAAAAACATGAGGAATATGTCCACAACAAACACATATTCCCAGTCTATGCTACTTCAATAACATCCAAAAGCAGAAAATGAGTAAAGCAACTTAAAACAGAAAGCACCAATCAATTGGACATCTATCAACTTCAACTCACATGTGCGCTCACAAATTAATTGCAACTTCAAAATGATAGTCCTATTTATGGGGTAATTTGAACTGCTACAAAATATCATAGAAGTCCTCACTACAATCTATGGGTGATGCACCCCTCAAAGCACGAAAAATAAGCGACAACGTAATTCTACTTAAATCCAACTACAAGAAACTGCTAAAGCAGAGAAACAATATCTATTTTTGCAGCCATCCTAAATCAATTTTTCAGTCAGGAAAAGAATTACTTACATCATCAGCAATCTGCAACTGCCCATTGTGATCCTGCAGGATAAAATCCAGCTTGAGAGATCATGGTTAACTCTAGCAATCGCAATTTTTTCTACTCAGCTAATGGGCATCTGACAGCCCACAGCGTCACAGGTAATGTTCTTTCTAGTACCTTTTGTGTAATGAAAAGTGCATGAGTAGGGAATAAATTCAATCACTTGATTTGGGTGAGAGCACAATTTTTTTCATTATGACCTCAGTAGCAGAAATTTACCTTTACAGCAACAAAAAGAAGTGGATCGGAGGGCGTATAAATCATGTAATGTGCACCATCCTACAACCACCAAGCAACAGAAAGAGAGCATAAGAGAATTGGAACCAATATTTTCATCTAAAATGCCTAGTACCTTATAAATGTAGGAGATATCATGTTTGGAAACCGATATCTAGCACTATTGATTAGTGTTGCAGGATCACACTGTCCAACGCAATAAGTAATAGGACAATAGAAACAAAGTGAAGGAAAGGGAAAACCATCCCTATTGATGATCATTGCATTACCATATGGAAGCATGTAATTTCCACTCCTTCAGTGGGCAAGCCATCTACATCTTGACCATCATCTGCAAGATAATTAGCATATTGCTTTAATTGTCTTTCTGACAAATCTTCAAGTTTTGTTAATTGATTATAAAATACATCACAAAAAAGCAACTGACAAAAACATTGTATTTGCAGTTCCTTGCACATAGAAAGGGGAAATGGAGACCCATGAGAAGTATTTAAAACAATTTCACAGGTGACAATGACTCAAATAATCTGAACAGATAATGAGAATGCAAGCTTTTAGATAATTAATTATCACCCAAGCAAATATTTCCGTTATTATTATTAAAATTCTAGTGGCACTTTCTAACATCAGGAAGCTGAAAGATGTATAGCATCAGTTCTGAAGCAAGATTTCATCATTTGATAGATCAAATTAAATCAACCAACATTCTAAATCTTAACTAAGTAAACCAATTATAATAATGAGTGACTTCTTTCTAGATTTGGAAGAACACTTTAAGAATTTATGAAAGGTATTTTGATAGCAGAGTTTCAAATTAGATTGCTCGCCACTGCCATATTCAAACCAAAACTCAAGTTAAATAATATGGTCAAAAGTACTGGTCACGTTTAAATTTTATCATCAGCTTTGCAGTGAAGCTGCATCTATAGATATACACGGAAACTCAGTAATCTAAAGACACAAAACATGAGTCTCCACTCTCCAGCATGGAGTTGACTCTCTAAGAAAGTGTTTAGCATCAAAAACTCCCATAAACATGAGAGTTCATGTTTAAAATCCAATAATACACAGAAGGGGATCCCGAATGCAGTCGCTGAGGAAAGCCCAACCAGTTCTTTTCGACCTCCAGATAAAACTTTTTTACTCAGAGAAAGAGAGAGACTAACTACTGAAGAACGACATCAGGCGCCAGACCCTACTGAAGTCTTGACTCCTATAAATAGGCACGCATTTCGCACCTGCTATATCAGCATGTCCATCACAAGTGACAAAATGGGCCAGTGATGTATGACATATTGATTTGCAAGTTTTACAGGGGAGGCTACTTGCATTAACATAATCTTGTGAGCATTATTATGAGCTAAATATACTGGGTTATATGTGAATACACATTCATCAACAATTGGCATAAGTATATAAAGGCAGTAAAATAAGTATTTCGAGAGTCAGAAGAAACATTTAGCTCAGAAAGAGGGCCATTGCCTGTTCGGAAATCAAATATATCATCTTCCGAGTAGCAAAACCCTCCCCGAGCAGTATAACAGAATCTGTTTGGAACAATGCAAGAAAATAAATCAGCAAAAACACATTCAAAGGGATGAAAAAATAAAGTACCTATAGCAGAGAATACTCACCCACTATATACCAAGTGCATGTGTATCTTTGCAAGAGCATAAGCTGCCGTAGGAAGTATAGATTCAACTTCTTCATCATTTACCTAATAAAACAAACTCAGTGAATCTCCATGAAAAAAATGTGGACACCACAGCAACAATAGTTCAAGACATCTCGTAGCTTTAGAAATCGATGCCCATTACAACACAGGAGAATGTTCCCAATAAAGAGCAACATAGCTACCATTAGCCATCATTCTTAGATGAATCTACAGCTATTAGAGAAAGACTAACAACCGATTGAGAGTACATGGAGCTTCTTAAGTCCACTCTCACCCAGCCTTTCACTCATGCTGTTCCTCTCCCTCCCCACTATGTCCCATCTTTGCTAGTTTACTTATATTTTTCAGAACAGTCACCTTGCTATTGCCCCTTTTTGCTTTACAAATTTAATCTAAGATTCCATTGAAAGAAACAAGTTTTCCTCAGAAGCCACTGAGTTGAAGGAACGGAAAACATACAAACATTCAAGAATTGTAAACCAGCTTATAGATATGCATCGAACTGATAAGACTACAACAGGCTTCATATCAATATTCAACAACCACAAATACATCATGCAGTAAAACCGAAAAGATCTGCCTTAACTTTCACCCTCACTTCATAAAATTAGTTTACACTTTACAGTACTATTAATACCAAAATCTTTGAAACTCCGAAGAATGGTCTTATGAGCATAAGTACTTGAAAGGATGCACAAGCATGCCGCGATTTGTAAGAATCGCAAATGCATTTAGTTCTGTGTGTGGTGCATAAAACCCTATAATGCATCCTCCTGGTATCTTGGCTGCAAAACAATGGGATATTGACATTTCCAATGCTATGGGAAAATTGTAGGACAGACTAGAGAGAATCAACAAGGGGAAAGAGGCATTCAAACAAGGAGAAAACATGCAAATCAAACAAAAGAAAATGTAAAAATCGGAAAATTCCCCATACATCAATAAGACACCAAACCACAAGTATCAAGAGACTTGTCAACAACAAAAACAGACCTGAATAACTTCAATACTAAAAAACTTCAAATTAGAGACATTGAACGTACAGCTGACCAGCCATCAATATTAGTGCTCTTCAATATCTGCACAGGCCTGCTCAAAAAACAAATCCATATTATAGATAGCATTCAAGGGGACAACTCTATACTTTTAGCCTAGTGTTGCAAAGGAACCATAGCTTACGTGTCTGCAGGGCAAAGCAGCATACATTCATCACCACTTGAACTTCTGAAAATTCTCCTTATAACACACTCCAAGGGAAAGTTGTTAGTAGGATCAACCTGTCCAATGACCACTTCAAAAGTCATGAAAGCTTTAATTCATCATGTAAAGAATTCTTTATAAAAGAGAGACATAAGACTGCAACATAATGTCTAAAGAAAAGTGCATTACCAGAGCCAATCATCACATACCTAAGCCAAAAGTCTGGCTTAGTTTGTATAGATATAACAGCACAAAACACGGATTGTGGATGTCATCGTGGCCAGGTTGCACATTACAATATAAATCCTGGTGTGATAATTCTAAAAAACTAGCATAACAGCACCACAGCATACAACTCGCAAAGTATCTCATAGAGAAATTATTCACAGAGTAAAATCTTGTGCATGCTAATAATTCAAAGAATGCTACCATCGAAAAGGACTACTCCTTCAATCACTTTTCAAATTGAGGAGCTGTCTAGTCTGCTACACAAGTGAAAGTTCCCTTCCATTCCTATTCCATTTCTTTTTAATTAATAACAGCAAATTTTCATTGAAATGGTACCAACGGGGTGCCCACCCCTGTGGAAAAATCAATTACAGGTTAATGTGTTTGACTGATCTAATTTTAACACATCAATATCTGCCAAGCTAGGGTGATAATTAATGGAAAAGTTAATGCAAAAGAGCCATGAGTCATTTTTATTTACCTTACATTCCTATTTTACTTTATCCCCTCAACCTGGATTGCCTGTGTTCTACTGGATAGCTGAGAAGAAATTACACAAGGAGTGGATTTGAACTGAGATTGGGGCCTAATACATAGTATTCTCGGTCTCTTCTTAGCTTTCAAAGAACACGCCCATCCCCCATTTCGGATATGAAGAACACTTGTCTTAAAACAACCATCCATGTTGCCCACCACTCAGAGCTTTCAGTCATTAAGCAACCCTCAAATCAAATTTGGCATTGGACTCCCAATAACAGACCAAAATGCACAGACATATATTGCAGAAGCCGGAAAAACACCATAAACGAGTTCAAGCGCGGAATGGAATCCCAAATTACACAACAACCACTGAGAGAATCACCACTCGACCACGCAAACAGCAGAAAAGATAATAACCCAACTCACAATCGTAACCAGACGCTTGTCCGAAGCCATAACAACTCTGCCCTGATCATCCACGATGAATCCAGCGGGCGGCTTAGGCAAAGGCGTGGGATGATACCCCGCCGAACTCGCACCCAAGCCTGAACCCTCTCCCTCGTCCTCGCCGATGACGAAATCATCGACAATCTCGACATCCCTCGCGTCCTTCGACTTCTTCTTCTTCTTGCTCGCGCCGGAAGGTTGGCGCTTCTTCACGGAGTTACCCTGCGACTTGGAAGCGCGGCAGAGGAGGAGGCCGGAGGAGGCATGGGGCCTCGGGTTCGAGGCCGCGAGGGAGAGGAGCAACGGCGGTCGTTGGGGGCTCCGGCGGCGGAGGGGGAAGGACAGGCTGTGGAGGGAAGTGAGAGTAGAAGGAGGAGGAGCGGAGGTGGAGACGAAGGACATTCCTGCTGCTGCTGCTCTGTGCCCAAAACGGCGTCGCAGAAGGGTTTAAGCTGCGACGGTCGGGGTTGGCCTGCAATGGCGGAGGCGGAGGAGGAGGAGGAGGAAGCAGGAAGAAGAATCTCGGGAGGTTGATGGTTTTGGATTTCTTGCAGGAGATAGAGGCATTTTTCCCTCTGAAATATCCTTTCGGAATTTTATTTTATCTTTATGGTAAGTAAAAATAAAACTTATCAATCCTACTATATTTTTATTTTAACTCTCGCTTTTTTAAGTTTTACCCTACCTCTACCTCTTTATAGTAAGTAAAAGGTAGAACACATAAAAGAAAATCTTTTAACAGATTATAATAGTAAAGCGATTTTCAAAAAATAAATAAATTTTGTATTTCTCACTAATAAAATGTTTGGCAAAATGATGAATAAATATGAGTATTAATCTTTTAATGTCTGAATACTAGATTCACGTGAAATAAGATAATTAATTTTATTTTTAATAAATGGAAAAGTTACCAGTATCCGATACCATTTTTAACCAAGCAAGAGAGTGAGAAGGTCACTTCCGTCATCACGAAATTTTGATGAACAAGAAAGGAAAATTTGAGATGCAATACTTTTTATGCTTAAAGTTGCACTTGAGATTGTACACCAGTAATTGCAACTTTCTTGCAATTGAGTAAATGTAAGTGCCAATCTCCAAAAATTATTATAAGATTCTTAACGTGCCAATAATGGGTTATAATGAAATTTTTTCCTTAAAATCTCTTCTTTTTTTTTCAAAAGATACCGGAACCCGACCCGGTATGATTCATCTTTCTATCCTCTACACTTAACTACATGTATCAAGACAAGGCGCTTCGGAACCTAGTGCAAACTACAAGAGAATCATGTTGATTAAATAGGAAGTTGTCAAAGATATCCAAAGCATATTATAGGACGACGACACACTTCAAGAATCTGTTTATTTGAAGGAAAATATTTCCAAAAAATTATGATCCACTATTTCCATCTCTTATTAACTCCTAAACTCTCTTATTATATTGAATTTATTACATTGTCCTTTACAGTTTCGCTTTCAATTTAATATTTTTTTCTAACCTTTTTTTCTTCTTTTTCTTTGTTAAAAAACAAAACTACCCAAGTCTCTTTCAAGCAACTTTTTTCCCACCTAACCTGTTCTTCCACTACCACAACTTTTTAACGTCTTTGATGTTTGTCTACTTCTAAACTTATTCCAACAATTATTATCTTTATTTCCCCCAATAATCATTATAATTATGAATTTTTCAACTTCAATTTTTAGTATAAATTTACGATTTGCTCAGAGATTGAATATAGTGGTTAATAAATTTGCATGTATCGAGGTCATTAATCACGCGAAATAAGAGAATTAATCTTTGATAGGCATAGGTCGTGATTGTGTACAATTTTTTTCCTTGTCTGGTACCTATATGCTTTAGGCTAGGTGTTAAGAATTGCAATTGTGATAAAATTGAACTTTCCCAAAAAGAAACTTCTATATAAAAAAGAGTAATCGGATTGGTTCAACCCAAGAATCGAACAAATATGAACTAGCTTACTCAACCTATTACAAGTTGGCTCACACATGATTGCTAGATAAATAATTGAAGAACCGGTCTTTGTCAAATTGGAGAATCAGTCTTGACTAGTCAGCTCCCAAATTCATACGATACCTAAGTATCATCATAACGGATTTTAGTTTTTGTTTTATCTTTATTTAAGAAAAGGTAGATGTACAAAAGATAGGTTTCAAACCAGGGAAGTCTAAGAAATCCACTAATGGCTTAACTATTATGCCACAAACCTTTCACATAATACGTCTCCCAATTTTCAAGTGTTCCCCGAAGTCGGCCGATTTAGTTCCAAACTAGTTCTTAAAACAACCGACTATTTCTGATAGGGCAGGTTTCAAATTCTTGATTGGAAACTCATCCCGAAATGGATCACTCCTACTTATCGTTACACCTACTAAAGGCTACTTTTCCTAATAGAAATTTACTGCCAGCAAGAATATACCGAGCATGTGATTCTTTTTGAGGACCAATGAAGAGTGTGAGAATGTTACTTCTCTCATGGCGAAGATTTCATAAACAAAAAGGCCGAGTTATTATTCAAAAGAGGGCACTCAAGGCCATCTAGAAAAAAATTTGAGATTCTAATACATGAATTTCTAGAACAGCTACAAGCCAGAATACGAAGTCCAAAAAATAGAACATGGCAAAGACCTTCTGCAACAATTAAGAGGACTGTGCGTCGAGAGGGTTTGAGTTTGGATAATGTTGATTCTCATAAGAAGCCAATTAGCTAAACTTACGTTTTCAACCACGGATTTGGATGAGGGATCATGGCAGTCCCCCAAGCTGTAAGATCCACAAGATCCCACTGGATTCTCAAAGCTTGCAAAATTAACAGCAGTTATTTGGGCAGAATCGGGGCATTTCAAGTGAGCTCTGGCTGCTTGATCTTGACTGCTATCGTCATCTATGTCTGGCTTCCAAGATTCTAAGTCGATGAATGGGTAATCTTCTGCAATAGAGCTGCAAACAGTTGACACTTTCCACTTTGAGAAGGTGACTTTTGTTGGATCGCCTACCACCTCCTCCAAGATAACCAGAACGTTTCCAGATGGCTTGAACCGGGATCGCAGGATGTGGTACCTGTTCCACATAGCAGAACAAACAATAGATATAACATGACAATAGACATAAAAATTTCCCTGCACATATTATCAAGTTTGAGAAAGTTGATCCATCAGGCATCATTTAAATTGTCATAGAGAACGTTATTCCAAATAATCTTTGGAAGATGACTAGTTATTTACAGTGTCACTTCATTTTCTAATTTTTAAAGTATGAGTTTTGTACCATCTCTGGCTAGGCTCTCCCCATCCAGTGAGGCATTTGTTTGGCTTGAAGGTGCCTCTGTAGTTGCACTCCTTGACACACGGGTTCTCGAAGGAGACTTACCTAGGCCAGTAAATTCCTATTGGCTGTCCATTCAACCAGGCTGGTCCTTTACCCATGTGGATCATATCCAGCCCAACGGGTTCATTACCCGTTGGAGGGTCCACAATAGCCTGCAATATATCAACTTAATTGTGACAGATCATACATTTAACTAATAGTGCGCTCTTCAGATCAATGAAAACAAGATCATCTAATGCATTGGGCATTGTCCAAGCACTCTTTACCTTGTACCATGTGAGTGGCTGATTCTTCGGTGGTTCTGCTGTCAAAACCCAGTTTACGCTTTTCCCACCATACGGCACCCCAACTGTTCTCCCTCCAATCCAATCTGCCAAGGGAGCAAAACACAGGTATTTAACTATAAAGACTGAACACTTTTAAAAGGAAATTAAAAGAACATTGCTTACATTAATTTCCTTTTTTTCCATAGCTTCTTATGTTGATAATTCCAGTTATTAGTAGGTTCTGTCTTAGCCCTTCTCCCAGGTTAGAGTTGACTTGATTCCCAGCAGCATAGTTGCTCTATGCTGCAGGCAGACATGGTATTTATAACCGCACTGATGTTTAATCATCATAGGGTATGATGTTTCTTGTGAAAGAAGAATCACAATTTCAAAAAGAAGAAGAAGAAGAAGAAGAAGAAGAAGATACCTTGTAGGTCCATTTATACCCAGAAATGTCCAATATCCCCTCGTTCAATCCCTTAATCTTCACATTAGTCAATCCAGATGGCCTCCATTCATAATATGGCCCTGCATTCTGAAGTCATATCAAGAAAAAGAAAGGACAATGTGCAATTAATGAAAAGGCACTAGGGAAGAAGGACCTTAAAAGCCAAATATATATAAGAAAGCTCCCGCCACCTTTTCCATTGTTATCAAGAACAGTTTCATCATTGTCAGACTTTCTTACATGTCCTAAACAAGTTTACACTACAGAACTGCACGCGGTAGCTTTCAAAGTTGGCCACCCTTTCAAAGTGTACTCCATTACTTTATTGAAGTTGGCCATTCTTTTGCCAAGCAAATGATTTAATGACTCAGGGCCAAAAGGAAGTTATTTTTTCATAAACCTTGGACCAGGAACATGAACGTAGGACTCACTTGGGTTCCAACTGTCAAGCTCAAGATAGCGATGTCATTCTTTCCAGCCTTGAGAGAAATGGGAGCAGAGAACTTGAAAGGTACATTCGTTCCATTTCCATAACCACTGCCTGAAAATTGACAGTGCAATAATCAAACATCAAAGTCTGAAGTGCAGCCACGCATTATGAGCTGACTGAATGAAAGAAACTTTCTCCACCATCTAACATGACAAGAGCTCACCCTTAAAAACAATATGCCAACTAAAGGCAGGGCACGGAAGGAAGAAAACATTACAAATGGTGAAAAATCCGTACTCATTTAACTCTCGAGGGAAGATCAATTTGCACCACACATGGCATGATAAACACATGTGAAATGGAGGCTTAATTGAAAGCAGAATGCTAGGCCACAAGTTGAAGGACAAGCGGAAGAAGTTCCCTATAGAAAGAAGACACAACTCTAACCTTGAGGTTTCTGATTCACAAAAGCATGGAGACCATGACCCTTTGATTCAACCAAAAGGTAAGGTTGGCTTCCTCCCTTTAAGCAATCCTCATTTTCAGTGACATTTATACTTGAAATGCAAAGTAAAAGCATTCATAAGAAGTTGCTCGATCAAGATCAGTACATTATCCAGGGTGAAATTTTGAAATGAGAATGCTTGTCCATAATATAAATAAGCATGCACTCACTAGTAAGCTAATCTAACTATGAAGAAAGTGAAGAATCTAAGAAGAGGACATTTATCGATTAAATGTATGAAGAAGTGCAGAAGCATTAGAAAGGGAGAAAAGAGGTATGTGTGACGATATTATACAGATATGCAGAACAATGGACTCCTCAACTGTGAAGGTCGAACATTATCTTTGCTTTTTGTGTATAGTTCCGCTTAAATCTGGGACATGCATAACCATATGTATATCTTTGGCAGGAATACTAAATTAAGAAATATGTGAGTGATTTTCTACTAGTGAAACAGGAACAAGAGCAACCTTGTTGTATACCAAAGGTAGTCTGGGGTATACTTTGTGGTGTTGAGTTGATCTACAAAACCATTCAGACTGAAGTCTTCTTTTCCCCATAGTCCAGGTTTCTCAGTGAATATTTCCCATTCAAGAGCTTTCGGATCCTTATCCAATGATGAGGCAGATGATACCAAAGATTCTGGTACCATATTATGCTGTTAACACAGGTGATTCCACGGAGGACTCATAACAGAACCGAAGGCATGCACACCAAAGATAAAAAAAAACTATTGACACATAAATTTTGATTGATCATTAGTAATTTAATATACAAAAATTTAGGGATTAATTTTAACCCATAAACAAAAATATTAGAATTAAATTGCATAGCATATAGTTTTAGGAATATTTATTATTATTGCATTTGCATTGAATCGGTGATGGATGGGTTCCAATTGATGGTTTTGAGCTTCAATTTAACAAGTTGGACTAAGCCCACAATGAGAGAAAATTTGGCTAAGTCCGGAGTGACGAGTTGAAGATGAGAATATTCTCAAGAAGATTCGCATTATTCTTCTAATATTCAATGAATCTTTTATATATTCATGCAATATATACATCGTGGGATATATTTCTTGATAGAAGAAAATGTGTCAAATGAAATATTAAAAAATATTACACATAAAATATGTATTTTTGGGCAAGAACTAAATAGGTAATATTTATTTTTTCCTTGAATAACATAATCTTCTTATTTATAAACAGGGTCACACGATTCCATAGACAGCCACTAAAACAGAGGAAAGAAAGAGAGTTCGGTTGCCTTCGAAGGGGAGAGAAAGAGGGGTGTCCTGTCGGAGATAGCTTGTCCTCTCTCTGACCCATCAAGAAAAGTCAAGAGGGGACGGGTGCTTTTTACTGGAAAAGACAAAAGAGAAGGAGACACAGAGCGGTCGCTTCTCCTTCTTCAAGCTTTGCATCTTCTCGGCCATAACTTGCTGCTCGAGCTCAATCGCGTCGGCCGAACTCCTTCGTACGAGGCGGAGCTTCGCCCGACGGAGAGCCGCCCGCCTTGTCGACGAACCGCCGCACCCAGCCTCCCGATGACGCGCTGCTGCTTCGCCTGATTTCCTTGCCTTGGCGAGTTGCTGTCCACAGAGCTCCCGGTTGCGACCATCTACCGCCGACCAGCCCACAACACTGACGGATCGCTGCTCAACTCCAACGTCCCAGCACGACCAAATAACGTCAGTTTACTTTGATGATTCGCTTGAGTTTTGTGCAGCTCTTCTGCATATACACGGACAGCAAGTTCGACGTCGGCCAAAGTCAAGTTGCAGCGCTGAGCCACTCCTTAATCCGACGAGTCTCCCCATCGGGAACCGCACCGATCCACCTTTCATGAGTTGCCAAATTTGGAAGCAAATATTTGGATTAGGTAAAATAATCTTGTCTAATTTTATTTTCGAATATTTTGTTTCCTTATTTAAAATATCATTGATGTTTGTGATGAAATTTACGATATATTATCATATTTATAATATCGAAAATTTTTAATTTTCACAACGTGCATATGATTGTCGGTTCGATTTCATATCCGAAATATGATTCGCGATTGCACAAAAAAATCGTTTAATCCGATCTTTGAGATATGATTCGTGATTTTAAAAAATTGATCCACGTCTCATACTCGAGATACGATTCGTTAATTTATTTCTATATTAAACAAACATGGATGGTATCTTTACGTGATTTGTTATCGTACTTAATGTAGATGTGATTTCTTTCTATATTTGCTTGATTTGAATTTTTTTTTTCTAAGAAAATAAAAAAATTAGACAATAAACTAGAGTATATTCTTTTTTGATAATATTGCATATTTATGGTAATTTCTTATTTCGATTTTTAAAAAAAAAAAATAAAAATCCAAAAATATTGCTCTAGATTAAATTTAATTATATTTCCTTAATGAAAATTGCATGTTTAAATATAGGTTATTTTTAATTTCTAATATAGGTTATTTTATGTTTTCTTCTCTTTGTTTAATGAAAATTAGAAATTAAAAATGACCTAATTCTACGTGACAATGACATTTTTTATGTTTTCTTTTTTTTTTTTTTTGTTTAATGAAAATTAGAAATTAAAAATAACCTATATTTAAACATGCAATTTTAATTAAGGAAATTGAATTAAATTTAATTTAGAGTAATATTTTTGAATTTTTATTTTAAAAAAATTCGGAATAAGAAATTACCCTAAATATGCAATATTATCTAAAAAGAATCTACTCTAGTTTATTGTCTAATCTTTTTTATTTTTTTTAGAAAGAAAAAAAATTCAAAACAAGCAAATATAGAAAGAAATCATATTCACATCGAGCACGGCAACAAATCACATAAGTTACCATCCATGTCCGTTTAATATGGAAATAAATTGACGAATCGTATCTCGGGTATAAGATCAGATTGACCAATTTTTCAGAAAATCACGAATCATATCTCGGGCATGAAATCAAATTAACGATTTTTTTCATGCGATTACAAGTCATATTTTGGGCATGAAATCGAACTGACAATCATATGCACATTGTGAAATTAGGAAAATTTCCTAATTTAAAAGACTATTTGATATTGTGAACATTATAATATATTGTGAATTTTATCACATGCATCAACGATATTTCAAATAAGGAAATAAAATATTCAAAAAATAAAATTAGACAAGATTTTTTACCTAATATGAATATTTGTTTTTAAATTTGGCAACTTGTGTACCATGTTGCAGCCGAGAAGGGGATGTTCAGCCACGACCCTCCTCTTTCCAAAGCACTCTTTTCTCTTGATGTGGCCGTTTTTTCTTTGTGTGTGTCTTGGCCCCCTTTTTATAAGTGAGAGGATTATGTTATTCAAGTAAAGATGATAAATATGCATATTGCCTATTTAGCTCTTGCCCAAAGAATACGTATTCCACGTGCAAAACTTTTAAATCTTCCCTTTTATATATCTCATGGTGTATATATTGAATATTGAAAGAATAATGCAAATCTTCTCTGGAATATTCTCATCTTCCAACTCGTTACTTCTTAACGAGTTTAGCCAAATCCTCTCTTACTGTGGATTTTGTCCAACTCGTTAAAGCTCGGAACCATCAATTGGAGTTAATTTGCCACCACTCCATTGCAAATGCAATGATGATAAATGCTCATAAAACTATATGCTATGCAATTTAATTCTAATATTTTTTTAGAGGTTGAAATTAATCCCTAAATTTTTGTGCATTAAATTATTAATGATCAATCAAAATTTGGGTGTCAACATATACCAAAGAGAAAAAATGTGGGTCCAAACCCAACCTTTCAGTTAAGAATGTGATGCATCAAAACTCTAGGGAAAAATGCTTATTAGAGAAAGGCAAAAGAGTTCAAAGTGCTACCTTTGCTGAGTTAACTACTTCATTTTTGCAGTCAGGAAGAATGCTGACTGACCATGCAGGCAAACGATAAGGCATGTCTCGGAATAGTACTGTCTTGTCTTCCTCATCATCGAAGTTTGCCAGAAAGGCAACACAAAATCCTGAAGAAATGTAGACATCGGCCTACACAAATTTTCAGTCGGGGAATGACAATATAATAAGGTCAATTGGGATTGGAAAAAATAGGGTTAGATTTGGATAAATAGTTGTGACACGAAAACCGTATAATATGACGTAGAGGAATATAAACAGCAAGAATCAGAATATGCGTCATTGCAACTACTAAGTGTGCAACTTTTCTCGACGGTCCATTTATAGAAGACATGACAAAAACTGTCAAGAGATCCTTTAAAAAGGAAATAAGCTTTTAACTGGGAAAATATGCCAAGGTTGCCTATCAACTTGCATGAAGGAACGCGATTTCCAATATAATTAGTCATGTTAATTAGTATGATCCTACGTCATCTTGGTTCTTTCACCAGGCTATTAACCAGGATTCCATGTGAAAAGTGCTAAATAAAATTCGGAAATGATGATATGCAGAAAATGAAGTAAACAGGTGATTACGTGAAAGGGCGATGCTATGTTGATGTTTATATTTGATAAAAGTTCCAGTTAGCATCAGAACAGAAGTCATAGCATTGAGAAGTGAAAAAAAGAACAAAGAAAGAAATAGTAGTTGGCTCACTGTTTAACAGCGCATGCTCACACAACATTAGAGATTGGTGAAGCTCCTTGAGATGTCCCCACTTTGGGAACCTTGGTAAACCTGAAAGCAAGCAGTCAAATTAGGAGCCAAAATATACTCAAACTTTAAAAACATTCATGGTTATCAAGTTATGTATATGCGAACAAATTATGCTTACCATATTCATCAATTGGTGCCTAGAGTCATAACTTGTGGTGATGAATGGTCCGCCTTGAGTACGACCAAAATTTGTTCCTCCGTGATACTAAGCAAGACAGAGCATAACATAGGTAATTAGTACATGAGAGGATGAGTAATTTATGAGGTTAATTACCAATCAAGCACTCGATAGAGGATAATGCACACATCCAAATCTATCTGTGCATTGATTCAAACAATAAGCTTGACTTCCATCATTAGTGATGTTCATTGATGATGGTTGACCTCCTCCAAGATTAAAAGAAAATATACAGAGTTCTGCAGATGATAGAAAATTCAATTAGGAGCATATCCACCTACTTTATTAATCAGTAGTATAATGAGGGATTATTTTCTTTCTTGTGAAAAACCAAAACCAGTACTATAAAATAGGATCCAGAGAGAAAGGAAATAGAAACATAGTTCTACTAGGGAAGACATGTCTTTGCAGAAAAGTTATCATTTGCAACCCTGACATCAAATGTTTCAATTCCTCTTAACGTAGGAAATTATATACAGGTAATGGACAGGTCAATTGGCCAGTGCATGGATAAGAGAACGATTTAAAAGAAGCAAGTTTACCATGTAATTGTTTTGCAAACACCTTCCTTTCTGGAAGAACCGCGCAACTGAATATGCTATATCTTCTGGGGGCCGGTGCAGATCTCTCCCTCCAAAAGACTTAAACCTGAAAAAGGACATAATTTATCAGGATGACATGATTCAAAAGGAACCGCCTGTTTTATTTTAGCTGCATTCTCGGTGCATATTTAACTAATAGAACTAGCTCTATCAACAAGTTAACATCTAAAAAGGCTGATAGTCTGGTCTTCATATTATACATCTCCAATGCATCATGAGACAATGAAGTCATGTGGGCTTGTTTCTAAGTATTAAGACTAGTTTTGCAATGAAAGATCTTTCACCTACGAAAATCAATCAAACTCATTAGTGAATTATTGCTTGAAATGCTAACTTAAGTCCAAAAGTTCTCAGTTCCCCAAAGCTACAATTCTCTGCAGCACAACTACACCATGGTGCAGATGCGGTACAGCAACAGCTCTACCAAATGGACGAAATGCGTATAAGGCCACATGCTTATAAGGCCATTATGGACTTGATATGCAAGCAGAGTGGAATATTTAAACTCAAAAGAAGGCTTGTCTTCACGATGCTCTCTCGCTAACTACAGCCTTCACAACGCTCTCCCGCCAACTACAATACAGTTAAGAACACTTTTGAAAGAACTCATAGTTTCCTCACTAAATCGTGTTCACCTGCCTATCCTAAACAAAAGCAGCGGGAATGACTTTACCCAGGAAAAGCCTAAAATACTTGAGTAATTTTTGAGACGGCCCCACAAAAAATCAAAGTGTAAGAAACTCTAAAGATTATTAAACTGGAAGAAGGTACTCTCCGGGGAAGGTAATATTAATAATCAAATCTGTAATATAACAGATGGACCCACATGATACTAGGGATGACATGCACTGGGCCGAATGCACCTGGTGTATACAATTTGTGCTCGTAATACAACAGATGCCATACTAAATCTGCCACCAAATCAGAATTTAATTCGATCAATAATGTAGCCCAATACAGAATTCTCCATGAAGGTCCATAGAGACAACCAGCTTCTGCAAACACTACATTTCAAATACTCTTGAAAATTACTAAAAGCATTGCGCAAGTTAAACTCTCTTCATTCCACATACTCGGTCAATATTAGATGCAGGTTCTATCATCGTTCAAGTAAAGCAAATATACCAAAGAAAGGCAGCTAAACCAAACCTAATGGAAATGGAATAGTATGTGTTCATTAAGAAAGAATTGAAGAACTTAAAGAGAAGTTAAATGCCACACCATCAAAATTCTCCAGAATGCAGAGAAAGTGCTATAAGAAAGAATAGGAATCAACATAAGCATCCTGAAAAGAAAGGATTACCATCCAGGCCAATTTTCAGTCCAAATTTTGGGCTTCTTTGGAGAATTGGGAGCATTTTGATCACAATAGAAGCCATTGCAAGCGTCTATCTGCAGAGCACGAGAAACTCCTGTTAAAAATGAATGTCGATAAAACAAGTCTTTCTTTCATCATGCCAAAACCAGTGAATAAGGCTACTTCAAGTACAAATTAGTCTCAATAATGTCGACCCTCAAAATCAGAAAACATCAGAGAGTCGATGTCAGAAGTGTCCTCATCAAAAGCAAAATATGTAGTTAGCATTTTCCTGCATACACATGCTGCATTGCACAAATTAGGGGTGTCAAAAAAACCCGTTCCGGCCCGACCCGACCCGGCCCGACCCGACCCTAAATTTAGGGTATTTTGGGGTTGGGCTGATCTTTTTTTCAGGTACAGAGTTGGTATCAGTAGGGCTTGATTAGGGTCGGGCCGGAATAGATTGGCGCGGGCCTTTTGGCACCGGAGGCCTTTCTGACCCATCTTCCTCCTCTCTCCTATTTTCCTTACTCTCTTCGCAGAACATCGTCTCTTACGTCACCCATGGTCGCCGACGCCGTTTCTCTGTAGACCACTCTCACCCTGTCGCCCATGGTCGCCGACGCCGCTCCACCACCGTCGCCATCGGAACCTAGCCACCATCGTCGCCGTCTCCAACCACCCACCATCGCCACCAGATCAGGAAAAATAAGGTTTTCCAATCCCCTTTTCCGAATCCAGTTCGATTGACTCGGCTGCTGCTGCGGCGCTCGCTTGGTTTGGATGATTGGAAGAGTGATGAATGAAAATGCTTCATTGCCGCAGGTAGGGGCGAGAGGTGATTGCAACTCATGTTAATGTAATCAGTTACCGTCGTGATCCTCTAACTTGATTAGGATGGGGAGTCTGGATCGCGATAAGATTCGTATGGACCGGCTCTAGTATCGAGTACGTCGGTTTTGAGCCTGGGGGAGCGAGGTTTGTTTTGTGAGTTTGGCGGATTAGGCATTTCAGGGTTGGGAGAAATCGTTGATCGTGTTGCGGAGCTTGTTAAGCTCTTGGATTACCGAGTTTGGATCAATGCTACCACTAGAATATGGTCAGATTGATCGAATTTCCTTATGTTTGTTCGATACAAATTTCACCCTGCTGTTTCTACTTTGGGGATAAAATTCGTCAAGTAATGGACTGTGGCCTGTACATTTCTGTGGAGTAACTTTATTTGAAAGTGAAGCCTTATGTTGTCTAGCACCCTGCTGGAGTTTATGTTAAGTAGGATTTTTAATGACATTGTTGCTCTGTGTTTCCATTTACCCTACTTGTGCTACAATTCCGAAATGCCTTTGAACACTTTGACTCGGGTATTATGAAGTGGCTCAATGTTCCAGATGGCATCTACTCTCTGATTTATTTTCTGGATATTCTTAATTTTCCCCCCTTGAGCAAAATCAACAAAACCTAAATCTTTTCTATATATAAAATCAGTGCAAATTGTATGTTTCACTACTTGATGTTGTTCGTTGGAATGTTGCTTACCCAAATGAGGTTTGGAGCTTATATGCTCTGCGGGCTGCATTTTACATTTTATGTTGCTTACCCAAATGAGGTTTGGAGCTTATATGCCTCTGCATGCCAGCATTCATAGATTGAGACTAAACATGACTTTTATGTCGCATTGCATATGCTGGCACAGGTTGGGCCAGACAGCCGATTAATGTGCTCCCTACATTATGTCTATCTATGTTATTTTCCTGACTTCACAATATGAAATTTGTGATGGTTACAAAGAGCTTTCTTATGAGCTACTACGTTGTGGATGTATTTCTCAAGATATTATTTTTGGACACAAGTATGGATTACATCTTAATCTTCACATTTTATGAATCCTTGGATTAATGTATGCTTAACTTCATGTCTATATGTGTATTGTCTTCCTGCCTTTGCAATATGCAATCTGTGATGGTGTAGATGTCTGTTAGAATTTTCATGGTTTTGCAATTTGTAATAGGCTTCTGATCTTGTATCTGAATTGAAATGTCAAGCATCCCTTTACCGTGATGCTAATTCTATTATGTGCAATTCCTTCTATTTTTTCCTGAATCTATGGTCCTTTTATGGGAAACTTTGCACTGGTCCGGGTTGTTTGTTCATCTCTGAAGAACAATGAAATATCTTTGTATGATGTAATGGACTCAACTGACTAAAAGAAATTGCATGATGATTGAGATATGTATTTATGGCCACTCTTATTTCTCTCGTTGCTATTACAGGAACTGATACTAAACCAATTCTGGAATTCTTTATTGTTATGCAGTTAATTTATGGGATAGAAGAGTGGGTCCCCTTCCATACCTGGAGCTCACAACTGGTTCGCACAATTCACTTAGTAGTCTCCAATTAAACATTGAAAGTCAGGTTATTACTAAACCAATTCTGGAATTCTTTATTGTTATGTAGATTGGTGCTTGATTACAATGGACCTTTATCATTTTGAAATAATTAAGTGTTTTTTTTTTTCATAGAACTCGAGTTGTATTATTAGGAGGTTTTCTAGTTTTGGAGGTTTTGGCTCTTGAATAAACAAAAGGGTCACGCTTTTTTTCATATCAGTAGTCTATCTTGTTGAGAGATCTTTTATTGAATTATCATTCTGCTTGGATTGATTTAATTGCTTTGATCTTGTATACTTGTGCGATATGTACTCTGCAGTTAAGATAGGCCTTGTTTACTCATTTGGGTAAGCAACATTCCAACGGAAATTGCTTGTTCTTTTACATCACTGTGATGATCTTTTCTGTCCTCATTTTCATTTTTTACGTCTATCGATAAATTTTCCAGAATCTGGTCAAAGTCTGAAGATTCTTTAAGTCCATTGTGGTGTGAAGATTCCTTCTTCTCTCTTTTTCTTCTTTTTCCTTGTTTTATGGTTGGATGATGAAACCGCCTCAAGAGTGCTTCCTAGCAGAGTTTTCTCCTGTCCATCAGAGTTTCCTCTTGATTATTCAGGCATTACATACTTCCTAGTTACATGATTTTGTTGTATAATTAGGTCCTCTGTTTTTCTAGACTAACAGCTCAATATCGTCAAAGAGAAATGTCGGAAATGAATGATGAGATATCTGAAATGAGTTCTTCTAATGTCACGGGAAGAAGGACGAGATCTCAAGTGTGGGAACACTATGAACATATTTAATGTCATTGTTCGAGCAATAAGTGGGATTATGTGAAGTGGATGATAAATTGTGTTTATGAAAGCAAACGGGCGGAAACTTTACAAGATAATGTAATGACATCTTTAATGTCATTGTTCGAGCAATACGGCACTGGTGTATGCCCCTCAAGCAACTTGAGGCGAAAGGGCACAAGGAAGGTAAATGTGTCAAAGTCTCCTGTAGTTGGTGCCGATGTTTTGACTGCAATGTATCTTAGCCAAACTGGACAGCAATATTTAGAAGAAAAATCTGAATTGGATAAGTATTTGGAGGAAGGATGTGAACGTTATAACGCTGAGTTTGATATCTTAAGCTGGTGGAAAGTAAATTCTTCTAGATATCCTATCCTCTCTTCTATTGCTCGAGATGTTTTAGCCGTTCCTGTCTCAACTGTAGCATCAGAGGCCGCATTTAGCACAGGAGGTCGTGTACTTGATGTGTTTCGTAGCTCTTTAACCCCAACCATGGTGGAGGCTCTTATATGTGCTCAAGATTGGTTGCAATCCGCACCACTTTCACGTTCAATTGAGGAGGACTTAGAAGAACTCGAAATCTTTGAATCAGGTGAGAAAATATGGTTGTAGAATATTAATGCTCTTCTATAATTCAACGATCCTCATTTCATCGTGAATTTATTGTAGAGTTGCCAACGACAACCATGGAGCCAAATTCAATATCTATTTCTCTAGATGATTGATGAAGTTGGAGATTACTATCGGTACTTCTAATAAGTCATTCAGGTCATTTCCTTGGTCTTGAATCTGTTTTAATATGGCCTGAAGATCGTGGTTTTATCACGTTGATAGATGCACTTTGTTCAGTTTTGTTCTCTCAATATAACTATTTGCATTTTGTACTTTATAAACTATTGACTTTTTTACAGGGATCACACATGTAGTGTACAAAGGAATATGCATTTTAGCCGTCTTAACATTATGACCATTTCTGTCACCTTTTCTTGGTTGAGGGCCAGCTTCTCATTTCAAACTTATGACTGGATGATTCTGATGTTTCAAAGGAATGCCGGTGACTTTTAGAGGTAGTGTGGATTTTGGGTCAGTTTAGTAGCATGAGCCTTGATAATATTCTATATTCGATCTGTGCATCTGAAATGATCCATTTTCGGGTGCAAATTTGGGTGATATTTGGTGGATTCTGGGTCAGTTTAGTAGCGTAAGCCTTGATACTGATTGGCAATCAGTGATTGCCTATCTGGATGGTAGCCCCATTGATAGTGGCTCCAAGAAATTGAGTTTTTGATGTGTGAACTACTTGCCTCCAAAAAGCCTTCCCCTTATTTTGTTGTGATTATGATGGCAGTGTGACTATGAGTTCACTTTTGCCAAGGGTTATAAGATTTTAAAAACCTACTAATCCAGCTTATTGCGTGGATCCTTGTCTATCTCCTTCCACATTAATGGTGGCGGATATTCATATGCCTGTACGTGCAGTAAAGTAAGGTTTAATATTCTGACCCCAAAAAAGAAAAAGAAAAAAAGGTAAGGTTTAATAGACAGGGACACTAGTGCAACTCATTCTAGATACCTTGATTTCGACTGTGAAATACTGAAATCGTTACTCTTTTGATGATCAAGTGGATGGTTGCAAACATTTCTCAATGAGTCTCATCATCTTTACAATTGTTGGTTTGCCGCATTCTTTGCAGAGAATTATTGTTATGCCGTCTGCTTTCACAAGTTTCTGATGTTATATGGAGGAACTGTGGAGTAGCGTCGCTAGTTAGGCATGATGAGATTTGACTAGTAATTGGAAAAGCACTTGTATCTTGCAAGAAAGCATTTGGTTTTCTCACGCTTTGGCTCGATAAACATTAGTAAACATCTCTTGATGAACTCTTTGATTTGGCATTCATCGTACTCATGGTAATAACCCTGTAACTGATCATCGGTTCTTGTTTCTAGGTCGTCTCTTGGCTTGTAGCTGTTCTGGTGATCGTGATCAATGGCTATCTTTTGCTGGACTTCTTCTCCAACGAAGTAACCAGCGTGATGTTTGGCACCATCGTGTCTGGTTTCACAGCTGCCTGCATCGCATTCATATTGTACCTTGTGTCTCGGGGCCTCACATTCTCCAACGAAGTAACCAGCTGAGGGAACTGTCAAGATGAGTTTGGTGTGGCATACTACTGACAATAACTGCAGATGGAAACTAATCTGGATACATCTTATGAGAGGGCAAGGATGTATCTATTGTAATGGGATGGTCGATATGGACAATGTGCTTCATGCAACTCCATTTGCATTTGGAGAATTTGAATGTAGATGTTCTTCTTTTTGGAGAATTTGAATGTAGATGTTCATTAACTTTTGGTTAGAGATTCAACTAGAGAATTCGAATTTGAATGTAGATGTTCATTGAAACCAAACTTGTAAAAATTCATGACCCGACCCGACCCGACCCGACCGATTTTTTGTTTGGATCTAATGCGTTTCGGGTCGGGTCGGGTCGGGTCGGGTCAGAGCATGACCCTTTACAATTGGGGTCGGGTCGGGTAACATCAAGACCCGACCCGACCCGACCCATTGACACCCCTAGCACAAATATCTACCCCTGACGCATTGTGGAAGAGGTAAATAATGATGGAAACTCTTACAATATATTCAGGAGCATTGGGCTGCTGTCACATAACCCAAGGAACGCCAATATTCTGAGAGAATGCCATCCTAGCAGCCCACATGACATATGGCTTCGCCCCCTTGTCGTAATATTGTTCATTGTGCCCATATTCATTTTCAACTTGCAGTGAGAGATACATGTTACACCCACTAGTTAGAGGCTGATCAGACTTAAAAAGAAGCACAATGCAAAAGTTCAAAAACAAAAAAGACTCAGATAAACGTACTAAAACCATAAAAACTTTGAAATTCTTGTCATTATCATTATACTCGTATGAGAGTAACCTGCCTGGGCTAAGATGATAGGACCTCCTTGTGAAGCAAAAAGCTTTTCCTTCTTCATCAGATTTACTATTAACATCACGAATTTCTTCATGTTATACTGAAAAAAATGAACAGCGACATCAGAAATGTGAATTCTTAGTTAACATTCATTTACTGTCATAGAATATTTTTTTCAAGTTCCTCCAAACTGGATTCGTTGATATTCCAATTAACGTACCTCGAAGGGCTCGTTATTAGTGCGGAAGACTGTCCCTGGGATGTAATGCAGCCAGATCGGCAGCTCTTTGTATCAAGAAGTAGTATATCATAATGTGAGGAATTTCCATACTCAGTAGCTAGTTTATATGACATTCTTATGATCCTATTATCGGTGAAGAACATACCCAAAGTCCCATTCAACTGTGATAAAGGGGCCGATTCGGAGAATCATATACATCCCTGCATTCTGGACTATCTTCACGAACTTGACAAGATCATACCTATCCTCGAAGTAATACGACACGCTCCCAACAGAAGCATTAATTACAAAAATCGCTAGTCCAGGAAATATGTCACAGCTTCTTAATGAAAATTAGAAGGACTTGAGAAGGTTCATGACCATTCCAAAACACATATGAGTCGATCACATTGGCTCCACCTTCTTTGGCCGTCTGAACCAGTCCGGGCCACATCTAAACAAATTCAAGATTATGCACTTGAGCACAATCTTAATCAAGACTCTCAACATATCACCAACACGACGGTGCCAACAGATGACAGCCCATGGGATTTAACCAAAAACATCAACCCGCATGCTGACATGCAGAAAAACTTATGAAACCAGAAGTTACAAAATCGAGAAACGTGAACACACACGCATGAGCAATCCATGAAACAAGCGCATCACGTGAGCTTCATTTTCGTGGAAGACAAGCAACTGGGTCAATAAAAAAACCGAACAATTCATCCATCAAACGGTCAAAAAAAGAGCATTGCAGAAAAAAGTAGCTCTTTCGACCGTCATTATCTTTCTTTCTTAGCTTCTTCTTTTTTTAAATTTATTGTGGGCGCTTTCAGAACCAGAAAAGTCGAGTAAATACTCACCCCAGGAACACTGCGAGGATAATGAATCGAAGCAGAGATGATGAGCTTCCGGCGGTTGTACGTAACGTTCCCCGCGAAACAGGACGTGAGCGATGAGAATAGGATGAGAGCCACCATGGGCGTTGCTCTTTCGAGAGAAAGCCTTCATTTTTTCTCTCTTTTCAGTGGGGATTGGTGTTGCAGAAAGCGAGCGAGCAGGGGAGCAGTATATATAAGTAGAGGCTCATGTGAGAGTTGGAGCGAGAAGCAGAAGCAGAGCTAGCTGAAGCAGAGCAAGCTGAAGCAGAAGGTGACGTGTCTGGATAAAACAAAAGGGATGAAAATTAGTAACGGCTCCGTAACCTTTGATTTGGCTTGGTTTATTTCTCTATTGATTCTCTCCTATACTTGTTTGCAAGGTGAATTTCCAAATCACGATAAAAATATACCAAAAATAAGATATCATCTCTTTTCTTTCCATTTATTAGCTGAGTTATTTCTGCTCCCTCTAATTATTCTGTGCAGAATATAGATGAAGATCATCCTTGGTATTAACCTGACACAGTACTTGCATGCCTCAGATATTTCGTTTGTTCTTGTATTTCACATTCTCCAATGTAGTATACGACGGGTTTCTCCACTCCAAATCATTTCTTAAGAAAAAGCGGACCTTGCTGCAGGATTTCCTCCCTTCGGAAATGAAATTTATAAAGAGAGCATTGATCTCGGGCAGGAGGAGACCGCCACATTTTCTGACAAAAAGATTGTCAGCACAGCAGCAGGCTTTCTGCTTAGCAATTTGACAGTTGTTTTATCAAGTATCTAAATTTTCTGACGTAAAAAGCATTGACTTGTCCGCTTCTGTTCCTCTGGAAACGTTTTGCCAAAACATTCCAAATTTTTGTCTTTTGGACCATCCCATCCATTGCCAAAACGTTGTTGGCATGACCTCAGCACGCTTTTTCATCATCCAACATCACCATGCTTATCCAAATTCTTGAATCGTGATTTGTGGGATAAAATTAATAAAGATGGAGCATTTTTAACTTATAGGATATTCTATAATATTGAATCGGAATAATTACAGGGTTTCTGGGCCAATTTTGCGTGCCTCGATTAGTCCATCTCCATGGATCTTAAAAGCTCGCTCCCCTACATCAGGTTGATGGATTCTGGATTCCGGTTCCCAAAGTGCTTTGCAAGTGTTGGACCCAAGACCATAGAAAAGAATGAGAAAGTTCGAGCCAACATCTTGTTGGTAAATTAGAATTTTCTAGCTCAAGAGTAGGTATTGGTACTTTGAGAAAGTGGTCTAATTAATCTTTGGGTGAAAAAGTTCTATCTTGACACTTGCAAAATATTCAAATACATGGAAATTTTTTTCTACACTTGTCCCGTGGTTATTATCGTTATATAAAGAATTATGCCGAAATCTCCTAATCATGAATTATGGGATCACGATCCTAAAGCTCGCTATGTGCTACCCAATCAACTCCATACGAATGATCGTTATTCACGTAGGAATGCTACGAATACCGCGGCAATGTTCTTGTCTCTCGAGTCAAACGTTTCGTAATAGAGTAGAAAATCTTTTGAAAGAATCAATAATGGAGCGATTTTCAAAAAGATAAAATTTGTATTTCTAAGCTATGAAATGGTTGGCAAAGCTATGGTTAAATATGAGAATTAAACTTTTAATATGTATGTATTCACGTCGTATGATTCGCATGGAATAAGATAATTAATTCTTTTAGTACAATAGAAGTTACTAGATAAATAGAAAAGTTACCAAGTATTCGATGCCTTTCACCAAGCAAGAGAGGGAGATGTGAAATTGTAATGAGCTCGGAAAATTTGAGATGCTAGTACATTTCGAGTTTAAAATTGCACATGGCATTGTCCAGTGGTGATCGTAACTCTCTTTTAATTGTAACTCTCTTGTAATTGAGTAAATGTAAGTGAAGTTTATCAAACCTCCAAAAGTTATCATAAGATTGGTAATGTGCTGGTACGTGTTATAACTAAATTTTTCCCTAAATATCTCTTCTTTTTTTTTCCGAAGATGGCGAAACTCGACCCAACATGCTTCATCTTTCTAGCCTCTCTTATGTGCTCAACCTCTTGTATCAAGACATAACACTTTCTCAATTCAAGCGCAAACTGCAAGAGAACCATGTTTATTAAATAGGAAGTTGTCCGTATCTCCCAACATATTTTACAATTAAGACACTCTTTGACTGTCCGTTTATTTAAAGAAAAAATGTTTTCAAAATATTATTTCCGACTTTCTGATGTCTAAATGACAGAACACTAGTCGATCTATGAAAATCATTTACCATTGACTGAAAATAACAAAAAAATAGATTAGGAAAAACGACTTCTTTTTTGACAAGAAGGAAATTGTAAATAATTTTCCCGTAAAAAAATTTCCTTTATCAAGAAATTTTTAGTGAAATAAGAGCAAGTGAGCAACCTAACATTCTCCTTATCGTTTTGGTCCCTCGCCAAAATTTCGCTACCAAATTATGCATTTTTCTGCTAGCAAAACAGGCAACGAGAGAATAAAGTGAAAGCAAAACAATTCGACGAGAGACTTGGCATCTTAGATTTGCATTAGGTAGGTTCATTCTAGCACAAGGAAAGGGATAATTGAAGATAAAATCAACAGTGTATCTCATGATGATACTGCTACAATGTATCTCCAGGATTTTGCTTCCTCCTGCCCACAATTGGTATATGATCAACGGATATCCATATCGCGGTTCTCGCATTTGTTCATAGATATGCATCATGGGTAAATTTCAAAGAGCACTATTCGATGCCTTCTTACATAGTATCGCCGAGTGATATCGCAAACTAGCTTGTCCTGTGCACAGAGCTTTTGCTGGAAAAAGAAAAGGAACCTAGAGCTCACAAATTATAAGCCGAATAGCTACTTTCGCAAAAAGAAAAGAAAAAAAGATTCATGGAATGGAACTCCGGCTTCTGATCTACTCTAATACTAAGTTCACTATCACCTGCTGACTGCTTCCATGACTAGTTTCCTCGTCGAACTGGGACATGGTTCCCTTCGGTTAGCTCTATAGTACGTTCATTTCTGTTTAGGCAGGCCTGCAGCGATGAAGCGTGTCAGGGAGGTTACGATGCTCTGAAAATTAATCATTTCCACTCTTAAAACATGAAATTGTATAGAAGCCACAAGCCTGAATACGAAATGAATACTAAAAAATGGCAAATACCTTCTGCAACAATTAAGAAGACTTCACGTCCGGAGGCGGCAGAGGGGGAAAAAGCAATAAAATGTTTGAGCTTCGCCATCTGCTGATAAATAGATGAGGTCGCATCAGCAACACGTTTAGGCAATGTCGGCCCTCATAAGAAGCCAATAGCACTATCCTCACCTTTTCAACCACGGATTTGGACGAGGGATCATGGCAATCCCCCAAATCCTTCCTAAGCTTGCGAAATCAACAGCAGACATTTCGGTAGAATTAGTGTATTTCAAGTGAGCTCTTGTGCGTTGACTGCTACCGTCATCTATATCTGGCTCCAAATTTTGTGGAATGATATTTATCACTATGAAGTTGTTTGTGAAATGATGTTTATACAACAGTGAGAGATATTAGGGATTTCTCTATGAAAATTTCTTTTGTTAAAAATATTTTGATAATTCTATTGATTATCCAAATCTCTCAAAATTGCACGTATGTTGCACTATATCACACGAATATCTCTCTTTAATTGTGCATATATATTATGTTAGAATAGTTATCTAATAAAGTTTATAAATACACTGATGTATTCTTCATTAAGATATACATCAAAATATGCATAAATTTTACATATCTCTCTTTCATTATATTATTCTCAGTTACAACGATGTAAAAAGATAAAATATGTATGTATCGAGGCTATTAATCACGTGGAATAAGAGAATTATCTTTAATGTGCATGGGTCTTGATTGTGTACATTTTTCTTTTTCTCATCGAGTACCTTTATGTTGTGGGCTATGTGTTAAGAATTGATATTGTGATAAAATCTGACTTTCCCTAGAAGAAATTTCTATCTAAAGAAAAGCAATCGAACTAATTCAACCCAAGAACGAACTCATCTAAACTGGCATAGTCGACCGATTCTAGGCCAGTTCACTCGTGATCGTTAGATAAAAAATTGAAGAACCGGTCTTGACCAGATTGAAGAATTAGTTTTGACTGGTTCAACTCCCAAATTCATACTGTACTTGAGAACCGAAGTAACCAATTTTAGTTTTTATTTTTTAGTTTGTTTAGGAAAAGAGTAGATATACAAAAGATACGTTTCGAACCCGGAAAGTCTAAAAAAATCCACTAATGGCTTAAATGCCACAAACATTTAACAACTCCCATAGATAGTACAGGTTTCAAATTCTCGATTTTAAATGCATCCCAAAACGGATGGCCCCTAATTACTATTACACCTACTAAATGCTACTTTTCCTAATGGAAATGTATTGCCAACAAGAATATACCGAGCATGTGATTCTTTTTGGAGACCAATGAAGAGAGTGAGACTGTTACTTCTTTCGTCATGAAGTCTTCATAAACAAAAAGGATGAGTCATTATTCAAAAGAGAGTTCTCAAGGCCGTCTAGAAGAAAATTTGAGATCCTAATACAATTCACACTTGAAATTGCAGAGCAGTGATTGTAATTTTTTCTATAATTGAGTAAATGTAAATAAAGTTTATAAATCTCCAAACGTTATCATAATTTCTAACTTATCAAGAATGTGTCATAACCTGTTTTTTTTAAAATCTTTTTTTTCTGGGGCAGAGGAGATGCTAGGACCGACCGGACCTGACTCGGCATGGTTCATCTTGTGGCCCCTCTTCTGTACTCAGCCACATTCATCAAGACAAGACACTTTCTGGAATTAAAGTACAAACTAGAGGAGAACCATATTTTGATTAAATAGGAAGCTATCATTATCTCCAGACCATATTTTTTAATAAGGCAATCTTTAACATTCTCCTTTTCTACCAAATGAACTTTTCTGTCTAGCAAAATAGGCAATTAGGGGAACAAAGAACGGTCAATGAGAGACTCGGCATCTAAGATTTTGCATTAGTAAGGTTCATGTTAAGATGAGGGAAGGGATAATTGAAAATAGGGATGAAGATCATAACATAGTATGACAGTGTTTTATAACCACTTAGGAACTGTAATTTCTAAAAGAAATGTAAAACATTCACTTAAGTGCCATAATTTTCATTGGATCATTGTTATAATTTTGTAAGAACGTTAGCCCAAATGCCTAAAATCAAGACTAACATGTATTGTGATTAACGATTTCAAAAATAAATGGCAATTAAATAGTTGATAAAAGAATTATAACAAATATCATACATAATTTATAGTACTTGAGTGATAGTCATACAAAAATTATGACACTATCCTTTACCTATTGAAGATAAAACCGATTGTGTATCTCATGACAATAATTCCACAATGTATATGCAGGATTTTGTTTGCTGGGGTCTCGAAATTTCAAAGGAAGAAGAAAGCCTCCCGCTCGCAATTGATATTTGAGATACCTTGATTCGAAGGTTTGACATTATTTTCATGAGATCAACAGCCATTTATGTCAAAGATCTCTCATTTATTCATAGATATGCACCACAAGTAAATTTCGGAGAGCACTGTTTGATGCCTTCCGACATAGTAACGCCGATTGATATCCCAAAGTAACATGTCCTCTGAACATCTTTTGCTGGAATAAGAAAAAGAGCCTAAAGCTAACAAATTATAGGCTGAATAGCTACTTTCGCAAAAAGAGGGAAAAAACAACCATGTAATGGAACCCCGGCTTCTCTCTACTAAGCTCAATATCATCTGCAGACTGCTTCCATAGCTAGTTTCCTCGTTGAACCAGGACACAGGTTCTTCCTGAAGTTCTCTTTGGTTAGCTCTACAGTACATTCATTTTTGTTTAGGCAGGCCTGCAGCGATGAAGCATGTCAGGGAGGTTGCAATGCAATGAAAATGAATCATTTTTACTCTTAAGACATGAATGTCTATAGCAGCTACAATCCTGAATACAAAGTTAAATAAATAAAACATGGCAAAGACCTTCGAGGAATACACATCTAGAGGCGTTGATTTTATGTTGATCCACATAAGAAGCCAATAGTGTTAAACTTACCTTTTCAACCACAGATTTGGATGAGGGATCATGGCAGTCCCCCAAGCTGTAAGATCCACAAGATCCCACCGGATTCCCAAAGCTTGCAAAATTAACAGCAGATATTTGGGTAGAATCGGGGCATTTCAAGTGAGCTCTGGGTGCTTTATCTTGACTGCTGTCATCATCTATATCTGGCTTCCAAGATTCTAAGTCGATGGATGGGTAATCTTCTGCAATAGAGCTGCAAACAGTTGACATTTTCCGCTTTGAGAAGGTGACTTTCGTTGGATCGCCTCCTATCTCCTCCAAGATAACCAGAACATTTCCAGATGGCTTGAACCAGGATCGTGGGACATGGTACCTGTTCCACGTAGCAGAACAAACAATAAATTTAACACGACAAGAGATAAATTTTCCCTGCATATATTATCAAGTTTAAGAAAGTTGATCCACCAGGCATCATGTAAATTGTCATAGTGAACAGGATTCCAAGTAATCTTTGGAAGAAGACTGGGCATTTGCAGTGTCACTTCGTGTTCTAATTTTTAAAGTATTGAGTTTTGTACCATCTCTGGCTAGGCTCTCCACATCCAGTGACGCATTTGTCTGGCTTGAAGGTGCCTCTGTACTCGCACTCCTTGACACATGGGTTGTCAAAGGAGGCTAACCTAGGCCAGTAAATTCCTATTGGCTGTCCGTTTAACCATGCTAGTCCTTTACCCATATGGATCATATCCAGCCCAACAGGTTCATCACCCGTTGGAGGGTCCACAATAGCCTGCAATATATCAACTTAATTGTGACAGATGATATGTTTTACTAATAGTGCGCTCTTCGTACCAATGAAAACAAGATCATCAAATGCATTGAACATTATCCAAGCATTCTTTACCTTGTACCATGTGAGTGGCTGATTCTTCGGTGGTTCTGTTGTTGAAACCCAGTCTACACTCTTCCCACCATCTGGCGCCCCCAACTGTTCTCCCTCCAATCCAATCTGCCAAGGGAGCAAAGGCCAGGTATTTAACCATAAAGATTGAAGACTTTTAAAGGAACATTGCTTACATTAATCTCTTTTTTGCAATGGTTTCTTATGTTGATAATTCAAGTTATTAGTAGGTTCTTTCTTAGCTGTTCCCCTAGGTTACAATTAACTCGATTCCCAACAGAATAGCTGCTCTCTGCTGCAGGCAGAGATGGCATTTATAAACGCATTGATGTTTAAGCATCATATGGCATGATGTTACCCTTGGAAGAAGAATCACAATCTCGAAAAGAAGAAGAAGAGAATACCTTGTACGTCCATTTATATCCAGATATGTCCAAAATCCCTTTGTTCAATCCCTTGATCTTCACATTGGTCAATCCAGCTGGCACCCATTCATAATAAGGCCCTGCATTCTGAAAATATACCCAAAAAAGAAAAAAAAGGACATTGTGCAATTAAAAAAAGGCACTAAGGAGGAAGGACCTTAAAAGCCAAATGTATATAAGAAAGCTCCTGCTAGCATTTCCAATGTTATCAAAAAGAACAGTTTCTTCATCATCAGACTTTCTTACATGTCCTAAACAAGTTTACACTACAGGACTGCACCCAGTAGCTTTCAAAGTTAGCCACCCCTTTAAAGTGCACTCCACTACTTCATTGAAGTTGGCCATTCTTTTTCTAAGCACATGATTTAATGACTAGGGGCCAAAAGAGAGTTATTTTTTTCTTCATAAACCTTGGACGGGGAACATGGGACTCACTTGGATTCCAACTGTCAAGCTCAAAATAGCGATTTCATTCTTTCCAGCTTTGAGAGAAATGGGAGCAGAGAAGTTGAAAGGTACATTTGTTCCATTTCCATAACCACTACCTGAAAATTGACAGTGCAAAAGTCAAACATCAAAGTTTGAACTGCAACCACGCATTATGAGCTGACAACTGAATGAAAGAAACTTTCTAGAACATCTAACATGACAAGAGCTCGGCCTTAAAAAAAAGTTGCCACTAAAAGCAGGGCATTGAAGGAAGAAACATTGCATGGTAAAAAATCCAAACTCATTTAACTCTCGAGGGAAGATCAATTTGCACCGCACATGGTATGATGAACACATAGGTGAAATGGAGGCATGATTGAAAGCAGAATACTAGGCCACAAGTTGAAGGACAAGTGGAAGAAGTTCCATATAAAAAGAAATCTCAGAGGAGACACAACTCTAACCTTGAAGTTCCTGATTCACAAAAGCATGGAGACCATGACCCTTTGATTCAACCAAAAGGAAAGGTTGGCTTCCTCCCTTTAAGAAATCCTCATTTTCATCGACATTGATACTGGAAATGCAAAGCAAAAGCATTCATCAGAAGTTGCTCTATCAAGATCAGTCCATTATCCTGATGTATACATGAAGGGTGAAATTTTGAAATGAGAGTGCTTGTTCATAATATAAATAAGTGTGCACTTACTTGTAAGCTAATCTAACTGTGAAGAAAGTGAAGATTCCGAGAAGAGGACATTTATTGATTAAATGTATGAAGAAGTGCAGTAGAATTAGAAAGGGAGAAAAAAGGAATAGAAACACAACAATATTATACAGATATATGCAGAAACAATGGACTCCTCATCTGTGAAGGTCAAACATTATCTTTGCTTTTTAATTATAGTTCCACTTCAATCTGGGACATGCATAACCATATGTATATCCTTGGCAGGAACAATGAATTTAGACATACGTCAGTGATTTTCTACTAGTGAACAGGAATAAGAACAACCTTGTTGTATACCAAAGGTAGTCTGTTGTATACTTTGTGGTGTTGATGTGATCTACAAAACTATTCAGACTGAAGTCTTCTTTTCCCCACAGTCCAGGTTTCTCGGTGAATATTTCCCATTCAAGAGCTTTCGGATCCTTATCCGATGATGAGGCAGATGGTATCAAAGATTCCGGTACCATATCTACCACAGAGCTTGGGGAGGAAACCTGTTCAAGTTATGCTGTTAACACGGGGGCAATTCTCCAGAGGACTCTTAAAAAGACCAAAGGCATGCACACCAAAGAGAAAAAATGTAGGTCCAAATCCAACCTTTGGGCTAAGAATGTGATGCATCAAAACTCTGAGGAAAATATGCTTATTAGAGAAAGGCAAAAGAGTCCAAAGTGCTACCTTTGCTGTGTTAAATACTACATTTTTGCAGTCAGGAAGAATGCTGACTGACCATGCAGGCAAATGATAAGACATGTTCTGCCACTGTACTGTCTTGTCTTCTTTGTCGTCAATGTTTGCCAGAAAGGCAACACAAGATCCTGAAGAATTGTAGACATCGACCTGCACCAATTTTGGTCAGGGAATGACAATTCAATAAGGTTAATTGGGATTGGGAAAAAAGAAGTAGATTTGGATAAATACTTGTGACACAAAAACCGTGTAATATGACATAGAGGAATATAAACGGTAAGAATCAGAATATGCGTCATTGCAACTACCAAGTGTGCCATTTTTTCTAGACATGACTAAAACCGTTGAGAGATCCTTTAAAAAGGAAATAAGCTTTTGACTAGAAAAATATTCCAAGGTTGCCTATCAACTCACATGAATGAACATGATTTCCAATATTAATTCCTCATGATAATTTAGTATGATCTTATATCATCTTGGTTCTTTCAACAGGCTTTTAACCAGAATTCCACATGACAACTGCTAAATAAAATTTGGAAACGATGATCTGCAGCAAAGGAAGTAAACGGGTGATTACATGAAAGGGTGACCCTGTGTTGATGTTAATATTTGATAAAAGTCCCAGTTAGCATCAGAACAGAAGTCATAGCATTGAGAAGTGAAAAAAAGAAAGAAAGAAAGAATTGATCACCTCGGCTTTGGGACCTAAAGACAGAGTAGTTGGCTCACTGTTCAACAGCGCATGCTCACATAACATTATAGATTTGTGAAGCTCCTTGAGATGTCCCCACTTTGGTAACCTTGGTAAACCTGAAAGCAAGCACTCAAATTAGTAGCCAAAATATACTCAAACTTTAACAACATTTGTGGTTATCAAGTTTAAACATGTGCATGCACAAGCAAACAAATTATGCTTACCATATTCATCAATTGGTGCCTCATAGTCATAACTTGTGGTGATGAATGGCCCGCCATTAGTACGACCAAAATTCGTTCCTCCATGATACTAAGCAAGACAGCATAACATAGGTAATTAGTATATGAAAGGATGAGTCATTTATGAGGTTAATTACCAATCAAGCACTAGATAGAGGATAATATACACATCCAAATCTATCTGTGCATCAACTCAAACCATAAACTTAACTTCCATCATTATTGATGTTCATATATGATGGGTGGCATCCTTCAAGATTAAAAGAAAAATATCCACATAGATCCGCAAATGATAGTTCTAGTAGCATATCCACCAACTTTATTAATCAGTAGAAGAATGATGGATTATATTCTTTCTTCTGAAAAACTAAAACTAGTATCATAAAATAGAATCTAGAGAGAAAACAAATAGAAACATAGTTCTACTAGGGAAGACATATCTTTGCAGAAAATATCAATTGCAACCCTGACATCAAATGTTCCAATAACATGGGAAATCATATACAGTTAATGGACAGGTCAATTGACCAGTGCATAGATAAGAGAATGATTCTGGAAAAAGCAAGTTTACCATGTAGTAGTTATGCACACTCCCACCTTTCTGGAAGAACCGCGCAACTGAAAATGCTACATCTTCTGAGGGCCGGTGTGGATCTCCTGCCCCAAAAGTCTTAAACCTGAAAGAGGAGGGTCATCATAATTTATCAGGATTCAAAAGGAACCGCCTGTATTATTTTAGCTGCAGTCTCGGTGCATATTTAACAAATAGAACTAATTCTATCAACAGGTTAACATCTAAAGAGGATGAAATTCTGGTCTTTATATTATATATCTACAATGGGTCATGAGATGATGAAGTTATGTGGGCTTGTTTCCTAAATATTAATACTAGTCCAGCAATTAAAGCTCTCTCACCTCCGAAAATCACTCAAACTCAATAGTGAATTGTTGCTTGAAATGCCAACTTAAGTCCAAAAGTTCTCGGTTACCCAAAGCTACAATTCTCGGCAGCGCAACTACAGCATGGTGCAGATGTTTTACCGCAACAGCACTACCAAATGGACTGTATGCGTATAAGGCCTTTATGGACCCTGATATGCAAGCAGAGTGGAATATTTAAACCCAAAAGGGGGCTTGTCTTTACGACTCTCTCACTAAGGACAATACGTTTAAGTATGCTTTTGAGAAAAACAAATGAAAGAACTCAAAGTTTCCTGACTAAATCATGTTCACCTGCCTACCCTAAACAAAAACAGTGGAGAAGACTTTACCCAGGAAAAGCGTAAATACTTGAGTAATTCTTAAGACAGTCCCACAAAAAAAATGAATGTGTAAGAAACTCTTAAGTATATTAAACCAGACAGAAGGTACTCCCCGTAGAAGGTCATATTACAAATCAAATCTATAATATAACAGATGGACCCACATGATATTAGGGATCACATGCACCGGGCCTAATGCAGCAGGTGTATGCAATTTGTGCTCATAATACAGCAGATGCCATAGTGAATCTGCCACCAAATCAGAATTTAACTCAACCAATAATATAGCACAGTACAGAATTCTTCATGAAGTTTCATAGAGACAACTAGGTTCTGTAAACTATACATTTCAAATACTCTTGAAAATTACTAAAAGCATTGTGCAAGTTAAAATCTTTTCATTCCACATACTCAGTCAATTTTAGATGCAGGTTCTATCATGATTCAAGTAAGGCAGGCATACCAAAGAAAGGCAGATATAGCTAAAAAGAACCAAACCAAAATGGAAATGGTAAAGCATGCGTTCATTAAGAAAGAATGGAAGAACTTAAAGAGATGTTAAGTGTCACACCATCAAAATTCTCCAGAATGCAGAGACAGGGTTATCAGAAAGGATAGGAATCCACATAAGCATCCTGAAAAGAGAGATTACCATCCAGGCCAATTTTCGGTCCAAATTTTGGGCTTCTTTGGAGAATTGGGAACAAATTGATCACAATAGAAGGAATTGCAAGTATCTATCTGCAGAGCATGAGAAACTGCAGTTAAAGATGAATGTCGATAAAACAAGTCTTTCTTTCGCCATGCCAAAAGCAGGGAACAAGGCTACTTCAAGCACAAATTGATCTCAATAATGCAACCCCTCAAAATCAGAAAACATCAGAGAGCAGATGTCAGAAGTATCCTCATCAAAGGCAAAATATGTAATGAGCATTTTCCTGCACACAAATGCTACAGTGCACAAATATCTACCCATGATGCATTGTGGAAGAGGTAAATCATGATCTTACAATATATTCAGGAGCATCAGGCTGCTGGCACATAACCCAAGGAACGCCAATATTTTGAGAGATTGCCATCTCAGCAGCCCACTTGACATATGGCTTCGCCCCATCGCCATAATATTGTTCATTGTACCCATATTCATTTTCAACCTGCAATGAGAGATACATGTTTCACCCACTAGTTAGAGGCTGATCTGATTTATGAAGATAAAAAGAAGCACAATGTGAATGTTTAAAACAAAAAAGACTCACAGATAAACATACTACAACCATCAAAACTTTGAAATTCTTGTCATTATAATAATAATCGTATAAAAGTAACCTGCCTGGGATAAGATGATAGGACCTCCTTGTGAAGCAAAAAGCTTTTCCTTCTTCATCAGATTCACTATGAACGTCACAAATTTCTTCATGTGATACTGAAAAAAATCGAACAGCAACATCAGACCCACGTCAGAAATGTGAATTCTCCAAACTGGATTAGTTGATATTCATATTAACTTACCTTGAAGGGCTCGTTATTAGTGCGGAAGACTGTCCCTGGGACGTAATGGAGCCAGATTGGCACCCCTCTGTATCAAACAGTAGCATATATAACCACTCCAAAGCAATCATCACATTCTTTTATGAAGTAAGCATACCATAATGTAAGGAAATTTCATACTCAGTAGCTTGTTTCTATGACATTCTAATGATCCTATTATCAGTGAAGAACGTACCCATAGCTCCATTCAGCTGCAACAAAGGGGCCAATTCGGAGAATCATATACATCCCTGCATTCTGGACTATCTTCACGAACTTGACAAGATCATATCTATCCTCGAAGTAATACTACACTCTCCCAAAACCAATGGAAGCATTAATTACAAAAATCGCTATGCCGAGAAACACATCACAGCTTCTTAACGAAAATGAGAAGCAGTAGCACTCACACTGCCTTGAGAAGGTTCATGACCATTCCAAAAGACATACGATTCAATCGTATTGGCTCCGCCTTCTTTGGCCGTCTGGACCAGTCCAGGCCACATCTAAACACATTCCAGATTACGCACTTGAGTACAAACTTAATTAAGACTCGCAACATATCACCAGCACAACTGTGCCAACAGACGGCAGCCCGTGGGATTTAACCAAAAAACATCAACCCGCATGCTGACACACAGAAAAACTGATGAACCCAGAAATTACAAAATCAAGAAACACGAA
Source organism: Corymbia calophylla (assembly GCA_014182845.1). NCBI lineage: Eukaryota > Viridiplantae > Streptophyta > Magnoliopsida > Myrtales > Myrtaceae > Corymbia > Corymbia calophylla. The sequence continues at coordinate 447,689 of CM024701.1, read as the reverse complement.
CACACACGCATGAGCAATGCATGAACCAAGCGCATTACATAGGCTGCATTTTCGTGGAAGACAAGCAGCTGGGTCAATAAAAAAGCAGAATATTTCATCCACCAAACAATCAAAAAAGGAGCATTGCAAGAGAAAAGTAGCTCTTTCGACCGTCATTTCTCTTTCTTTCTTAGTGGGCAGGTTTCAGAACCAGCAAAAGTCGATGAAATCACTCACCCCAGGAACGCTGCGAGGATAATGAATCGAAGCGGAGATGAAGAGCTTCCTCTGCCCATCGATGATGAGCGACCGATGGTCGTACGTCACATTCGCCGCAGAACAGGACGCGAGCAACGAAAATAGGACGAGAGCCGCAATGGGTATGGCTCTCGAGAGAGAAAGCTTCATCTTTCTTTCACAATGGGTAGTGTTCTTGATGTAGCGGAGAGCTAGCGAGGGAAGAAGCAGTATATAAGCAGAGGCTCATGTGAAAGTGGGAGCCAGAAGCAGGAGCAGGAGCAGGAGCAGGAGCGGAGCAGCTGAAACGGAACGTGACGTGTCCGTGGATAAAGACAAAAGGGATGAAAGATTAAGAAACGAGGAAGATCCGACCAATTTCTCCTATGAAGGCAAAGATGGATAGACCGTGATCGTCAGCTTGGATTCGTTTCTTTACGTTTATATAAAATTTGCCAATTTCATTTCTTAAAATTCAATAAGCTCAAATATATAGGAATTAATCAAATAAGTCTCGCTTTAACATTAACAATTCCCATCTCGAATTTGTTAGATATTTCATCAATTTTGAATTATTCAAAATCATACTCTTGGTAATGGCTTTAATGGGAATTATGACGGCAATCAATTCATAATGGCTATGTAATCTATATTACCAAATCAATAGAAATTACCAAAAATAATTAGAATATAATGTACAGTCAGAGTTATCCTAAAACAGTTATTGCACACTCCATATATTATGCAGTCTATAAGAGATTTCTCTTTCTCTAAATCATTTTTGAAAAGATGATATTGCTGCAGAATTTTCCTTCCTTGGGAGATGAATTATTACGAGGAAAGCATTGAACTCGGGGCGTGAGGAGACCGCCAAATTCTCTGACAACAGATTGTCCAGAAGCAGCGGCAGGCTTTTTGCTTAGCAATTGACAGTTGTTATCCAGTATCTCACGTAGAAAAGAACAGCCGTCTTGTCCTCCTCTCTTTGTTTTCTGTCTGGAAACGTTTAAGCCAATAAGCATAGAATGCCGGCAGATCCGTGAAATCTGACGGCTAAACTGCGAATCTTGTCTTCCGGACCGTCCCTCCCCTTTCGCCCAAAACGTTGCTGCCATGCGCATGATGACCTCAACGCGCTTCTTCTCGGTATCCCAACGCCACCATGCTCATCCAAATTCTTGAAATTGTGATTTTTGGGATAAAATTAATAAAGATGTAGCATTTTTAACTTATGGGACATTCTATACTATCTAATCGGAATGGTTCTAGGGTTCCGGGCCAAATTTTGCCAGCCTCGATTGGTAGACCCTTCAAGATTTAGAAGACGACACACACTTGCCATAGAGAAAGATGAGAAAGCAAACCAACACCTTGTTATTAAATTAGAATTATCTAGCTTAGGAATAGGTATTAGTACTAGGAGAAGTGGTCTATCTACTCTTTGAGACAAAAAAAATTCTATCTCAACACTCTACAAAATATTCAAATACATCGAAACATTTTATGAATATGTTCCGTGAACTCACTTCATGCTACTCTCATCAACTCCATGTGAATGATCACTATTCATTTAATGCTAAATAAGATCTTCGTTCTTTCTATTTATTAAAAAAATATAATAAAATTTGGCTATTTGCAATTGGGGGACAAGTAAAAGGAAATTTGTCTAGGGTGGACCAAAAGACGGGGTAGCAATGAATCATGGGCAAAAGTCAAAAAAGCAGACGGTCGCGAGAGCGCAACCAAAATTGAAGTAGACAAAAGCTGGAGAAGGCTTTTCGCGCAACCATCGCTTTCGTTTGGGTTTTTCCTTCGCTTCTAGGTTTCATGCAAGTTGTCCCTTAGCTATTGCCACACCTTAAATAAATAAATAAATAACCCACCATTTTTAATTTCCAAAATGGTTTGACCCAAAAAAATAATTCCTAATCGAAAATTTATTGCAACTCATCATTGCCACTTCTTGGACCACAAATCCACTAATACATGCCAAGTCTCATTTATACGAGTAAGAATTTGATTACACGTTATCTATATAAGACTCGAGATTTTTAATATTTTTATTTTAGTTCCGATTAGAGAGATTGATACACAATGAAAACCCTTCATTTAGGGTTGATTTATGTGCTTGAGAGCAATTGTTCCATAGGGAAGGGATGATCTCATGAGCAATTATTTAGAAAGGGAAAAAAGAATTCATTTGAATACACATAAGAAAATATTTATTTTGATGGAATTTGAGGAAAAAAAGCCTCCTTAATTAATAGGACCACAGTTTTTGGCATCTTTCCTTTATATAAAAATAGTTTAAATGCACATAAATCAAGAAAAGATTATAATATTAATTGACTATAGTGAGATTCGGATATATGCATTTACAAATAATAGAAATCGGTGGTTCTCAATCTAAGTCAATCAATGCATCCGATCTTCTCCTATGTAGCTGTCACAAGAAACGAAATAAATGATCCATCACTTCTTCTTTTTCTAAATTCCATTATTTGATAACGAATTCCAAAGCATAAAAAAAAACCCAGTCATATTAGTTTTTTATAAGTGGTGAAATATATATACTGCTGAAAAATATAAAATCTTTATTATTTAATATATTACATCGAATTCTATTCTATCAAAAGGATATTTCTTTGTCGGTGGGCGAGAACCAATGATCTGATTCTGTTCTTATGGGGAGAGGAGAAACAATGATACAGGGTCACGCGGAAACATGGTCCCCCGACATAATCTTCAACGGGATGCTAAAAAAAATTATTATAATATTACTGACTGACCACCCATCCAAAACAATATATATATAAGAGAAAGTAGAAATAATTAATAATTTATTGGCCTCTTGATCTATCCACTAGCCAGGTTCCGAGCGGGATCCACACAGCTCGAGGTCGGGAAGGAGAAAAAGACTATTGTCTGACTTATAATTATATCATACGATTCATGAACTCTAATTTAATGTCCAGTATTGCATCTGAACTTCATATTTAATATTATCCATACAGTTTTAATTTATTCAATTCAAGATAATTCTTAACCTATTTGAAAATATTTAAAAATTTATTAATCATATTAAACATTAAATTAAAATTCATGAATCACATTAAGTAAATTATAAATTTATGGATGACAATACAAATTGAAAAAATATTTATAAATCATATTGAATAAATTTAAAATTTAAAAATAAAACAACGTATTAGAAAAAATTTCAGAAATTATTTATGCCATTTTTTAGACTATATGAAAATGTTTAAAAGTTCAAGAGTCATATTGAATATTAGAAAAAAAATTCAAAAATCATGAAATTATATATTGAATCAATATTCATTGACCATATTGAATAAATTAAAAATTTATAAATAAAATAACGTATTATAATGAATTTCAGAGATTATTTATGTATTTTCTTTAGATCATATGAAAATATTTAAGGGTTACATTAAAATATTAGATCAAAATTTAAAAATCACAACGTTACATATTGAATAAATATTTAGGTAATCATACCAAATAAATTAAAAATTTAGGGACGAAACCGCATATTAAAATTGAATTTCAGGGTATACGTTTCATTTTCCTTGAGGCGGGTGACGTGCACGCTCCGAAAACCGCGAGTAAAGGTTTCGAGGAGGAGGCCTGGCGTGGGGGTTGAGACCGGATTAATGGGGGGACACGTGTGAATGTCGAGAGCAGGACATGTGGATGTGGTGGTGCTGTTTGCCGCGTTTAGGAGTTGAAGAGCATCCAGCTATTCCCCAGCCTGGCTATTTACTTAATTTGGGCCCTTCGTTGCGCCCAGATCTAAAGCCCAGCTCACTGTGCCTGTTCTACTATGTTTCTTACCTTTCTACGAGTGTCGGGAAGATTGTCCACTCAGTGTTGAACTGTACTGCACGAATGTCAATTCAGTTTATAATTCCGGTAAATTTTTTTCTTAATTTAGTCATATATCTTTGCGTGGAATTTTGGTATAGGTACTTCCATCTAATTTTCGACAGAAATCGTTGACGTGGGATCATGTCATGTAGAAAGACCGTTATATTATTGATTTTTAGCAAAAGTTGGCCGAAAGTACTATATTGGAATTTTTGCACCAAGGTTTAGGATAAAATTGACAAAAATTGAATAGTTCATGATTGAATTGATATCTATATAATAAGTGGTTAATGACCAATTGGGTAATTTTTCTTAACAATCTTTATAATTTGGAATGTTTTCATAATGAGATGACAAGAAGTTCTGACGCAATTCACATCTTTAGCTGGTGGCTTAAGGATTTCAGAATAAGAGATTTTGAGTTTGATGTCGAGCACCCTCATCTGAGTCATTCCCATCCATTTATCGGGTTCTCTTATTTATACATTGTACCCTTATTGGAGTCTTTCACTCACACATATTGAGTTTGCACACATTGAGCGTTATCATTATGCCGACCCTCGGATTTATGGTCCAAGCATACTTAGAATGGCAAATTCTAAGTTGGAGGAAAGAAGAAACGCCATGGTCATCATGAATCAGTTCTCTTATTACAGTTTCATCATGGACGACAAACCTTCACTTTGGACTCGTCCTAGACTCCTATCAAGGGAAGCGCCGGTGGAGCCATCATCCAAAGACTCAACACCAATTTGCTCGAGGACAGTTTGACCACTCTATTTCTTATTACTTATCATAACACGTCGCCACTTGTCATAATTAGATCATCACATGTTGACCAACAATTTTGAATTGCTTCTACTTATAAATAATGGCTCAACAGGTCAGATAAATTTCTTCTTGTCCATTACATTTCACAAGATACACTCTCTTCTCCAATTGCTAACTTGGGCATCAGAAGACTAACTTAAGTAAAAATCCTAGATGCTCTTAAGGATGATTTGACGGCCACATTCATGGCAGTCATTACTTGTCATGACATGCAGCCACTTATCATGATACATTACCAATTGTCACAATTAAATCACCACTTATTATAAATAATGGCTCAACAATTTTGATAAGCTTCTTCTTCCTCATTCTACTCCACATTACACACTCTCATCTCCAAATGCTAACTTAGGCATCCAAATACTAACTTGGGCAAAAATCCTAGATGCCCTAACCTGTATTTATCAGTCCGGGTCCATCTCAAAGTAGGGGCTTCAGTAGATTCCTCAAAACGGGATCATGCATCAATAGTTTAACGCCGTCGGTAGGAAACGCACGACCAGTCGTGTTGTCCTCATCTTGAATCGTCCTAAGGATTACTAAAAACCTAAACACCATCCTGGATCCTCAAAATGGATTGCCAATTTATTTACCCAACATGCACATATCAAGTCATTTGCTTACCAATTATTAACGTAGAACGTCACATCGCTCCATTACGAGGTTTAGTTATGCCTTATATGCACGTTGTTTCCCTTCTAAGGATTTTACGTTGCGAAGGTACTCCTTTAGATCAAAATACTCCTATGTCTGAGCAAATTTAGCGCAAACTAACATCCTCCTTCAATATGCCGCCACCCTTGACCTCCTTCTGCCGCTGTCGCCTTCTCGCATGGAGCCTGCACTTTCAGTTTCAGCACTCGTAGCCTTTTTCCACACTTAACGCATTTGGTTTCAGCCTGATTTCGTCGTGGTCGGCGGGTTCACGCATGCATAATCATGGGCTGATATCATGGTGTGAATGGAGGCCTGCCCGGGATTACATCAAGGCATTGCAGGGAATCCGACAAACATCACGAAGTTCATGTATCAAATCAGGAGCAAATTACCGCCGAGACGGTAGCATGACGATCCAAAGAAGACTGAAAGACAATGAAGTAAACTCTGCAAATCTAAGTTCAGATTTTATAGCTTCGCCTACGAAAAACATTGGCACTAGGATTGAGCAAAATCATCAGTTGATCGTAGACCAATGCAAGATCCTGAAAAACCTACAGACCAATGCAAGATATCCTAAAAAAGCAACCAAAAGGTTTATCATCTTCAAAAGTGACCAAAAAGTCTTGATCTCTAAGACTGCAAAAGCACTAAAGCTAAGTCAAGATTTCATTGCTCAGCGAGCATCATCTCAGATCAGGCTACTCTGGATCAATGCAGGTTCCTTCATTTACTGATTTTTGCTTGGACTTGAACCACCTTTGGGCTTGCCAGCTTGGGAAGGATGGGCCTGCGAGTCAGGTTTGCGGGCACGTCTCGAGCTTGGGGAGATGATGCTTGAAACCTGTCCAGGAGACCGAAACTGCAGAGTTAATACTTGTATCTGATTGGGCGAGCTAGCATTCGCTGGCTTGGACAGTGAGGAAGCACCCGTGCCATTGACATTTACACCCTTCGCCTTGTCTTGCGTGGTGGATTCAGCAGCAAGGTCGTGCGACGCTTTATCTCCTTCTGATGGAGGCATATCAATGGGCGAACATGGCAAGGCTCCTGTGTTGGGATAATTGTAATGTGCCAAAGGACTCGAAGACGGAGTGTTGTTAAGTAGAATGACTGTTCCTTCCCAAGTCGAAGCAGACTTACCTCCGGTCCCATTTTTGACAGAGTTGGGCGTGCCCTGCGTACCATTTGCCTTTCCGCGAGGTGACACTTCCCTCTTCTTGATCCCTTTCTCTGCTGCTTTGGAGTTCATGTCCAGGGGAGGAACATGTATCAATAAGAATTAGACTTTCTTAATGTGATAGAATCGAAACAGAATTCAAGCAGGAAATATCAAGAAGAATGCAATCTGCTATTGTTTTCATTTTTTTTTTTCGTTTCACAGAAGCATTGATGTGCTACTTGGTAAAGGTCTTATGATGCGAAAGCACAGTGTCGTGAGGGAAGAAAAACAGAATGTGCTTGATCAGAGGATGCTTGATTCTCCATCAGGAGGAGCGAAATAATTGCTTCGGTTCGTGTTCATGGCAAGAATGTGAACGGTCTATACAAAGATCTATCAGAATAATCGTCACAAGTGTGCCACTCACCTGGTTTCGGGCTATAAGGGTTACGGCAATGTTCGCAGCTGCAGTCCTGGAAACATCCAGCCTTGCCCTTGCACGGCAGGAGAAATATAGTGTCAGGTAAGATGTCACAGAACTATTGAAAAATCCATGCGATGCGCCGGTTCAGAAATCAATTGTCTTAAGAGTTCATCTTACCGTCGTGATGTTATGAATGCCCTTAAAATAAGCGACATTGCTCAAACAAGTTTACTGAGTAAGAGTAACAGTTGGTTCTGCCTATTGTACTGAATCGTCTAAAACAGCTAAATCCAAATGTGACGATGTACGAATTAGTTATCGAATCTTTGTTTCAATAGATTGAATCAGCTGCAAACCTGATAGCATTCGCAGTAATTTTTCTGGCACTGAGACTTCTTGCAATTACATCCGCGCTTGTGCCTCAAGGATGATGGGGTCTCCTCACTGCCGCCACCACTGCCGCCACCACCGCCTTCCTGCTGCATTGCCACTCTATTCAGATTTCCCTTCATACTCATTAACTAAGAACGAGATAAAACTTCCCGGATGGAAGGATGGTTACCGCTTCATCCGGAGACGAATTGTTGGGATGCTGAATGACCTTTGGAGCGAATGCAAGAGGATCATGAGTTTCAAGCATCTTCCGTGACTTGAAAACTGAGTCCTCAAATTCAAGCCCGTTCCAGCAGTATCGGCACGAACAAGAGTCGGTACAGTGAAGTCCCGCCGAAAAGCATTCGCAATATCTGCCGACATGAAAGTTGCGGCATTATCTTTCAAACAAAACAATGCCTCTTCTATCTTTCGGCCAGCAAAAACAATAAAACTTTCGATTAAGCACAGTAATCTATTGGAACCTGCTCACTGTTCCGATCGAGGACATAAACGAAAAACAGTGGATTAGCTATCTATATCTAAGTTAGACAGGCGTTCCGATATACAGGAACTGAATAACACAGAAAGTAGCATCACTCGGCACGCCCAGATCGAAACTTTTGATGCGTGAAAACTGGACAGAACAAGAAGTATGAGAACCCTGCAAGCAAAACACAGTGCTGCTTACAGTTTTAAGCATCTGGATCTCCGGCAATTGCATCTTTTGTTGCCTTCCTTATCTACGGCTTTTCCCTTTTTCTTCCTAAACCAGACCAAAACAAGACCAGTTCAGCAACTAGTAAGTGTGTCGATACAGCGTACAAACAAATATGTCATATGGGTACTTGCCTCCCCCTCCTTTTAGGAGTGGCCGAGCTCGGTTCCGCAGCCTTCTTATGATCTTGTACTTTGGAAGCGGTTTTGCTGCTGCAACCTTTCGGAGTGTTAGTCACTCCATCTCCATGTTGACCGTTGCCGGCATGATCGGAGAATTCCCAGGTTGGATTGCTGAAAGCAAAGCTAGTTTCCAAGTCCTCGGGCATCTGAATGAGCTTCTCCTGATCAATTTGGCACTGGAACGAATCCTCACTTGCATCTGAATCCATGGAAATTGATATGTCAAAGGCCATGAAGAAAACAAGATGCACGGCGACTCATAGAAACAGGTTGGCCATATTAGTCTTTAAATCGTAAACCACTAGACTGACCGCTGTGTTCTTGTGAACTACTGGATTCTTGGGATTCGCCATTGCTCAAAAGCGAATGGCTCAAGTTCTGGAGGCCAGAAAGAGTTACTCCCGAACTGTACCCGGCATGATCATGGCATGCGCAGGAATCGTGGCTACTAGGAGTGGAGCAGTGGCAGGGCATCACATCATCAAAGTTGAAATGCCGGTGAGTAGCGTGGCAGTGAGGATCCGCTTCCTGCATTGATAATACAGATTATCTGAGCACACGAATTCTCCAACAACCGTTGATTAAAACAGTCATAATCATCAGAGATAATTTTCTTTTCTTTTATATTCTGGATGTCGATACTGATCAAGAATACCGATCAAGAATTAAACATGAAATAATCAGTCAATCCTGTCAGTTCTATTCCTACCCTCCCGAAAAAATACTGCAACGAACTGCAGATACCTGGTCGTCAAAAACTCTTCCCAGATTCCAATCTTGGAATACATCAAGAGGGACATCAGGTCCCTGCACCACACTCTGTCGACAGAGAGGCTGCTCTTCCGTATCTTGTTCTGCCGATATCAAACCCCACAGCGATCCAGGATTGCAGGCTTGCATGCAAGACTCCACGGAATCAAGAGGATAAAGATTGCTGAAGTAACCGCCGGACGACTCCTGCAGACACCAAAAGCCATCAAGAAGGCGATGCAAAGCCCAAGAAGGATCGTGCCCGGACCGGCTAAACCCCAAGAAAAACCAACCCAAAGAGATCAGAACGCTGGAAGTAGCATGTAAATCGAAACCTGGCGCGATCCGCTGCTGCCGCCTCGGTGCACGTCCTCCTTGGGAGCGTCCACGAGAAACGGAGCCATCGAGTTTGCCATGAGAACAAAGAAGGGGAGAAGGCAAAAACAGAACTTGATTTGAAATCGAAGAGGACGAAGGGTGAGAGGATGAGAGGATGAGAGGGATGGGGGAGTTAAGTAGAGATAGGCTCTGCTGTTCTTGTTTTCTGGTAATCCGTTCAAATCCGATCGCCAGTGAGCGGGAACGAGACGTTATCTGAGGTAACTTACCTCCCCCACCATTGCCACTTCGCATTCCCACGAACTGGGCCACCCCCGCCAAAAGCCCATCAGCTGAGACCGAGCCCGTCAACTGGGCCTCAGGCCCATTTACCGAATGCGGGCACCCACGGCCCAATCGCGCGAATCGTTTCGGCCCCTTTTTAGGGTCAAACGTGGCGGCTTGACCTATGGAATCGGAATCGGGGGCGAACCTTCGGAGGAAGGTGGCACAAATCAATAAAAAAAGAAAAAGAAATTAGATTAATTAAGCACGTGGTTCATTTCACATGGACCGTGTTCCACTTCCATCGTACATCCTACACAAGAACAACAGCGGACGGCCGACAGGAACAAGTGACTGTTCCGCCGGGCACGGACTCATCATGTGTTGGACAAAGAAAGGTCATTAGAAGGAGCCACACATCTTTGAGTCTGGATCATCATGTTCAAAAAGATAAGGATAGGGATTCTCTATATTTACTTGCGAGGTACAAATTCGTCTCCATCGTCCCTCTTACAGATAACATCAACTGCAGGCATCTCGATCCCTAAAATTCTTTGTATTCGAGACTTTACGGATATGGTTTGACGCATCGGTTCCCATCAAGCACTTCCCTATCTCGTCGCCATGCCACGTTAGAGGAAAGGGCAGATGGTGATAAGAAGGCCCTGATCGCACCAATTGGGTCGATTAAAAGGGTTCGAGGGTAACAAAAAGAAAGGAAAAAAAATCCAAAAATCCCGATTGTTGATTTCATGAGAAACACAATAAAAGGGTACCAAATTGTAATTATGAAAATTGTTAGTGTGATTCGAGATATGGTAAGGCCGATTAAAATAGATTTTATGAAGATCCCATGATTACGAAACAATCCATGCAAGAAATAGAAAGGGACGATGATATAAATAGTTATTAAATTTTGATCCAATGTATAATGTGATTTATGAACTTTTAATTTTATTTAATGTGATTCATGAATTTTTAGTATATATTCAATTTAGTTATTGAATTATATAAAAATATTTAGTATTATCCTTCCATTAATACAAGTTTAAGAACATCATTGAACATTTTTTATATAATTCGGGATTAAACTAAATATGTACTAAAAATCTAGGGATCACATTATATATTATATTAAAATTTATGAACCACATTAAATAATTAAAAGTTCAATTATCACTCCGTATTTGATCAAAGTTCATAAATTATTGGCCGTCATTTTTCCTAATAGAAATGAGATACGAGGATTGATTGGTTGATTAATTAATGTAGCCGTGGAAGGAGATTCTATTCCAATTCGACCAACCCGATGTCCTTGTTTGGAGGCGGGGCCATGCCCACGTCACGTGCACGGATATTTGAGGTCATGCATGACGTCACTTTGCACCGCCGGGCACGACCCAAAGATTCCACGCCGATTTCATCTTTAGTTCGTCACGGCTTTCATCTAATCAAAGGGTTGTTGCTACCTAATCTACCGTTTTGAATAGACCAAGTCTTATCCTTAAAGGAACGACACCCGCATTGAACCCACATGTCTTCGTTAACTTTCATTTCTTGCTTTAACCAAAACCTCACGACTAACGTTACTATTTTATTTTATTTTATATACAAAGCACTAAAATTTTCATAAAATGCAAATGCCAATACGTTCATATAAGTGACTTTTTTCTAATTTTTGGTGGAAAGGAAAGCGTGCCGCTTTTGTGGTTCCCTTTTTTCAAAAATTGATAGTATTCTCACTAATTCCTTCATGACATCATAATAAGAGATTTTGAGTTCCCAATTCACTAATTATTGAATTTGAAGTGTTTAATCTCACCTGGTCCAAGTTTTTTCTTTAATTCAATCGGCCCCTCTCGATTTGAGAAAGTTGTTCGAGAAGTCCTAAAACATATTGTAAGGTAGTAGATTCAATCATAACTTTTGAAGATCTGCCGACGTAGTCCTAATCAATTTTGAATAGAAATTACTGACGTAAGTGATAAGGCCGGCATTAACATGTACAATTTTTACGGTTTTTTTTTTATATTCTAAATTTTTTTCCCTATATTCATCCGCCTATTTGGGCCCCGCGATGGGAACCCGTTACATTATGATGAGGGTCAACCCCCTGCGTTGAATGTTTTCCAACACCAAACTAGAAACTTATCAACTACCTTTCAAACTCTACATACCGGTTAAGACAAAGCTATTCGATCTGTGTAAATGACCCAAATCAGAACAATTTACACGCAAGTGGTGAGATATAAACAAGGTTCATGAGCTGGAAATCACCCGTCACCCTCAATCAAGTATGTAGATTCCAAGGGGTTTGATGGATACACCATTTTTGCTCAAGTGGTAAGTGTGCTTGGCATTCTTGTTTGACATCTGGGTTTGAATGATCACATTTGTGCATTCCCTTTGAGCCACCCTAAGGAGTATAGATGTTTGTGTCTCTTATAATTACTCAATATGCGGAGTTGCGAATTGTCACAATCAATGAGAACTATTTGGGCGTTTTAAAAGGTCTAGATGCCTAATGATTTATTAAGAAAACATTGAGTTGAATATGACTTTGTTTTTGGAATCTATGCAACTGTTGAAATTGAATGTGCTGAACTAAGGAACAACTTTGGCCCCACAAAATGACAATCACAAATGGCCAAGGGCAAGTCTAAATTAAGAAAAATGCACAAGTGGTATCCAAAATATGGGTATAGAACAAGATTCCACTGCTTGGCAAAATAAGATTTTACCTAAGGATGGCCGCTCTTCCATGCTAGTTGGTTGAGGGGAGTAAGGGCTCAATTCCTTTTCCTTCTTCGACTAATATTCATTTCTATGAATGAATGAAAGCATCTTTTTAACAATATATATAAATAAATTGCTCTAATGTTTATCCTCACTAAACTTGCGAATGATATATATATAGATTGCTCTGATGTTTATCCTCATTAAATTTGCACAGTCCCATGCATGTTACCTCATGGAATGCGTCACTCGATCAACCTTCTGTCCTAATCAGACAATGACTTCCTTCATGTTTTTCAAGCATTGACAAAACAACTAGTCAAAGGAGAAGCTTCTTGAGCACTACTTCTTTACTTATATCTACTCCCCTACATTGAATACATTTAATATTGATCGACATAACAACTCTTAATTATGTAAAAGCCACCTTGAATCATGCTTAATAAAAAAAAATTGGCCAAGCCTGCTTAATTATAATTGAGTAAGCCCCAAGCGAGCAAACCCCACTATCTTCTCCACCTCGTTAAGTGTCACTTTTGACTAAGCCCTGTGGCATATGCATTGAACCTAGACAGCCAACCAATCCCACTAAATTGGAGCAACCAATTTTCTAATTAAGTGAGTTGCGATACATCACCTAAGTATATTTTTACTCGAAATTGCATGAGTGTAATATCAATATCATAACCCTCTAATTAGAGATTCGGTATGAGGAATTACATCGACATAGGCCTCCCAAAAATCGAGGAATTGATGACTTGCATAAATATTAGACACGTCAAACATGTCCATCTTTTCATACGTCTTTAGTGTCACAAGAAGGATATGGTGTTGCTGAGTGACAATATGTAGATGACACGACATTATACAATGCAGATTTTTCCATAGGCTTCAGCCGCATCAAAGTGTTTTGGTTCTTCACTTGTATTTAGCTTTAATGACCTATTGACTTTTGAGACTCGATTGCTTTCCACTGAAGAACCACTCGAAAAAGCGAGTAGTAATCATGCCATCCATGTTGTTCAATAGCCCGAGGGAATCGATGTTTTCACATCACTAAACTTCATTTCGATTATTTATGTTTTATAATTTCTAGCTCGTTTGACCTTCTATGTAGGGCTGCCGAAAGTTATCAATCCATTCCCGGTAAATTCACAGGAGAAACTCAAAAAAAAAAAAAATCAAATCTTCTTTGACTTCATTGCTATCTATCGGGTTAGGTCATATAGCCCATATATGCTTCGATGCTTTATAACCTTTCCTCATGTAGCTCATAGATGATTGGCCAAAAGACGAGATTAAAATAAGATGAGAAAGAAACAAAAATATATAAAAATGCATTTCTCGATCGTGCGTTTTGCGCCGATGCAGGCAACCGTGATTTTATCTCGAAATTTGCGGTTTGGGTGGCGTCGGCATGGAGACGAGATAAGAATAGAAGAAGATGTCGACAGGATGAGTTCCTTCTTTTCGTTTCTTTTTCGTTTTCGAGTCGAAAAGATGAGTTCATTTCGCTAATATGTCGACAAGGTGTAGGTCGACGCGGTTTACAAACTAAAGGCAGTCGCTCGATTGGTCGAGATTGCGAACCAATCGTGAGATGGCACGACATCTTATGCCAAAAGAGCAGAGGGTATTGTCTCGACGAAGGGGCAAAAGGGCAAAAGGGCGACGGTCAAGGAGTCCCAGAAGGTCATGTAATTACTGTTACTGCCACACGGAGTCCAGACAAATTAGCTGACGGACGCCATGACGAAACGCAAGAGCCCCTCCCCGCACGTGTCGGGCAGTGATTGACCAGTCGACGCAACTGACTTGCCTGCCGTCACCACTTGCTGCCGAAGGAGCTCGACCTGTTGCCTTTCCTGCCCTCCCCCCCGCCTTTTCGATCCAGATACACCCGTCCACCTCACGTGTCCGAATTACCCCAATTGGCAGAGCTGGTGTCTGTATATATACCCCTAGTCGGCTGATTCCAGTTCGAAATTCGAAGGAGGTTCAGAGCTTGGAGAGAGAAAAAGCAAAGACCAGAGAGTTGCAGAAGAACAGGAGCAGAGCTGAGAAAAGAGAGAAGATGATGAAGAAGGCGCAGTTGGAGTTGCCAGCGGGGTTCAGGTTCCACCCCACGGACGAGGAGTTGGTGAACCATTACTTGATTCGCAAGTGCGCTTCTCAACCCATCTCCGTCCCCATCATCGCCGAGATCGATCTCTACAAGTTCGACCCTTGGGACCTTCCTGGTAACTTTCAGACCCTTCCTCTGCTTCTCCAGGCTCTGTTCCTGAGCAATTTCTGTTTCTGCTTGTGTTTATCTTGGTGAATCATCCCATTTGGGGAAATGGGTCGACGAGTTTCGTCACTTTTTTCGGTGATTTTGTTGTCAAAATTCGTTCTTTATTTGGATCTGTCCCTGTAATATGAAATGTATTTTTCTAGTGCTTATCTGATGCCTTTTGGGAGGTCCAGTGACCGACAGTTTGAGCTTTTCATTTTGACATGTGGGTCAAGAAAAGGGGGTGATTTCTTCATTTGCTTTCTCCTCGTCAAGGATCGAGCATGATGGTTTTGACTGCGATTTTTTACTTTTCAAGATCTCTTGTTAATTTTGAGACAATTTGATTGTCAGCTGAGGGTCATGATTTCTGATGGAGAGTTTGGCTTTGAATTGCAGAAATGGCTCTGTACGGCGAAAAAGAATGGTACTTCTTTTCTCCCAGGGACCGCAAGTACCCCAACGGATCACGGCCGAACCGAGCAGCCGGAACTGGGTATTGGAAGGCGACCGGAGCCGATAAGCCGATCGGCCGCCCCAAGACGCTCGGCATAAAGAAGGCGCTGGTGTTTTACGCCGGGAAAGCTCCGAGAGGAGTGAAGACCAACTGGATCATGCACGAGTACCGCCTCGCCAACGTCGACCGATCCGCCGGCAAGAAGAAGAGCTCGAGGGTAATTACTGTCTCTCCCCTTCTTCTCACCGTTTTTGGTGTTCCCGGACTTGTAACTGGACGAGTCCAGAAAGGAAACTCAGTGATTAAAATCGATCCTTGCTATTGTTGCAGCTTGATGACTGGGTTCTATGCCGGATATACAACAAGAAGGGCACCATAGAGAAGCATTTCCTCTCCACGCCCAATAAACCGACAGAATTCCCCGAAATGGAGACCAAGCCGCAGATTGTTATGCCGGCGCAGCCGAACCCCTACACACCTCCACAAATGAGCATGGATCACATGTACATGGACTCGTCGGAGTCGATGCCGAGGCTGCACACGGATTCTAGCTGCTCTGAGCACGTGGTGTCCCAGGACTCGGCATGCGAGAAGGAAGTGCAGAGCGAGGCGAAGTGGGAGGATTGGCCGAACAACCTCGATTTTATGGATAACTTCTTGGAGGATGCTTTCACGCCAGGACAGTTTCAGCTGGATCAGTTCTCGACTCTTCAGGACATGTCCATGTACTTGCAGAAGCCATTTTGAACAATCAAGACAATCTCTTGTCTAGAACTAATTGCTCATGAAGGGCTAGAGACTAGAGTTAGTCCTAGGATTTTGCTTTGCTGGGTTTTGCCAGAGAGAGAAGCAAAGCGTTGAGGTGCATCTGGTAGCACAGTGATAACAATTTGACCAGTCTAAATTGGCTAAGTGACGACGCGATCTTGATGGGTCTAGATCTGTGGTGCATCTGTGTTGCTCTGTACAGTTAGTGTTTAGTATCATGTTACCTCGCGTCGTCTCCTGTAAATACCTGATGAAAGTCTCTAGGAAACTTGTTTGCTGTAAGATTGTAACAACATTATTTCAATATTTTATACAGCAGAGATTATTTCAATTGTCATTGTGGTCGATTAAACAGAGTTCAAAAAGGGGTAGTTCGATGATCTATGAAATATGTAGTTCGATGATCTACGAAAGACGGATCTTTGGTTGTAATATCTTTGGTTGTACAAAATGTCTTAATACACATGAATTTTAAATGCTTTAACTATCGATATTCTTAGAAATATGTTTTTGAATGATCATCAAAGACATCCGTTCAAAGGTAATTATGTTCACCTCTCTTGTTTCATGCCCATATAACCGTGGGATTGATCATAAATATGATTATTCAAGATGCTGAAAAGATACCAATTCACCTTATAAAATCGGTTTACCAAATATTATTGACAATCTCCCTTTGGGTAATTTAAATATTAAAAAAGAAAAAGAAAATGGATGAGGAAGGTGGGATAATGTAGGAAAAGGCAAAAATAAAATAAAGTGAAATGAAACACATGGTTCATTTCACTTGGACCAAACCACACTTTCCCCATAAAGAAGATAAATATTCTTGAACGTGATGCGATGCTTGGCGGCGACTTTCATCTACCAACACAAAACAACAACGCCGGCCGACATGAACAAGTGATTTTTCCACCATGCATGGACTCAAGTATTGTTGACCAAGTCACGTATATTAGGGTTCCATTTGTTATATAGAAAATAAATGATTTTGATAAAATAATTTTTACCGTATATAAAATTATTTATATATAATTATTATCGATATGAAAAATATTTTTTACCGATTAATTCTTTCAACGTTATAAGCAATTATTTTTAGAAAAATACTATCTCAATCATTTATTTTCTGTGAAATAAACGGAACTTAGAAAAAGCTTGTCTTAAATATGGATTATTGTGCGTAAAAGCTAAGGATGAAGGTTCTCTATATTTGCCCATGCGGTATGAATTGTCTCGACTTGTTCCATTAGGGATTAAATCAGATAAAACCATCTCAATCTCCAATATATTAATTTTTTCAAGGCTTTAACGGCATAATGTTGTTTTATTATGCACTTTCACTTCTATCATTTTCGCCGCCTCATCAAAAGGGACAATTAGCGACGAGAACAATAAGACTCAATTGTTTCAATCAAATTAGTTGAAAGATTCGACAATATCCGAAAAATTAGGAGACTCGCTTGAGTCTTTTGTCAGAAATATAAGAATAGCATATCTTTCTAGAATTTACTAATAGAGTAGCTCAATTAGGAATTTGATATAGCTACTTTCTTTTTGGTCTATATATAGTTGCTTGAAATATATATGTATATCAATATTCATGGAATTTTAAGTGAGATATATATGTATCACTATTCAGGAAATTATAAATGATAACTTTTTTTTTCATTGGCTATTGAAATTAGAGGTGATCAATTTTAGGGTGAGTCGATTCTCACATTGGGATCGAAAATCATACCAAAATGGTGAGTTCTTAACTTGTGCAACTAGGAATCGGTGAATTCAGGAATTGGCAATAATATATTTCTTTCTTTTTTTTTTTTTTCCAATTCCCGTAATACTTCATACGTCACATAGTTTAATCTCCTACACAAATGATCTTGATAGAACTAATCACTAGCTTAGCATTAGAGTCGAGAGCTCTTATTTCCATCAATGAATAGTAAAGCTCCTGGAATGATGCAATATGCGTGCAAGTCTATGCGAGTGTTCATAGTATGTCTACAATAGAACAAGCTCATGACAAGCAAGTCAACACAACTTTTAAGAAATGTCTTGTAATAATAAAAAAATTGTAAGAAAAAATAGCATTGATCCGGTCCGGGTGATTTGATTCATACATAGAATTAAATACTAAATCTATCATCACCGATTCCAACTTTTAGAAAGTGAGATTCAAATCAACTCCTCGTGAATTAGTCAATTTGGTCCCATTCCATTGCTCACCCTAATTGAAATAAGGGAGGAGAGAAAAGTTTTGGGGGGTCCAACGATTATTAGTAATCCTTGAAAGAGTCAATCGACAATTATTGTTTTCGGGCGTCCACGTCACGTGCATGCCTAATTAAGGTCATGCATGACGTCACTTATACAAGACGATAACTTCGCTACTATCCCAATCCGACGCTTCTCTGCCTAATGTCTCATTCTTTCTTCCTTTCGTCCTTTTCTTTTTTAAGAAAAAAAAGTATTCATGTTTATCTAATTTGTTGCTAGTGCTTACAGCATAACATATTCAACCACATATTTTGCATGTCTTATTAACCTTTACTCTTTTTTTTTACTTATTCAAAATCTTACAACTTACACATTCTTATTCTCCTTAAATCCAAAATACTTAAATTCTCACAGAATTTATTTTTTGATACGTAGGTTCACATATGATTTGTTCATAATTTCATAATTTCGAATAATATTTCTAATTTTAGCCAGAATACAAAAGATTGAATCTACCATTTCCGGTCCGGGTGGTTTGATTCATACATAGAATCAAATATTGAATCTATCATCTCCGATTCCAACTTTTAAGAAGTGAGAATCAAATCAACACTTCGCGAATTAGTCAATTCAGTCCCATTCCATTGCTCACCTTAATTGAAATAAGGGAGGAGAGAAAAGTTTTGGGGGTCCAACGATTATTAGTAATCCTTGAAAGAGTCAATCGACAAATCTGAGGTTATTTTTCAGGCGTCCATGTCACGTGCATGCCTAATTAAGGTCATGCATGACGTCACTTAGACAAGACGATTACTTCGCTACTATCCCAGTCCGACGCTTCTCTACCTATTTTCTCATTCTTTCTTCCTTTTCTTTTTTAAGAAAAAAATTATTCATGTTTATCTAATTTGTTGCTAGTGCTTACAGCATAACATATTCAACCACATATTTTGCATGTCTTATTAACCTTTACTTTTTTTTTTACTTATTCAAAATCTTACGACTTACACATTCTTATTCTCCTTAAATCCAAAATACTTAAATTCTCACAGAATTTATATTTTGATATGTAGGTTCACATATGATTTGTTCATAATTTCATAATTTCAAATAATATTTCCAATTTTGCCTAGAATACAAAAGATTGTACATTTTGCTTTCATTCAATCATAGTGGAGTGTGGTTTATACTCTCCATTGATAGGAAGGCATTGATAGGAAGGCATGGGGATCCTATTCCCTAATGAGCACAAAGTGGTCAGAGGGTCACTCCCATGAGGGTTTAAGGAGCACCACTCTTGATTGCCAGATGACTTTTATAATTTGAGCTCATATTTTATTAATAGTTTAAGTTTGAGCTTATGAATAGTTATTGTTATTTATATATAGTCTTTTTCTTTTGTAATTAAGGATTATTATAGAGAGGTGAGAGATACTAATTATAATGGAATTTCTACTGGATATAACCATAATTTAAGGGTGAACCATGATAAAACTTATGTGTTGATTTCTCTTTCTCACTTTTACCCTCCATTTCATTGTATTTGTGCGTCGAATCCTAACAAATCCCAAACAAGCAAACCTGTTAATTTTTTTTTTTGGCAACTTGTGACTCATGAGCTATGATGGATTTCACTAAAGAACCACTCTGAAAGCGAGTAGTAATCTTGCTATTAACGCTGCTTCGTAGCACGAGCAATCGATACTTCAATAGCCCAAAATTTGTTTAATAAAATTTATAATTTATGTGCGACCGTGGTCAAATATAGTCAAAATTCCACTACCTTCTAGTGTAGTTGGACCTTCCAAATAAAGCTTGTTAAACCATCCCCAGTTAATTCGCTGGAGAGACTAGAAAATCGACCTTCTTTGACTTCATTGCTGTCTATTGAGGTAGGTCATATAGCCATATATGCTTTGATGATCTATAGCCTATGCTCATATAGCTGATTTGGCAAGAACCTAGTGAAAATAAGATGATTGGCCAAAAAATGAAATTCAAATAAGGAGAGAGAGAAATAAAGAAAAGGATGCATATAAATATGCATTTCATGATTGTGAGTTATGCCACTAAAAGTTTTAGTCATCTTAACCATCGATGCAAGTGAAAGCGATTTCATTTTCAAAATTTGCAAATTGGGTGTACTAGTACAAATATGATGTAAGAATACAAAATGTTCGATAAAATGAATTCATTTTATTAATATGCTTTTCACTTGCCACTCCATGAATCTTGTAGATTAGAAAGTTTTTGAGGCATATATTAATGTTATTTAGAGATTAAAACGTGGTCCCTTCAACGGTTGAGATTAAGACTGTATCATGGGATAGCATATTTTTTGTGTGCATGGCACAATAGTATTGCCAAAAGAATAAGGTTACATTTCATAGTTATGATAAAAGTTAGAATATGATAAAATTTATTCTATCTTGTGTTTAGTTTCTATCTAATACATAATAAAATCAAATATAAGAGAGATATAATTTGGATAAAATTATCTCATGAAGAAGTGGGATTAAGATGAATATGATTTTTTATAATCATGGTATAAAAGCTATTCTTTGTCTTATGATAAAATTCTTAATTAAAAAAATAATTAAATATATAATATTTGAATTCTAGTAAAGAACTTATTTTTCTTTATTCCTTTTTATTTATATATTTGATATTTTTTTCTAATCTATAATATATGTATATATAGTATCTATATTTATTACATATATTGGTATATTAGTATAGTTTATTATTTTATATTTATTAAGGAATGATGGATGGGAATAAAAAAGAAATAAAAAAGAGATGGAAATATAATAAAAAAATAAGTAAATAAAAATGAAGCAGAAGAATCCATATTTTAAATGAATAAATTCAAACTTGAAATTTTTTTTTCCTAACTCTTGACTAATGAGGGGCAATGAGATTTTTGAAGATAACCTACTCGCTCCATCTCCTTTTTGTCCATATCTCTTATTCATGTCAAAGATTCACAATTTCTCCTTAATTCTTTTGTTCACATCCTAGCTCCATGAATACAATGAGACTATCGAAGCTCCTTCTCCTTTGTAACTCACTAGTTCATGTCAAAAGTCCATGGAAGTGGCAAGAGATTTTCGAACTCATTCTCCTTTGTAACTCTATTGTTTACATTGAAGTTTCATGATAGTGGTTAGAGAGTTGAAGTGCCATATTTTTCAGAATCACTAAGGTGGATGATCATGTTTTCTCTCTCTTATTAGATTTGACAGTCATCGGCTGATTTATTTTGTTGATGTTGCTATAGCTCGTTTACTTTTCTTGCCATAGTCGAATCTATGTCTCTAGAATGCTTCAATGAGCACCTTTACTATTTAAAATTTAGAATCTTACAATAGTTATGAATTGATTGATGGACACACTATCATGTTGTTTATATTAGGAGTAAGTGGTTAAAGGTTCCTTGCAGGTTTTACCTAAAACTTGGAACCTACATGTCAATATAGTTGGAACTCTCTAGGGTCTAACATGTTCCTCTTTTTTTTGTTAATTTTTTAGTTAAACAAAACAAAAATGAACGCAACAACAAAAATGACAGCTTCTCATTTGTCATAGCAACAATCCATAAAAGATGAGTATGTTAAATAAAATAAATATAAAAAGTTTCAAACATTTAACATAAAACCTAAATTATAGAACTTCAGTTCTCAATCATCCATGAAAAATTGTTCCAAATTCTAACTTCCTAAAATAAAAAGAAAGAACAATAATAATTAATCACTTAACAATAGTTTTAAATTAAAAATTGCTATCAACTAAACTTAAATCATTGTTAGAAAGCCTCACCACATCTATTTAATCCGCTTCAACCTTGTAAACTTTATTTACCAATAACAATCTCATTAAGACAATCCATATCTAAAAAAAGAAAAAGAAGAGATTAAACAAAATATTCACTCATTTGATATATAAAAATCAATTACAATATATAAAGATAGAGATGAGAAGTGGAAAGAAAGCACACCGCACAAAACAAAGTGAGTCTCGGAATATAATTTGAGATTTTAGAGTTCCCTTTCTATTCCTAAAAAAATGGAACTAGGAGCTAGACCATTTGTCCCTAAAACTTGAAACCGGTTCAATTCCCACCGGTTCGGTTTTACCTTGGAACCATGCTCATCCCTTATTCATACAAAGCAATCGATATGATTAATATGAAAATATCAAATTTTATTAATGTGATACACCAAACAATGAATATTATATAGCAAAATTTATTAAATTCATATAATGTCTTATCAATTCTATTCTAGTTAGAAGCTAAGGGTGCGCATGATACAATTTCTGGCTAAAAATTAATATTTCTATTTTTGGTGAAAAATTGAATTTTCTATTTCTATCCATTGGATGAGTTTGATATAAAATTTGTGTTCTCAAAATATAAATTCGTTTGACAATAATATAAAATTTCTCATTCCGAAGCGATGGGAGGCGGCAGGTCGGCGAGTGGTAATGACAGTGAGTGATTAAAAGAGTTTTAATTTCTCACTTTTGTTTTAGAAATAGAGAAGTAAAAAGATTTAACTTCTTAATTCTATTATAAATCTATTTTTGGAATAAAAGTTTATTATAAAAATAAAAATAAAATTAAGATACCTAACGAATTTCTATTTTAAATTTATTTTTAAAAATAGAAAAATAGACAAACAGAGACATTAATTTTGTAACGCGCAGCCTGGGATGACGAGAGCCAGCCCAAGGGGTTTGACTCAACGAAGGGGCAAAAGGGCAAGGAGACAACGTTCAAGGAGTCCCAAGAGATCCATTTAATTAGTGCTACCGCCACTCCCCACTACCCAATCGCCCAGTTCAGACAAATTAGCTGACGGACGCCATGACACAACCCGAGACCTCCCACAAGTGTTGGCCACTGATTGGCCAATCGACTCGACTGTCTTGGCCGCCGTCACCACTTGCTCCTGAAGAAGCTCAGGTTGTCGCCCTTTCGATCCAGACACCCCTGTTAGCCTCACGTGTCTAAATTACCCCAATTGGCGGAGGTCGCGCCCGTATATAAACCCCTGGTCGTCTCCTGTTACTGCGTGGATTCGAGTTCGAAAGTTGGAGGAGTTCAGGGCTTGTAAGAAAAGGGCACGGACCAAAGAGTTGCAGAAGAACAGGAACAGAGTTGAGAAGAGAGAGGAGATGAAGAAGGCGCAGTTGGGGTTACCAGCGGGGTTCAGGTTCCACCCCACGGACGACGAGTTGGTGAACCATTACCTGATTCGCAAGTGCTCTTCCCTCCCCATCTCTGTCCCCATCGTTGCCGAGATCGATCTCTACAAGTTCGACCCTTGGGACCTTCCTGGTAACTTTCAGACGCTCCCTCCCTTCCTCTGCTTCTCCAGGCTCTGTTCCTGATCAATTTCTGTTTCTGCCTGTGTTCATCTTGGTGGATCATCCCATTTTGGGAAATGGGTCGTCGAGTTTTGTCACTCTTTTGGGTGATGTTGTCGTGAAAAAATCCGTTCTTTATTTGGATTCGTTACTGTAATCTGAAATGTATTTCTCCAGTCCTTAGCTAAGGGTCATGATTTCTGATGGAGTTTGGCTTGGAATTGCAGAAATGGCTTTGTACGGCGAAAAAGAATGGTACTTCTTTTCTCCCAGGGACCGCAAGTACCCCAACGGATCACGGCCGAACCGAGCAGCCGGAACTGGATATTGGAAGGCGACTGGGGTCGATAAGCCAATCGGCCGCCCAAAGACCCTCGGCATAAAAAAGGCGCTAGTGTTTTATGCTGGGAAAGCTCCAAGAGGAGTAAAGACCAATTGGATCATGCACGAGTATCGCCTCGCCAATGTTGATCGATCCGCCAGCAAGAAGAAGAACAACTGGAGGGTAATTTACTCTCGTTTGCTTCTTGTCACTGTTTTTGGGGTTGCAGCACATGTAACTAGACGAGTCCATAAAGAAGACTCAATGATTAAGATCGATCCTTGCTATTATTGCAGCTCGATGACTGGGTTCTATGCCGGATATACAACAAGAAGGGCACCATAGAGAAGCATTTCCCCTCCACGCACGATGAAACAGCAGAGTTTCCCGAAATGGAGATCAAGCCACAGATTGTCATGCCGGCAGCGCTGAACCCCTATGCACTTCCCCAATACGGGCATTCGCCAACCCTTACGGATCACATGTACATGGACTCATCGGAGTCGGTGCCACAGCCGCACAAGGATTCTAGCTGCTCAGAGCACACGGTGTCCCCGGACCTGTCGTGTGAGAAGGAAGTGCAGAGCGAGGTGAAGTGGGAAGATTGGGAGAACACCCTCAATTTTATGGATAATTTCTTGGAGGATGCTTTCACGCCAGGACAGTTTCAGCTGGATCAGTTCTCGCCTCTTCCGGACATGTCCATGTACTTGCAGAAGCCATTTTGAACAGGTCTGTTGAGGAACACATGATGTGGCTTCACATTGAAATTGCATGATCCGCTGGCATGGTGATCAATCAAGACAATCTCTTGTCTTGGACAAATTGCTCATGTTGGGGCTACAGACTAGAATTAGTCCTAGGATTTTGCTTTGCTGGGTTTTGCCAGTGAGAGAACTAAGTGTTGAGGTGCATCCAGTAGCACAGTGAAAGCAATCCGTCCGGCTCTAAATTGGCTGAGAGGCGGACGTGGTGAACGTGCCGCAATCTTGCTGGGTCTGCGGTGGTCAGTACAGTTAGTGTTTAGAACGGTGATACCTCATTTCCTGACCTGTAAATATCTTATGAAAGTCTCTAGGGAAACTGTTCGATGTAAGATTGAAACAGAATTGTTTCAATATTTTATTTAGTGAAGGATTAGTTCAGTGTTTATTCTCGTCGTTAATTTAATTGAACGGAGCTCAAAAATGACATTTCTATGGTCCACCGATCTTCATATCGTAACAAGTCATAATTTTTTTGTATTTTTCTGTAACTCCTATACAAAATGTCATGGCACACGGAATTTCAAAGGTTTTCTGATCAAAGGTTGAGATATAATTTTTATTATCGATTGGACAATTATCAAGTGACTGGGGATCTGTCTTCTAAGGATTCTTAAGAACACACGGTTCATTTCACCTGGACCAAACCACACTTTCCACATAAAGAAGAAATATATTCTTAAAAGTGATGCGATGTTTGAAGGCAACTTTTCATCGTTCGATACAAAAACAACAACGACGGCCGACATGAACAGGTGATTTTTCCGCCGTGCAAGGACTCATGTTTGGTTGACCGAGTCACGTACGTACCCTATTGGACGAAGAAAGGTCATTAGAACGAACGCCATCTTTGATTTGGATCATCATGATGTTAAAAAGATAAGCGTAGGGATTCCCTGGTTTCCAAAATGAATGGCCGATGGTGACAGCTGATGGCCAACAGCGAGTGAACCGATGGAGATGGAGAAGGCTGCCCTTTGGTTGATGCCTTCAATCATTTTAGCTCGTCTTTTCTTAATGTACAAGTGCGCTGTAGCCTTCGTTACATCCATTACTTCTTCATTCATCTTCTCATGTGTGAAATAGCCGTAATGTGCCTATTTTCTCCTTCTCTGCAACGCTTTTCAATTGGGTTGGCTGCGAAATGTATACCGCAGCATCATAGTAGGTCAACCAACATCCAAATCCTGATATCCGTGCTTTATTTTTTTTAGTGGACAGCTCTGTCAAGAGCAGAATCTAAACCGTTAACTCGAATGCTGAGGGTTTCGTTCAGAGCAACACTTTCCACTCGCCTGATAAATTATTGTTAGAAAAACCACAGTTACAAAGGCATGAGTGATTTACTGCTGAGCAACGTGGGAGCTGCTCCTGTAAAGTGGTTGCTTCAGCTTAGCTGATCTTCTTAGTTTCTTTGAACTGAAGTTCTCCGCCTGCACGCCTCTCTCTCTCTCCATTTTCCACAAGTGTCTTGACGATTTAGAGAAATGCGCGAAGCCAAAAGGGTTGGAAAATGATTTTGCTGCATTAGAAGATCCGAGCAGCTTCTGAAACCTTCTAACAAAGTGAAATCAGGCCTTCATTTGCTACTCTAAGATTTGACTAGGTAGATAGATATCCATAGACATACTGCAACAGTACTTTGGTCGATATTGTCTAGATCGAATTACAAATTCTAAACAACACGGTTTAACTTTGAACTTGGTAAACAGACAATGTAAGAAGCTATACATTGTCACATGTTATTTCGTGTCAATGGTTAACTGATTAAACTTTCTTAAGTGGTTTATAAGTATTTCAATTTATAGATTCCTTTTTGCTTTTTTTTTTCTATTTAATTTACTATTTTTATTGTTTAATCCACTTTATTAATTTGACATAAAGTTTTTATCCAAATGACATATACACGTGAAGAGCTTGAAGTAGATATGGATTTTTAAAATTGTGTTAAATGTTAATGTGATTTGGTAATACAAATCGGATTGAGCGAGTCTCTAAATATAAAATGCATAAAAATAAATTAAAACAAGTTAAATGAAAGGGAGAATACCTCAAAAAACCTCAAACTTTATCCCTTATGACACATTTATCCTAAATTTTTTTTTGTGACACAAAAAATCCCAAATTTTGCCCCGTGTGACACATTTACCCCAAACTTTTATTCTGAATGGCATTTTCGTCTTTTACTTTTTACTTTTTTCTTTCTTGCCTTTTTTTTCAAGCCGTCGACGTCAGCCCTTACTTGACTTAGGCGGGGGCTGCCCTCCCTAGATCCGGCGGGGGCGGCCCTCGACCGACGTTGGCAAGGGTGGCCCTCGTCGGATCTGGTGAGGGTTGCCCTCGCTCGACCCAAGGGAGGGCCACCCTTGCCCAACGTTGACGAGGGCAGCCCTCGCTGAATCTAGTGAGGGTTGCCCTCGCCTGCTCAGTTAAGGGCGACGGTGACAGCGAGGGCTACCCTTGCTGGACCTAGTGAGGGTTGCCCTCGCCCGACGTCGGCGAGAGTGGCCCTCACTCGATTCAGGCGAGGGTTACCCTCGTCCTACCCAAGGGAGAGCCGGCCTCGCTCGACGCTAGTGAGGGTAGCCCTTGCTGTTGTTGTGGCCTAGGTAGGTGAGGGCCGCCCCTGTCGGCGTCGGTCGAGGGCCGCGCTCGCTTAGGCTGGCAGGGCGGCCCTTGCCTGCCTAGGCCAAGGCAATAGCGAGGACCGCCCTTGCCAGAGAACTAACTTCGGCGACTTGAGGAGGAAAAAAAAAGCAAAGGGAAAAAATAGAAAAAGGAAAGAAACAGACGAAAATGCCCTTCGAGTTTGAGATAAATGTGTCATAGTTGGAAAGTTTGGGATTTTTAATATCATAAAAAAAGTTTAGGGTAAATATGTCACACGGAGCAAAATTTGAGATTTTTGGTATCAAAAAAATATTTAAGGTAAATGTGTCATAACATGTAAAATTTGGAATATTTGGTAACATCATCTCCGAATGAAAATATAAATCAGATTATTTTCGATTTGATTTATCGGTTTGGCAAGAGTGACAACCTTTTTCTTTCTTCTTTGCTGGCTGTTGAAACTAGGAGGGGAGACAAAGTGGTGGGGGGTCCCACGATTACCACCAAATCCATGCAAAAGTAAAAGAAACAAATTCAATGCAAAGGAGATCCGGGAGTCAAACGACGAATCCGAGGTTCTTGTCTCGCGGGCGGGAAGCATCGACGCAGCTTCCGGATATCCCAAGGGAGTGAGTGCCCCCGTCACGAGCATGGCCATTTGACGTATTGCACGACGTCACTCAGACAAGACAAAGAGGTCTTCATGCTTATCAGAACCTGAAGCTTCCATGGCTATCTCCTCTATAATCAAAAAGGGTTCGCCGCTTGCGATGACGTGAGGGCCAAGCATCCACGCTTTTCGCCAGTTTGACCGGGACAAGACCGGCTGCTTTCGGTTGTTGCAGCCTTGAATAGTCTTGAAGACTTATCCTCACAATATATGTATTGAACCCACGTGCATAAAAGATTAATGATCGATGTTCAGCAGAATTCTTGGATAGAGTAATTGGATTGTTGATGTACGCAGTTGCTTTTATCAACCGCAAGAACTCATTAAATGACGTTGTCCTAAACAGGGGTGTTGAAGTAAGGGACATCTTGCCCATATCAATGGTGAATGAGGTACCGTGCTTTAAGGTTGATAAAAGTTGACTAGACGAGATAGAAGGAGAATAACTCAGATATAAGCAAGGGATGCGTGAAGACTTGGAGGGACCGGGGATTAGTGAACAGCTAATCACGATAGCCATTATGCTTAGAAGGACCACAAGATAGTAAA
This sequence comes from Corymbia calophylla, assembly GCA_014182845.1. NCBI lineage: Eukaryota > Viridiplantae > Streptophyta > Magnoliopsida > Myrtales > Myrtaceae > Corymbia > Corymbia calophylla. Next base: position 419,148 of record CM024701.1, on the reverse strand, counting down.
TTAAGAGTTGATTTTCAGCAAGTAATGCTAATAAAAACAGCGAATTGCTAATAGAGGCAGTTTCTGTCAATAGAGACACTGGACTATTGATATAATCAGTCACCTGCATCAACAAACAATCTTATGACGTGTCTTTGTTATCTGAAAAAAGGACCCAAACGTATTTTCAATTTGATTTTAATCTAAAATTGAAGTCTAATGACAGGCCACCATGTTTGAAATTCGAAATAAAGGCAATGAATTGGAAGTAAGGAGTCTTTGGTGAACAAGAAGACAATAAGACAATAAACGCAGCACGCCATAATTAAATTGATGCTCTAGCTAGAAAGTCAAGTTGCATGACCTCTAGCCATCAATTATGTCAAAACCGGCTCCTTGAAGCATTTTGAAGACTTTCAAACGTTCACATTGAAGATTGAAAGTTTATCTGAAGAATTCAAGGCAAGTTGGAAGTCATGAGGCAGAAAGATCGTGCGTTCATGGAGAAAACCTTGATATTTTCAAGGCCCTCTTTTTCTTGCTTCTGCCCGTTCGAATTTCTCTCCCTGTACAGAGTTGTTACTATTTATAATCTGTGAGTTGAGAGGTGTACAAGTGTATAAGCCATGAGTGTGAGTTGATAATGCAATCTATCAAGTTTCAGGGAGAAAACTACTCAAACTTTGTTGTAATTTCACGTAGTCTTATTGGTGGCTCTTGGTCTAGTAAAGTGTACGTAGGTTTCTTGTAAGTTGAATCATTATAAATTCTCTATGCAATCTCTTCTATTTCTTCACTCATTTTTCAATATTATGTCCAATACTATTAGCTGTTCTTGCTTATATCCATGTTTAATTTGAAATATTCTGCAAAAATTTCTAATATATTTTGAAATGACCTATTCACTCTGTCTAGATTACATTGTTAGGCTTAATGACCTTTAGGTTTGTTCTGGCTTTTCATCTTCAAAGTGTGGTTTTATTTTCTTATAGAATTCATTTCGTTTTTAGGTTAGGCATGGTTACATAAACTCATTTAGTCTGTTGGGTAAGACTTCCATGGCGACGATGTTGAACCTCAAGAAAATATATTTTCCTTCATCCCGAATAGGTTGAAATTTTCTAGAACCAATTTTCTAATCAGTTAAGTTACAAGAGATCACGTAAAGTTATTTCTAATTAAATTTGCATGAGAGTAATATTAATATTTATAATTCACTAACTAGAGATTTGATAAGAGGAATTTTTTTAATTAGAGATGATAGAAAAACATAGTCCTTCTCAAAAGTTGAGGAATCGACATCTTGTTCATATTTCGAACATGCCAGATAGGTGCATCTTTTCTTACCTCATTAACATCACAAAAAGGATATCGTGTTACCATAATTAAATATACATGTGACATAACACTCTTGTGAAATTGTGAATCCTCGGTTGATCTCTATTGTTGATTTTTCCAGTAGCTTCAACGGTGACCAAGTGTTTTGACTTTATACCTGGTATTTGGCTTTTGTAAATTGCAACTTTTTAGCTTTGATGGATTTTACTGAAGAGCCACTCTCAAAGCGAGTAGTAATCAAGATATTCACAAGCAATTGATACTTTCACAGCCCAAAAGTTGTTCAATATGTATATTTCATTGGGCAACATTGGTCAAATGCAGTCAATATCAAACCATCCCCAGTTAATTCTCAGGAGAAACCAGAATGTCTACCTCCTTTGATTTCTTTGCCATCTAGTGGGGTAGTTCATATAGCCATATTTGCTTTGATGATCTATAACCTATGCTCATATAACTGATTTGGCAAGACCTAGTTGAAATTAGATGATTCGCCGAAAAATGAAATTAAAATAAGGTGAGACAAAAATGAAGAAAAGAATGCATACATGAATAGAGTTACGTAATTAAAAGTTTTCATCATCTCATCTGTCGATACAAATGAATATTACTTTTATTTCAAAATAACAATTTGGGTATACTGTTAGAAACATATTATCATAATACAAAGATGTCCAGCAAGATGAATTTATTTCACTAATATGCTCTCCACTCGATACTGCATAAGTCTTGTGAATTAGAAAGTTTTCAGAGGTTGGAGAGTTTTCAAATGTCGATCCACGTGGAAAAGGATGTCTTTTGCCAGGAGAAGGATGGTTGAATTCAACGAAGGGGCAAAAGGGCAAAGGAGGGCAACGCTCAAGGAGTCCCAAGAGATCCGTTCAAATTACCGTCACTGCCCCTTCCGCCCAACCATACGCAGATTTCAGACAAATTAGCTGACCGACGCCATGACACAACCCAAGAGCTCCTACACGTGTCGACCTGTGATTGACCAATCGAGACCCAACTCCACTCGCTGCGCTGCCCACCTGTTGCCGAGGAAGGCTTCAGGTCGTTGCCTTTTTGCGCCCTCCTCCCCACGTTTTCCATCCAGATACATCCCCCCTGGTCATTGCGTGGGATCTGTCTGCCTCGCGTGTCTGAATTGCCCCAAGTGGAAGAGGTCGTGCCTGTATATAAACCCCAGGTCGTCTCATGTTACTGCGTAGATTCGACTTCGAAAGTTGAACGAGTTCGAGGCTTAGGACAGTACCAAGATAGTTTCAGAAGAAGACGAGCAGAGTTGAGAAGAAAGAGACAGCGAAAGAGAAACAGAGAGAAGATGAAGAGGACGCAGTTGGGGTTACCAGCGGGGTTCAGGTTCCACCCGACGGACGACGAGTTGGTGAGCGATTACCTGATTCGCAAGTGCGCTTCTCTCCCCATCTCTGTCCCCATCATTGCCGAGATCGATCTCTACCAGTTCAACCCTTGGGACCTTCCTGGTAACTTTCAGACCCTTCCTCTGCTTCTCCAGTCTCTGTTCCTGAACGATTTCTGTTTCTGCTTCTGTTCATCTTGGTGAATCATCCCATTCTGGGAAATGGGTCGTCGAGTTTTGTCACTCTTTCGGGCGATTTTGTCGTGAAAGAATCCGTTCTTTATTTGGGTTTGTGACTGAGGGTCATGGTTTCTGATGGAGTTTGGCTTGGAATTTGCAGAAATGGCTCTGTACGGCGAAAAAGAATGGTACTTCTTTTCTCCCAGGGACCGCAAGTACCCCAACGGGTCACGGCCGAACCGGGCAGCCAGAAACGGGTATTGGAAGGCGACCGGGGCTGATAAGCCAATCGGCCGCCCGAAGACGCTCGGCATAAAAAAGGCGCTAGTGTTCTACGCTGGGAAAGCTCCGAAAGGAGTGAAGACCAATTGGATCATGCATGAGTATCGCCTCGCCAATGTCGACAGATCTGCTGGCAAGAAGAACAACTCAAGGGTAATTACTCTCTTTCCCTTCTTGTCACTGTTGTTTGATGAGTTGGTAAACCAAACTCAGTGATTAACATCGATCCTTGCAATTATTACAGCTTGATGATTGGGTCCTATGCCGTATATACAACAAGAAGCGCATCATAGAGAAGCATTTCCCCTCCACGCACGATAAACCGGAAGAGTTCCCGGAAGTGGAGACCAAGCCTCAGATTGTCATGCCGGCAGCGCTGAACCCTTACACATCTCCACAATATGGGCATTCGCCAATGACTACAGATCACGTTTACATGGACTCGCCAGAGTCGGTACCCAAGATGCACACGGATTCTAGCTGCTCAGAGCACGCGGTGTCCCCGGACTTGGCATTCGAGAAGGAAGTGCAGAGCGAGGAGAAGTGGGACGATTGGGAGAAGGCCCTCGATTTCCAGTTCGGTTCAATGGATAACTTCTTGGACGATGTTTTCACGCAAGGACAGTTTCAGCTGGATCAGTTCTCGCCTCTTCAGGACATGTCCATGTACTTGCAGAAGTCATTCTGATTAAGTCCGTTGAGTAACCATTCCATTCGGGTTGCTTCACATTGAAAGTGCATGATCCTCAGGCATGGTGATCAATGAAGACAACCTCTGTCTTGGACAAAATGCCCATGTTGAGGCTGCACTAGGATTTTGCTTTTGCTGGGTTTTGCCAGAGAGAGAAGCAAAGCGTTGGGGGTGCGTCCTGGAGTGACCTGTAGATATCTGATGAAAGTCTCTGGGGAAATTGTTGCTGCAAGATTATAGCGAAATTTTTTCAATATTTTATTCGGTGAAGATTGTTTTAATACTCATTGCTCTTGTAAATTCAGTTGAACAAATGTCAAAAGGGACAGTTCCGTGTTTTATCAAGAGAAGGGTTTTCTTATGGTGATGGATCATAATTTCTTATATTTTTTCCATAACTCTTGTAGAAAATGTTCATGACACGGTATTTCAAGGTTTTATGATTTTCACTTTATTTGATTCGGCAATTATTATGAGATTAACTCTATTCTTCAAAGATCTTTAGAATAGAAACACATGTTCATATCAATACATCGAGAGATTGCTCATATATATGATAATTCAAAATGCTAAAGATACAGTACATAAAAGCTGTATCCAATTAGGTAATTAAAATATGGAAAAAGAAAATTATAATTAATTAATTAAAATAAAGCACACAGTTCATTTCACGTGCACCACACCACGCCACACTTTCATCATCCGACAAAGACAACGACGACCGACACGAGCAAGTGATTTTTCGCCTGCATGGACTCATGTATTGTCGACCGAGTCACATACGTAGATATTGGATAAAGAAAGGTCGTTATTTAGAAGGGACCATCTTTAATCTGGATTATCGTTTTGTTAAAATGCTAAGGATGATATATATGAATTGTCTCAATTTGTCCCCTTACATATCACATTATTGACAAGTATCTCGATCCTCAATTTATTTATCTATTTTTTGGACCATACTAGTGCGGCATTACTCGTGAGTTTTATTAAGCACTTCCACGTTTTATCATTGCTATTGCGTTGGTGAAAAGGATAATTAGCGATCAAGAACAATTAGACTTGAATGTTTCAATTAGGCAATTAAAAGACTTGAGGATACTAGCAAAGAATGGGGGATTCAACCAGGTGTTTCGTTTGAAATGGAATAAAAGCGTATTTGATTGTAAGTAAAAATAACTTTCCTAGAATCTATTAATAAAAATGAAAATACCATAAAAACCCCAAAGCTATACCATTTGAGAAAATTTTACCTTGAACTTTTTTTCATGCCATAAAAAACTTCAAACTATACCACTTGGAATAATTTTATCCTTAACTTTTTTCATGTAAGCAAAAACCCCAAATTATACCACTTGGGACATATTTACCATAATTTTTTTCTGCCACAAAAAACCCTAAACTATATCACTAGAAATACATTTACCCCCAAACTCTTTAATCAACGGGTATTTTCGTCTTTTTACTTTTTTCTTTCTTCCTCTTCCCTCTACCATGGCCGGTAGAGGGAAGCCGACGAGGGTAGGTGGCGTTCGGTGAGGGCATCCTACCCTGGCATTAGGCCCTCGCCCGCCATCACCGAATTTGGCGAGGGCCACCCTCCTCGACGTCGGGCGAGGGTCGCCCTCGCTAGATCCAAGGAGGGCGACTTTCACTTGAGTTGGGCAATGGCCGCCTTCACCAAATCTGACGAGGGCATCCCTTGCCTGAGTCGAGCAAGGGTCGCCCCCGCCAAATTTGGTGAGGGCGACCCTCGCTTAACTTAGGCGAGGGCCACCCCCACCAAATTCGAAGAGGGCAGCCCTCGTCCAATCGGGGGCGATCCTCCCTAGCAAGGGCCACCCTCGCCAGATACCGCTACCAGCAAGGGTGGCCCTTGTTGGCTTCCCTTTGCAAGCCATGGCAGAAGGAAGAGGAAGAAAGAAAAAAAAATGTAAAAAGATGAAAATACCCTTCAGTCAATGAGTTTTGGGTAAATGTATCCCAAGTAGCGTAAATTAGAGTTTTTGGTGGCATAAGAAAAAGTTCAAAAAATTGTTTAAATGGCAAAATTTTTTATGACCAAAAAAAAAGTTCAAAGCATAATTTAGGGTATTTTTTTTGTGGTATTTTCCCTAATAAAAAAAAAGGCTAATAATGCAATTCAAATGGTACTTGGAATATCCTATTAGTTTAGGGATAATTACATATATAATACCTAAATTTTGGCTAAATGTATAATATAGTCCATGAGCTATTAGTTTGTTCAATGTAACTATTGAACTTTTGTCCAACGCACAATTGATTTATGGACTTCAATAATTTATTCAAAATAATTTTAATACTTTTGGTACATATTCAATCTAATCTCTAAACTACATTAAGATATCCAACATTGTCCTTGAATTTGAATAATTGAATGATTATAATGCACATAAACCAAAAATCCATGAATCATATTCAACAAATTAGGTATTATTTATGTTATTTTTTCTAAATTTTATGGATGGAATGGACTCTCGTTAACGATTAAAGTAAAAAGGAAATTTATATTATAAAAAAAAAAAGAACAAGGGGGCCCACAAAGGTTTGGGGATGGGTCCCACGATTAGTAATGATCCATCCAAAAAGCATAAGAAACATACCATCATGGGAAAGTAGATGCAAGAGTCAATGGATGACGAATATCTCAAACATTCACCAAGGTTCCTGTCCGGTTGGGGTCTGGGGAGAGCATCCAGGCAGCTTCCGAGTCCACTGTCCACGTCACGCGTGGGGGTCATTAACGTCATGCCATACGTCACCTAGACAAGAAAAAAACGACTTCATTCAAGAAAAGCTGATTGCATGGGATCGAGTTGATATCTATCTAATTTTTAAAGGTTTTATGGCTGTTAATAACGTGAGGCCAAACCAATCGCTTTTTTTGCCATCTTGAATTTTTGATCAGGACTGACGGGAGACCGGCTGCTCCTGGCTGTCAGCCAAGATAGACTAATCTCATGCTCACATCTTATGTATCGAGCCACCTGTATTTATTATCTTTTGCTTTCCCTTTTTCATTAATTCTTTCGTCCTTTTTTTTATCTATAAATTTAACACATTAATTCTCACATAATTTGAATATTGACACGTAAATTCACATATATGTTCTCTTTTGCAATTTTTAGAAATTCGAATGATATTTCTTTTTGGTGGGAAAGCAAATATGTTTGCTTTTACTTAATCCTAAAGGCACATGTCCATAGTTCCTTTTTCTACATAATATATTTCTGCAAAATCGACGATGCTCCCACTAGCTTCTTCGTGACATCATAATATGGTTCTATGCTAGCAACTTGACATATAATTTGATGCAACATTTAGAGGCATGAGTACACAGGCCCGACTACTTAGAGACCCATAAAATAGCTGCAAGTTCTATGTACTAGTGAATCCGGGCTTTTGACCTATGTGGGAGACCCAACCCAAAGAAATTTGCAAGCAATTGATGGAATCAAAACATGCGACCTCCAGCTCATGAGCCACACCCCCAGTTCGATTGATACACAGTTTTTACTTAAGTGATAAGTGTGCCCGTCTTTCTCTTAAAGCCACCCCAAGGAGCATAGATTTGTTTGTTTCCAGAAACTACTCAATGTGTGAGGAAGATGGATTGTCATGCTCAATTGGAATTACTTGGGTGCTCGAAAGGGCCAAACATTCATTCATATTAGAAAACAGAAACATTAAGTTAAATATGACTTTTTTTCGGAATAACTGATCCCAAGAGGTTCCCAACGTCTTGTCTTTTGATATGCCGTAATGTTTTGCGATCATAATTAATTTTTAATCATCCCTGGTTCTCTTTTTTAAGTTGAACAAAGTTTTTTGGTGTCAAGACAAACACGATGCCCCTAATATGCCGAATGTTCTTTGAAATCGAATGTGCGCAACTAAAGAACCACTTTGGTCCCACGATGTGATAATGGCATAAGGCCAAGGAGAAGATTAATACCAAAAATACACATAGAGAATGCAGTTGTTAAAAAAGAAAAAAGAAATATTCTGAAAATATTTTCTTAAAAATGACTGTTTATATCGCTTATAAAAATTAATAAACAAAAGCTATTTTTATTGTCCACAAAATTTTAAATATAAATTTTTACTGATAAAAAAATTTCAATAATAATTAGTTTAAATGATATAAATAATTTTTTATTAAAAAATATTTTTCGAATCATTCATTTTTTTAAAAAACAAATAGAGCCATTAGATGAGATTCCATTATAATATATAATGCAAAATCCAAAATGGGCACAATCCAAGTAGTTTCTCCTACGTCTATCCTCTCCATGTTGGCACATTCTCATGTATGATTTGCTCATGGAGCACGTCACTCACATCGACCCTATGTCCTAACCAGACAATGATTTCATTTTATCTTTTCTGGTACTGACAAGTAACTGGTTAGACAATAAGATTGTACAGTACTATATGTCCTATTTCTTTATTTATCTACTCCCTTACATTGAATATATGTAATATTAGATTGACTTGATAACATGATACATTCCTTAATTATTTAAAAGCCACCTTGATCATGCTTAATTATAGATTCTTGTTTTTGGCTAAATATATTTAATTATTAATCATCCCCAAGCAAAAACCCCATTGTCTTCCACATAGCGTCAGGTGTCACTTTGGACTAAGCCCAATCGCAAACACGTTAAACCTAGAAGACCCAAAAGTCATCTGACGAAATTGAGGCCCTCTTAAACTTCATTTGTTATGTGAAAGTTGAATAATTTAAAATATATGTTCTTAAAAATATTCACTTATATCGTTTATAAAAATGAATGAACAAAAAATATTTTAATTTTTTCATGAAAATGTTTAAACACATAATAAAAGTATTTTTATTGATTAATTATTTTGAACATATGAATGATTATTTATAGAAAAATTTTTCCAAAAAATTCATTTTCTGACCATTAAACACACCCTTAATTAGTTGTTTTGGTTCCCTCTCTCGGAATCATTATGAGCTGAAATTGCAATTTACAATAATATTTGGTATATCAATTTACTAAAATAAGGAAAGGATCAATCTCGCCTGCTTTATTCCATGCCCTCGTGGCCTCAATATATCTATCTGTATGTGCGCACACGTTTGACAAATATTAGTTCTTTTATTTGATAATCACGATTTACTAACGATAAATAAAGATAATAATGAAATAATTTCTCAATAAAACATACTCTCCTAACCTTATTGATCAGATAATTAAGACTTGAGTTAAAGCTCGGATGAATGGCCTGACCTGGAATCACATAGAATTTGTGGTTATTAGACCAACACTCGCTCTGCTTGTAGGTTTGTTTTGGCATAAGAACATCTTCAACTAAAGTACGATTTTATTTTCTTATAAAATCCAATTCTTTTTTAGGTAAGGCTAGAAATCTATTAAGTAATTGTTTCAAGGTGACAACATTGATCCTTGGGAAATTCATATTTTCCTCCGTCCCTGATGGGACAAAATCTCCTCAAACCAATTTCCTGATCGAGCGGATTATAAAAAATAACTATTATTTTCATTTAGTTAAATTTGCATGAGGATAACATCAATATTTATAACCCACTAAGAGATTTGGTAAAAGGAATTCCTTCGACAAGAGATGGAGAAAAACACGTCATATAGCCCATTGAGGAATCGATGACTTTTATATATTATCTTGGATTCAAGCTCATGAAAACGAACGTCGTATTATCAAATACCACTCTATAAATATTGTTCCTAACAAAAATCTTTCAGGACAACAACTTTTTCTTTTGGGGGATTGTAATCCCCAATCGATAGATCTCTAATGTACATTTTCCCATTGGCTTCGACTGCCTCAAAAGTGTTTGACTTTTTACCTTGTATTTGGGTTTTGTAACTTGTTGGCTTTTGAGATTTCATTGGTTTTTCACTGAAGAACTACTCTCAGAGCAAGCAGTAATCATGCCATTCATGTTGCTTAATAGCATGAGCGATTTGATACTTTCGCAGCCCCAATAATGCTCGATATACTAGATAATTTTAATGTGCAACCGTGGTCAAATGTCGTAGAAATCTCACTACCTTCCGGCGTTGTTTGACCTTCGCAGTAAAGCCGCCGAAAGTTATCGAATCATCCATCCCCACTTCTTTCTTTTTTGGTCGGTATCCATCCCCAGTTAATTCGCAGGAGAATATTAGAATATCCACCTCCTTCGACTCTCTGCTATCTCGTGGGGCAGCTCATACAGCCATATGTGCTTTGATGATCTATAACGTATGCCCACGCAGCCATATAGCCGATTTGGCAAGACCTAGTGAAAATGAGATTGGCTGAAAAACGAAATTAAAATGCTAACTCATAAATGTTTTATTTAGGCTTTTCGTATAACACTTTAATCATCACAACAATCGATGAAAATTTATGCGATTTTATTTCAAACTCTGCGATCAAGTATACTAGTGTGGACATAATATGAGAATTCAAGATGTCCAATAAAACGAATGGATTTTCTTAATGTGTTTTTTATTTGCCATTTTATGAATTCTGTGGATGAGAAAATTTTTAAGATCCGAGAGCTTTAAGACGTAGATTGATTGGATCTAAAAACTAAAATATAGTCGCCTAAAAGGAATTGAGATTAAGACCATATTTTATAGTGGGGGGTGACATGACACGATATCTTTGCCAAAAGAAGTAAGAGGGTTGGACTCCATGAAGGGGCGAAAAGGCAAGGCGATCAACGTTCAAGGAGTCCCGAAAGGTCCATTTAATCACTGTTACTGCCTCTTCCCTCTACCCATTCGTCGAGTTCAGACAAATTAGCTGACGGACGTCACGACAAAACCCAAGAGCCCCTACCACACGTGTCGGCCTGTGATTGACCAGATGAGACTCAACTGCGCTGACCACCTGTCTCGCTGCAGAAGAAGGCTCCACGTTTTCGATCCAGATACATTCTTCCCGGTCGGTGCGTGAGACCTGTCTACCTCGCGTGTCTGAATTACCCCGATTGGCAGGGGTCGTGCCTGTATATAAACCCCAGGTCGTCTCATGTTTCTGCGTGGATTCGACTTCGAAGGTTGAACGAGTTGGAGGCTTGGGAGAAAAGGGCACGGACCAAGAGAGTTGCAGAAGAAGACGAACAGAGTTGAGAGAGAGAGAGAGAAGATGAAGAGAGCGCAGTTGGAGCTACCAGCGGGGTTCAGGTTCCACCCGACGGACGACGAGTTGGTGAACCATTACTTGATTCGCAAGTGCGCTTCTCTCCCCATCTCCGTCCCCATCATTGCCGAGATCGATCTCTACAAGTTCGACCCTTGGAACCTCCCTGGTAACTTTTAGACCCTTCCTCTGCTTCTCCAGGCTCTGTTCCTGAACGATTTCTGTTTCTGCTTCTGTTCATCTTGGTGAATCATCCCATTCTGGGAAATGGGTCGACGAGTTTTGCCACTCTTTTGGGCGATTTTGTCATCAAAAAACCGTTCTTTATTTGGGTTTGTGACTGAGGGTCATGATTTCTGATGGAGTTTTTGGCTTGGAATCTGCAGGAATGGCTCTGTACGGCGAAAAAGAATGGTACTTCTTTTCTCCCAGGGACCGCAAGTACCCCAACGGGTCACGGCCGAACCGGGCAGCCGGAACCGGGTATTGGAAGGTGACCGGGGCTGATAAGCCAATCGGCCGCCCGAAGACGCTCGGCATAAAAAAGGCGCTAGTGTTCTACCTGGGAAAGCTCCGAAAGGAGTGAAGACCAATTGGATCATGCATGAGTATCGCCTCGCCAATGTCGATAGATCCGCTGGCAAGAAGAATAACTCGAGGGTAATTACTCTCTTTCCCTTCTTGTCACTGTTGTTTGATGAGTTGGTAAGCCAAACTCAATGATTAACGTCGATCCTTGCAATTTTTACAGCTTGATGATTGGGTCCTATGCCGGATATACAACAAGAAGCGCACCATAGAGAAGCATTTCCCCTCCACGCACAATAAACTGGCAGAGTTCCCAGAAATGGAGACCAAGCCCCAGATTGTCATGCCGGCGGCGCTGAACCCTTACACACCTCCACAATATGGGCATTCGCCAATGACTACAGATCACATTTACATGGACTCTTCGGAGTTGGTACACAAGCTGCACACGGATTCTAGCTGCTTGGAGCACATGGTGTCCCCGGACTTGGCATGCAAGAAGGAAGTGCAGAGCGAGGAGAAGTGGGACGATTGGGAGAAGGCCCTCGATTTCCAGTTCAGTTCAATGGATAACTTCTTGAACGACGTGTTCGCCCAAGGACAGTTTCAGTTGAATCAGTCCTCGCCTCTTCAGGACATGTCCATGTCTATGCAGAATTCTTTCTGATTAAGTCCGTTGAGTAACCATTCCATTCGGGTTGCTTCACATTGAAAGTGCATGATCCGCTGGCATGGTGATCAATCAAGACATCCTCTGTCTTGGACAAATTGCCCATGTTGGGGCTACAGGCTAGAATTAGTCCTAGGATTTTTGCTTTGCTGGGTTTTGCCAGAGAGACAAGCAAGTGTTGAGGGGCATCCTGGAGTGACCAGTAAATATCTGATGGAAGTCTCTAGGAAAATTGTTGCTGCAAGATTGTAGCAAAATTTTTTCAATATTTTATCCACTGAAGATTGTTTTAATACTCATTGCTGTTGTAAATTCAGTTGAACAAAGTTAAAAAGGGACGGTTACATGTTCTATTGAGGGAAGGATTTTCAAATGGTGACAGATTATAATATTTTGTATTTTTCAGTAACTATTATACAAACTAAATGTCCATAATACGGAATTTCAAAGGTTTCACGATCAACCACCGGGATTTTCACTTTATTTGATTTGGTAATTATTAAGGGGTCAAGGCTCTTTTATTATAATGATCCTTACAATAAAAACACTAGTTCATGTCTATACATCGAGAGATTGCTCATATATATGATAATTCACAATGCTAAAGATACAGTTCATAAAATCGGTATACCAAATAGTATGACAATTCCAATTGGGTAATTAAAATACGGAAAAACAAAATAGATGAGGAAGGAACAATGCGAAAAGAAGAATATAAATTAATTAATTAACATAAAGCACAAGGTTCATTTAACTTAGACACCTCACTTTCATCATCCGACACAAGGACAACAACGGCGGCCGACATGAAACAAAGTGATTTTTCCGTCGTGCATGGACTCATGAATTGTCGGCCGACTCACGTACAGAGCTATTGGACAAAGAAAGGTCGTTATTTAGAAAGGGGCCATCTTTAATTTGGATTATCGTCACGTTAAAATGCTAAGGATGATATATGAATTGTCGCAATTTGTCCCCTTACATATTACATCATTGACAAGCATCTCGATCCTCAATTTTTTTTTTAGACTATATTGATGCGGCGTTACACATGAATTTTATCAAGCACTTCCGTGTTTTATCATACCTATTGCGTCAGCGAAAAGGACAATTAGCGATCAAGAATAATAAGACTCGAATGTTTCAATTTGGTAGTTAAAAGACTTGAGGATACCACCAAAGTATCAAGGGACTCAAGCGGGTATTTTGTTTGAGATAGAATAAAAGTGTATCTGACTGTAACATAAATTAACTTTCTAGAATCTATTAATAAAAAAGGTTAATAATGCAATTCAATACTTGACATGGCTACTTGGAATCTCCTATTAGTTTTAGGGCTAATTATACATAAAATACATGAATTTTGGTCAAATGTTTAATGTGATTTAAGATTTTAATTTGCTTCAATATGATCCATGAACTTTTGTTCAATACGTATTATGGTTCATGAATTTATCAATTTATTTAATGTGGTTGTTGAATTTTGGTATATATTTAATTTAATCACTAAATTATATAAAGATATCTAACATCATCCTTCAATTTGAATAATGAAACGATTATTTTGTGCAAAGAATAAATTGGACATATACCATATTCAATAAATTAAAAATTTAAAGATGGTATTACATATTGAACTCAAGTTTATGGATTATTTGTGTTATTTTTAATTTTATGAATAAAACGGAATGTGGAAATAAGGGGGGATTCCGTATTAAAAATTAAAGTGGGAACAAGGGGGGTCCCACAAAGATTTGTGCGTGGGTCCCACGATTAGTAATGATCCATGCCAAAAGCATATAAGAGTCAACGGACGACGAATACGAGGTTCCTGTGTTGTTGGGGTCGTAGCATCCAGGCAGCTTCCGAGTCCACGTCACACGGGCGGGTCATTAACGTCATGCGAGACGTCACCTAGGCGAGACAAACGACTTCACTCTAGAAAAGCTGATGGCACGGGATAGAGTTGATATTTATCTAATTTTTAAGGCTTTATTGTTGTCAATGACGTGAGGCCCAACCAATCGCTTTTTTTGCCATCTTGAGTTTTGACCAGGACTGACCGGAGACCGGCTGCTCCCGCTTGTCAGCCAAGATAGACTAATCTCATGCTCTCATCCTTTGTGGATAACCATGTGTGTTTATTATCTATTGCTTTTCCTTTTTCATTGATCAGAATCTTACAATCCAAGTATTTTTCACAAAATGTGAATATCGAAATTTGAATAATCTTTATTTTTGGCTTCCCTTACTCCTAAACACACATGCCCATTGTTCCTTTTTCTACTTAACTTTTTCTGCAAAACCATCGAGGATCCCACTAGTAGCAGCTTTAACATTTAATTTGATGCACCATCTAGAGGCATGAGTACAAAGGCCTGACTATTTGGAGAACCATAAAATATCTGCATGTTCTATGTACTAGTAAGTCCACTTCTAATTTGCATGGGAGATTCAACTCGCATGAAATTGGTGGGATTAAAATACGCGACCTCTAGTTCATGAGCCACACTACCAGTCAACAATGCATATCTCAAAGGGTTCGATTGATACGCGGTTTTTGCTTAAGTGGTAAGTGTGCCCGTCTTTCTCATTAACTCCTAGATTCGAATCACAATATTTGTGCATTCTCTTAAAGCCACCCCAAGGAGCATAGATTCATCTATCTCCTGTAACTACTCAATGTGTGGGGAAGAAGGACTGCCACACTCAGTGAGAATTAATCAGGTGTTTAAAAGGTCCAAACATTCATTCATATCTTAAAACAAAAACATTAAGTTAAATATGACTCTCTCTTTTTTCAGAATAATTAATCTTAAGAGGTCCCCATTGTCTTACTTTTTGATATGCCCTAATGTTTAATCATAATTGATTTGTACTCATTTGTCATTCTCTTTTTGTAAGTTGAACAAGGTTTTTTGGTGTCAGGACAAACACAATGCCATTAAGGGTATGTTTGATAATATTTCTATTTCTGAAAATAATTTCTTTTGATAAATAGTTTTTTCTATTTCTACTTCATGAAACAATTTCTGAGTAAAACAACATATTTGGTAACTGTAAAAATTTTCTATTCTTGAAATAGAAAAAGAATAGAAATATGTTTAATACTAATTAACAAAATTTTATTCATTTTTTCAATGGCGGTGGCAATCGGCAGGGGCAAGCGGTGATTGGTGGCCGATGGCAATGAGTAGTGGGTGGCGGGCAACAAGTGATTGTTGGTGGCGGTCACGAGTAGCATTGATTCAAGAAAAAACTTTCCAGAAATTATTCTCAGAAACAAGAAATTACTTTTTCTACTTTTCATTTCTATTCTAAATTTATTCCCTATAACAACTTTATATTCCGGATAGAAATACCAATGGATGTTATCAAATGGATTTTTGTTCTTCTTCTATTCTAAGGAACAAAATAACAAAAAAATTGGCAAGTTACCAAATGCACTCTAATATGCTGAATGTCCTTTGAAATCGAACATGCTCAACTAAAGAACTACTTTGGAATGTGATAACCGTACGTGGCCAAGGGGAAGATTAATACTGAAATATATATATAAATGCGGTTGCTAAGAAAGAAAAAAAATAATTTCTTAAAAATAATTACTTGTAAAAACGAATAAATGAAAGATATATTTATCATTAATAAAATTTTGGATATAAATTGTTATTAATAATGAAAAAATCTCATTAAATATTATTTCAAATGATATAAATAATTTTTTTGTAAGAAAAATGTTTTTCGAGTCAATTATTTCTTAAAAAACAAATAGAGCCATAAGATGAGATTCCATTGTATAATATAATGCAAAAACCAAAATGGGAACAATGTAAGTAGTTTCTCTCATGTCTATCCTCTCTATATTTGCACATTCCCTTGTATGATTAACTCATGGAATACGTCACTCACATCAACCTAATGCCCTAGCCAGACAATGGCTTCATTTTTTTTTTCTAGCATTGACAACTAACTGGCCAGATCAGAAGATTGTACGGTACTATATCACTATTTCTTTATTTATCTACTCCCTTACATTGACTATATTTAATATTTGATTGACTTAATTAAATGATCCGTTGCTTGATTATATAAAAGCCACCTTCGATCATGCTTAATTATAAATATTTATCTGGCCAAGCATACTTAATTATTAATCAGCCCTAAGCAAACACTCCCATTGTCTTCTACATCTTGTTAAGTTTCACTTTGACTAAGCCCACTTGCATATGCGTCAAACCTAGAAGACCTAATAATCATTTCAACGAAACTGAGATCTTCTTAAGCTTTATTTATTTGGTGAAAAATAAATAATTTGGAAAATATTTTCCTAAAAATAATTACTTCTATTTTTCATAAAAATGAATAAATGAAAATTATTTTTATTATTCATGAAAATATTTAAATACAAATTATTATCAATAATAAAAACATTTTCCTTTAACTAATTTTTTCAAACAATATAAGTGATTATTTATAAGAAAACATTTTCCAAATCCTTCATTTTCTGTGAAGTAAACACACCCTTAATTACTTATTTTAGTTCCCACTCTTAAAATGATTTTGACCTAAAATTGCAATTTACAATAACCTTTGGTATATCAATTTACTAAAACAAGGGAAAGGATTAATGTCTTCGGCCTTATTCCATGTCCTCATCACCTTGATATATCTCTGTATGTGCGCACGTGTTTGATGAATGTGAGTTCTTGTATTTGATAAGTAATTACAATAAAGAAAGATAATGATGAACTCATGTCAAAATAAAACATACTCTCCTAACCTCATCGACCAGATAATTAAGACTTCGGATGAATTTGTGGTTATTAGACCAAAACTCGCTCTGCTTGTAGGTTTGTTTAGGCAAAAGTGAATCTTCAACTAAAGTGTGGTCTTATTTTCTTATAGAATTCAATTCTTTTTTTAAGTTAGGCCGGGTTACATGAACTCATTAAATAAGTAAGTCTTTCATGACAACAACATTGATCCTAAGGAAAACCATATTTTCCTCCATCCCTAATCGGAGAAAATCTCCTCAAACCAATTTTCTAATCAAGCAGGTTATAACAAATCACTTTTATTCACATTTGGTTAAATTTGCATGAGGGTAATATCAATATTTATAACCCACTAAGAGATTCGGTAAAAAGGAATTTCTTAAATAAGAGATGGAGAAAAACACCTGCCATATAGCCAATCGAGGAATAGATGACTTGTATATATTACCTCATGCTCGGGCTCGGGCTCATGGAAAGAGATGTGGTGATATCAAATTACCACCATATAAATATAGCTCCTAACAAAAATCTTTCTAGACAACTTTTTTTTCCTTCTGGTGGGATTTTAATCCCCAACAGGAGGGCTCCGTTTGTTAACTTTCCAATTTTTCTATATTTTTGTTTTTTTTTCCCTGAAATAGAAAAAAAAAATTGATAATATCAGTTTACATTTCTATTCCCAAGAATAGAAAATTGTTTTGGGAAATATATTTGGAAAAAAAATAAGAAGTAAAAAAAAGTTACTTTTATTTCCGAGAACAACTTTTTGAAATAAGTCTTTTTTTTTGTTCTTTTTTCTTTTCTTCTTCTTCCTCTTCTAATTGGTCTCCACTACCCGTTGTCGCCTGTTGATTGCCTGCCACCCACCACCGATCATCGATAGTTAGAAGAAGAAGAGAGGAAAAAAAGAAAAAGAAAAAAGAGAGAAAAATCTAACAAAATTATTAAAAAATTAAAAGAAAATTTACGTCATAATAGAATTTGTGAATTGTACCAAATGTATTCATATTCTTTTTCTATTTCAAGAATAGAAACTTTATGTAGTTACCAAATACGTTCTTTTTACTCATGAATTATTATAGGAAATAAAAATTGAAAATAATTATTTTTAAAAAGAAATTATTTTTAGAAATAAAATTATTACAAAATGCACCTTAACGTAGATTTTCCCATTGGCTACAACCACGTCATAGTGTTTTGACTTTTTACATGTATTTGGCTTTTGTGACTAGTTGACATTGGAGATTTGATTGGAATTTCACTGAAGAATCATTGTCAAAGCGAGAGGTAATCATGCCATTCATATTGCTAAATAGCACGAGCGATTTGACACTTTCGTAGCCCCAGAAATACTCGATATACTAGATAATTTTAATGTGCAACCGGGGTCAATTGTTGTCAAAATCCCACTACATTCTAGCGTAGTTTGACCTTCGTAGTAAAGCCGCCGAAAGTTATCAAACCCCCCTCCATCCCCAGTTAGTTCGCAGTAGAAAACTAGAATATCCACCTCCTTTGACTTCTTTGCTATCTAGTGAGGCAGGTCAATATATGCTTTGATGATCTTTTAACTTATGTTCATACAGCCAATTTAGCAAGACTCAATGAAAAATGAAATTAAAATGCCAACCCACAAATATTTCATTTAGACTTTTGATCATCATAATAGTCAATGAAAATAAATGTGCGACTAGGTATACTAATATGAATATGATACAAAAATATAAAATTTTTAATAAAATGCATGAATTTTCTCAATATGCTCTTCACTTGTCATTGGGACCTGAGAGTTTTAAGATGTAAATCGATGTGTTTTCAGAAACTAAAACACGGTCAGCTTGAAAAGTCGAGATCAAGACTTTTTTAAGGGTTGGACTCCACGAAGGGGCAAAAGGGCAAGGCGGAGCAACGCTCAAGGAGTCCCAAGAGATCCATTCAAATTACGGTCACTGCCACTCCCCTCTACCCTTCTACCCATATGCCGAGTTCAGACAAATTAGCTGAGTTATGCCATGACATAACCCAAGAGTGTCTCCCACACGTGTCGGCCTGTGATTGACCGGTCGACTCAACTTGTCTTGGCTCGGCTGCGCTCGCCACCTGTGGCTGAAGAGGCCTCTCGGTTGTTGCCTTTTGTGCCTTCCTCCCCACGTTTTCGATCCGGATGCACTCCTGCGACCTGTCGTTTTGTGCGATCTCTCCACCCCACGTGTCTGAACTTCCCAAGATTGAAAAAGAAAAATTAAAGGGGAAAATAGAAATTTAGAGAGTTCGTCTGTATATAAACGCCCGGTCGTCTCGTGTCTCTGCAAGTATTCCAGTTGCGAAAGTCGAACGAGTTCAAAGCGAGTAAGAGAAAAGCAGGGAGCCCGCAGAGTCGCAGCAGAACGCAAGCAGAGCGCAGAGTCGACAGAGGTTGAGAAGATGAAGAAGGCGCAGTTGGAGATGCCAGCGGGGTTCAGGTTCCACCCCACGGACGACGAGCTGGTGAACCATTACTTGATTCGCAAGTGCTCTTCCCTCCCCATCTCCGTCCCCATCATTGCCGAGATCGATCTCTACAAGTTCGACCCTTGGGACCTTCCTGGTAACTTTCAGACCCTTCCTCTGCTTCTCCAGGCTCTGTTCCTAAGCAATTTCTCTTTCTGCTTGTGTTTATCTTGGTAAATCATCTCATTTGGGGAAAAGGGTCGACGAGTTTCGCCACTTTTTTCGGTGATTTTGTTGTCAAAATTCCTTCTTTATTTGGATCTGTCCCTGTAATATGAAATGTATTTTTCTAGTGCTTATCTGATGCCTTTTGGGAGGTCCGATGACCGACAGTTTGAGCTTTTCATTTTGACATGCGGGTCAAGAAAAGGGGGTGATTTCTTCATTAGCTTTCTCCTCGTCAAGGATCGAGCATGATGATTTTGACTGCGATTTTATACTTTTCAAGATCTCTTGTTAATTTTGAGACAATTTGATTGTCAGCTGAGGGTCATGATTTCTGATGGAGAGTTTGGCTTTGAATTGCAGAAATGGCTCTGTACGGCGAAAAAGAATGGTACTTCTTTTCTCCCAGGGATCGCAAGTACCCCAACGGATCACGGCCGAACCGAGCAGCCGGAACTGGGTATTGGAAGGCGACCGGAGCCGATAAGCCGATCGGCCGCCCCAAGACGCTCGGCATAAAGAAGGCGCTGGTGTTTTACGCCGGGAAAGCTCCGAGAGGAGTGAAGACCAACTGGATCATGCACGAGTACCGCCTCGCCAATGTCGATCGATCGGCCGGAAAGAAGAAGAACTCAAGGGTAATTACTGTCTTTCCCTTCTTCTCGCTGTCGTTGGTGTTCCCGCACATGTAATTGGATGAGTTGAGAAAGGAAAATCAATGATTAAAATCGATCCTTGCTAATGTTGCAGCTTGATGACTGGGTTCTATGCCGGATACACAACAAGAAGGGCACCATAGAGAAGCATTTCCCCTCCACGCCCGATAAAGCGGCAGAATTCCCTGAAATGGAGGAGACCAAGCCGCAGATCGTTATGCCGGCGGCGCTGAACCCGTACACACCTCCACAAATGAGTACGGATCACATGTACATGGACTCATCGGAGTCGGCGCCGAGGCTACACGCCTATTCTAGCTGCTCGGAGCACGTGGTGTCCCCGGACTCGGCGTGCGAGAAGGAAGTGCAGAGCGAGGCGAAGTGGGAAGATTGGGAGAAGGCCCTCGATTTCCAGATCGGATCGATGGATGACTTCTTGGACGAGGCGTTCGCGCAAGAACAGTTTCAGTTGGATCAGTTCTCGCCTCTGCAGGACGTGTCCATGTACTTGCAGAAGCCATTTTGAACCATTCCGTTCGTGTTGCTTCAAATTGAAAGTGCAGTGCATGATCCACTGGCATGGCGATCGATACAAGACAATCTCTATCTTGGACAAATTGCTCATGTTGGGTCTGCAAACTACGCAGTTAGTCCTAGGATTTTGCTCTGCTGGGTTTTGCCAGAGAGAGGAGCAAAAGCTTTGAGGTGCGTCCAGAAGCATAGTACAATTCGTCCGGCTCTTAATCGGCCGAGCGACGACACGGCAGAAGTGCTGTGATCTCGATGGTCTGTACAGTTAGCACTTGCTGTATGATTGTAGCAAAATTGTTCCCACACTTTATACAGTGAAAGATTATTTCGATTTTCATCGGTCGTCGTCGATTAAACAGAGTTCCAAAAGGGGCAATTCTGTTGTTACTCAAAGAAAGTCCTTCGATTGAAAAGAAAAATTGTTGCATTTTTTGCGTAATTCCTCTATAAAATTGTCTTTACACTAGAATTTCGGAGGCTTTACGATGAATAAGTGGGATTATACTCTTTTAACTAATTTGACAATTATTGAGCGGTTAGGAATATATTCCAAAGGATCATCAAAGACATCTCTGTTCAAATGTAATATGATTGATCCAAGATGCTAAAAAGGTCGTACGTCAGCTCATAAAATCGGTTTACCTAGTATTATCGAGAATCTACCTTTAGGTAATTAAAATATTAAAAAGAAAAAAGAAAGTGGATGAGGGAGGTGGAACAAATGTAAGAAAAAGAAAAACAAATAAATGAAAGGAAATGGAGCACGTTGTGCATTTCATTTGGACAGCGCCACCTTTTGACCGATCATACAAACGACGATGACGGCCGACACGATGGACGAGTCATTTCGGCCGACTTCACGGATCGCGTCGGCCCTTTCTTACTCGTGATGCATAAAGTTGATTCGATTCGTGCCCCCTCACAAATCGGGTCGGCCACACAGACGCGTCGTTTTCTGACAAGTTTCATTTAAAGCAGTGACTCATTCACGTGACGTGACATGTCACTTTTATCCGACACTTTCAAATTTTATCATTTATTATGTTTATGCCAATTTAATTATAAATTTTTCAATTTGATTGTTTAATTTTAAATCTTTTTGTATCTATGCTAATTGAATTATTTGACCAATTTTGATTAGAAGTTAGTGACATAAATACTAGTTATCTCATGTAACACGATTGACACTAATGTAGAAATATTAAAAAAAATTAACTTTTTTTATTATATTTTTTCCCTTTCATTTTGGCCGACGAGAGTTTGGTCCTCACTTAGACCCTTGCCATTTGCACGAGGGTCACCTCATCCATTGTCAATGAGGCTGCGAAGGCTCTAGGCAAAGGGGCCACCTCAGCCTCGCCAATCGCAAGTGAGATGCAAAGGCCCTCACCTAGGGCCTTTGCCTAGGGCCTTTGCCATCTCATCGACTCTGGGTAGGGCAGTCCTAACCCAACATTTGGGTTAGTGAGCCCTCATCGTTTGCCAAGATGAAAGGAAAAAGAAAAAAAGGAAAAAAAAAGTTAATCTTTTCAAATTATAAGAATTGTTTAAGTTAATATTAATTGTGCCACGAAGAACGGTTGACATTTATATCGGTGATTTTCGACCAAAATTAGTCGAATGAATTGAATTGGTATAAATGCAAAATGTTTATAATCAAATTGATTTAATTAAAATATTTATAACTGAATTTATACTAATACGATAGATTTATGATTTTTTTGATACTATTCTCTCCCATCATTGACACCACATTGCCTATGTGAAGGGACAATTAGCAACATTCGAATCCCCCAAGTGAATGGGCGCCCACGTCACGTGCATGGCCAATTGACGTCGTGCAAGACGTCACGTAGATAAGGCAAAGGGTCTTCTTCGTTCCTAAGCAGAACCCGAAGCTTCCACGGCAATCCAATTAAGGGTTTGGAGGTTAGCGATGACGCGAGGGCCAAGCGTTGACGCTTTTCGCCATTTTGACCGGGACAAGACTGGCTGCTCCCGGTTGTTTCCGCCTCAAATAGACCAGCCTCTTGCTTAAAGCCTAATTCTTATTTGATTTTTTCATAATTTTTAGAAACTTTTTCATATGGGTCGGGTCGGGTTGGGTAGGATCAAAAATTTTAGAAACTCGAACAATACTTCCGGTTCCGGCTAGAAAAATTATACTTTTTAAATGACCCACTCAACCCATATTTGACACACTTTTACTTAACCCATATTTGATCAATTTAACTTTCACTTGTATTTGACCCATTTAATTAAAAGAAACCTTGACAAAGAAATTATACTTTTTACTGTCATTGAAACCTTGACAAAGAGGCCTTTTATTTTTTTTTATTTTTGCCTCCCTTTTTTCAAAAGTAATGGTGATCTCATTAATTTTTTCGTGATGTTTAAATAAGAGATTCCGAGTTCTCAATTCACTAGTGATTCAACTAGAATTTTAAAATTGATTGTGCTCATCTCATCTAATTCAAAGGAGATGATTGTTTGAGTAATTTCTTGATCGAAGGTAATTTCGAATATGACATTTCGTCTTGCAACTAGCCCGCATCCCAATTTGGACAAGACTGTCAAATGCGTGCTTTAAAATGCCTTACTTGTTCGAGTATTCAGCTAGCATTTGTGGACTACTACTTTAATTATGCTTGTCTTGCTAGAAGCTTCACAAATGATTTGATGCACCGTCTGGGAACATTAGCACAATGATCCTTAGAAACCCATGAGAAACCTTGCAAGTTTTACGTAACCAAACTTTCGATCAATACAAGTGATCTAACTTAGAGCAATCTGTACATGAGTGATGGGATTTGAACATGTGACCCATACAGTTCACCAATTGAAAAACCACTCGACACCCCTAATCAACTATTCAAATGCCGAGGGAATTAGCTAATACAACATTTTCGCTTAGGTGGTAAGTGTGCTTGTCTTTCTCACTCAATGTCTAGGTTCGAATTGCCACATTCGCGGATTCTCTCAAGCCACCCCAAATAACATAGATTCATGAGTTTCCTGTATTTTCTCAATGAATGGGGATGAAACATTGTTACATCGGCCATGATTACTTGAATGCTTAAAGAGCTCCCGACACCCATTAATATAAAAAAAAAATACAAAGGTAAATGATTTTGTTTTGACAATAGTTATTCCCAAAAGGTTCACGAGGTCTTATTTTACAATAAAACCCTAATGTTTTAAATTCTTAATCAATATGTACTCAACCCCATTTTATTTGATAAGTGGCACGAACTTTGCGCTGTGTCAGGACAAACACCACGCCACTAATATGTCGAAACTATATAATAAAGCTATGGAATTTTAAAAATCAAATATGCTCAACTAAAGAGCCATTTTGGTCCCACAATGTGATAATCCCACATGGGCCATGGGGAAGATTACAATAATGAAATTGCTCGAGACGTGCTCAATATACATACGGCGAAATAAGGTTTTATCCAAGGACGAATGCTCCTCCATGCTAATTGGAAGAGGGGAGAAAGGGTTCAACTCGCTTTTCTCCCTTAGGTAACACCGGGCGCGATATATTCACACGAAAACAAAAGGGGCACAATCTAAGTAGATTCCTGTATATTTGCGCGTTCCCATGTATGCTTATCTTGGAACACGTCACTCACATCAACCTACATGTCCCAACCAGTTAATTACTTCCTTTATATTTCTCTAGCATTGACATCCAACTGATCAAACGAGAAGCCTGTGCATCACTATTTACTTGTTTATTTATCTACTCCTTACATTGGATATCTTTAATGTTGATTGACATAATAAAATGATACATCTCTTGATTATACAAGATCTATCGTGAACCATGCTCAATTTATAAATTTTTTAGCTAGACATGCTTAACCTTAGTTCAGTAAACCCAAAGCAGGCAACCCTTGTTCTCCTGATCTTATCAAATGATTGAGAAGCGAGCTGAAATTCGGATGAATGTCCCCACATGGAATTAGTTACAATTAGCGGTTGTTAAGACCAACATGGATTCTTCTCGTAGGTTTGTTTTGGCTTAAGTACATCTTCAACTGAAATGCAGTTAAATTCTTTTTTAGGAATTCATTTCATTTTTAGGTTAGGTAGGGTTACACAAGCTTATTTTATGTGTTAGGTAAATCTTTCATGGTGACGATGTTCATCCTCAAGAGAAAACATATTTTCCTTCATCTCTGATAGGAAAAAAATCTTCACCAACCAATTTTCCAATCAGATGGGTTACAAGCCATTACCTACAATTATTTTTAGTTAAATTTGCAAGCAAGTAACATTCATATTAATATCCCGTGAAAACAAGAGCCTTCTAGAAAATTGAGTAATCGATGACGACTTACATATATTTCAAACCCCGTTAGTATCAAAAATAGGATACGGTGTAGCCAAGTACCAATATATAAGATACTTAACGTAACATTATACATATTTCCTGCCACAACACTTTTAAGACAAAATGAATTTTTTTTCTATTATTTCGCTAGGTCTTGAATATAGATTCTTCCATTGGCTTCAAGCGCGACAAAGTGTTTGCCTTTTTACCTTGCAAATGGGTTTTGCAAATTGTGACTTTTGAGATTTGATGGGGGTTTTCACTAAAGAACCATTCCCAAAGAGAGTAGTAATCATGCTATTCATGTTGCTTAATCGCACCACTAATTGCTACTTTCGTAGCCCATATTCGAATTATTTATATTTAATTTGCAGCATTGGTCATATGTCGTCAAAATCGACACAACCTTCCCGCGTCGTTTGACCCTTCTAAGTAAAGCTGCCGAAAGTTGTCAAGATCCATCCCCAGTTAATCCGCAGGAGAAGACTTAAAAAATCAACCTTCTTTGACTTCGTTGCTAACTAGCGGGTTACCTCTAGCCTTTAACCAAAGGCTTTCTTGGATCCTTGGTTTTGGTTAAAGGTTACTTCACCTGGAAAGGGATCTTTCGCTCCTATGAGGGCCTCTGCAGCCAGTCTGTTTGCATTTTAAGGATGACGAACTCAATGGATGTGTCCTTTATTTTAACATGCTGATATCCGCACTCTTAACGGCCTTAATTTTTCTCGTATATTTTTCCTCTCCAAGGAGAGGGAATACTTTCTTGTTGTTTTATATCCCAATGATCCGAACGAGGGCTAAGATGAAGCCTTTTAGAAACTTACTTAGGTCTAAGGGGTAGCTCATGTAGCCATATATGCTTATAAATCATGATATGTGCTTTGTATAGCCGAATTGGTAAGACTGTGTGAAAATAAGATGATTAGTCGAAAATCACAATGTTAATGAGATATAGATAAAGAAAAGAATGAATTATGTATATTTTCTTTACAACAGTGAATTATGTACATGAAAATTCTAAGTTACGAATATTTTTTTTTAGGTTACCCTTTAACCATTTTGATATGTCGATGCAATTAAATGTAGTTTTATTTTGCAATTTGCAATTGGGTATACTAATAGGATTAGAGGACATGATAACACGAGGTCTTCGTTCGTCCTACGAAGTAACTTTACCCAAAAGAAGAAGGTTTTTGACTCGATGAAGGGGCAAAGAGGCACGGGAGGAGCGACGGTCAAGGAGTCGCGAGAGATCATTTTAGTAACCGTTACTGCCACTCCTCTCTACGCATTCCCAGAGCTCCGACAAATTAGCTGACGGACGCCATGACACAACCCGAGAGTCCCTATCACACGTGCCGAGCCGCGATTGGCCTGTGGACTCAACCGTCTTGGCTGCCGTCACCACTTCGTCGAGGAAGGAGCTCAGGTTGTT
The DNA here is from genome assembly GCA_014182845.1 of Corymbia calophylla. NCBI lineage: Eukaryota > Viridiplantae > Streptophyta > Magnoliopsida > Myrtales > Myrtaceae > Corymbia > Corymbia calophylla. Next base: position 392,562 of record CM024701.1, on the reverse strand, counting down.
GCCCTTTCTGCCCTTTCTACTCTCCTCAGTCCTCGCGACCTTTTGGATCCAGATGGCATCTGGCAGATGCAACCTGTCTGTCTACCTCACGTGTCTGAATTATTCCCCAAATAGCGGGGTTCGTTCTGTATATATACCCCTGGTCGGCTTATGTTTCTGCGTGGATTCCAGTTCGAGAGTCGAGGAAGTTCAGGGCTTGGAGAGCGAAAGAAAAGCAGAGACAGAGCTGAGAAGACACAGAAAGGGAGAGAGAGAGAGAGAAGATGAAGAAGGCACAGTTGGAGATGCCAGCGGGGTTCAGGTTCCACCCCACGGATGACGAGTTGGTGAGCCATTACTTGATTCGCAAGTGCGCTTCTCTCCCCATCCCCGTCCCCATCATTGCCGAGATCGATCTCTACAAGTTCGACCCTTGGGACCTTCCGGGTAACTTTCAGACCCTTCCTCTGCTTCTCCAGGCTCTGCTCCTGAACGATTTCTGTTTCTGCTTGTGCTTATTTTGGTGAATCATCCCATTCCAGGAAATGGTTCGATGAGTTTTGCCATTCTTTTGGGTGATTTTGTTGTGAAAAGTCCGTTCTTTATTCGGGTTTGTGACTGAGGGTCATGATTTCTGATGGAGAGTTTGGCTTTGAATTGCAGAAATGGCTCTGTACGGCGAAAAAGAATGGTACTTCTTTTCTCCCAGGGACCGCAAGTACCCCAACGGGTCACGGCCGAACCGGGCAGCCGCAACTGGGTATTGAAAGGCGACTGGAGCCGATAAGCCGATTGGCTGCCCGAAGACCCTCGGCATAAAAAAGGCGCTTGTGTTTTATGCTGGGAAGCTAAGAGAGAAGTGAAGACCAATTGGATCATGCACGAGTACCGCCTCGCCAATGTCGACCGATCCGCCAGCAAGAAGAAGAAGAACTCGAGGGTATTTACTCTCTTTCCCTTCTTGTCACCGTTTTTGGTGTTACAGCACATGTAACTGGACGAGTTCATAATGGAACCTCAATGATTAAGATCGATCCTTGCTAATATTGCAGCTTGATGACTGGGTTCTATGCCGGATATACAACAAGAAGGGCACCATAGAGAAGCATTTTTCTTCCACGCACAACAAAATGGCAGAGTTTCCCGAAATGGAGATCAAGCCACAGATTGTTATGCCGGCAGCGCTGAACCCGTACACACCTCCCCCATACAGGCATGCACCAACGGCTATGGATCACATGTACAAGGACTTTTTGGAGTCGGTGCCGATGCTGCACACTGATTCTAGCTGCTCGGAGCACGTGGTGTCCCCAGACTCGGCATGCGAGAAGGAAGTGCAGAGCAAGGCGAAGAGGGAAGATTGGGAGAAGGCCCTCGATTTCCAGTTCGGATCAATGGATGACTTCTTGGACGACGCGTTCATGCAAGGACAGTTTCAGTTGGATCAGTTCTCGCCTCTTCAGGAGATGTCCGTCTACTTGCAGCCATTTTGAAGACAATCTCAGGTCGGGCTACAGACTACAGTTAGTCCTAGGATTTCACTGGTATTTGCCAGGGAGAGTAGGGTTGATGTACACTAGCACAGTGGAAACAATTTGCCTGGCTCCTAATTGGCCGAGTAACAGACATGGCAGAAGTGCCGCGATCTCGATGGGTCCGTGGGGGTTAGTTTAGTTAGTGTTTATAATTACATTACCTCTGGTCATGTCCTGTACATATCTTAATAACAGTCTCTAGGGAAATGGTTTGCTGTAAGAATGTAGCAAAATTATTTCAATAATTTATACAGTGAAGATTATTTCGACTGTCATTGCTGCAAATCCTCAAAGCAATTCTATGATTCACCTAGAGACGGACCTTTGGATGGTAATGGGTCGTAATTTTCTGTTTCTTTAAATATTGCAACACACAGAATCTTAAAGACTTTACGGTCAACGAGTGAGCTTTTCTCTTTTTTCATTTGAAAGTTACCAAGAAGTTAACGATATGTTCAATCGATTCAAAATCAATTATGTGAATCGCTCTTATGTCCCTAACATGCATATTTCAATCTTTGCCTCCGATCTCGGTGCATGTCCCACCCATAAAAGCACATGAAGTTTCCCAAACAGCAAACTTGGGAGTCCGGAGCAAGCTTTCTGAGCTTGATCTGATGCTGCTGTTAATCTTTTCCCGCTATTGTATTGTCCTCACGGCATCCTTCGCGCATATCTTCTGTACAACATGATTACTCTCTCTCTCTCTCTCTCTCTCTGGGCGTTCCGGCAACCAGTAGCCAATGAGAGTTTAGCCAGTATTTGCTGAACGTCAGTGAAGGAGCAAACTGGAAATCACAATGAAGGAAGAAAGGAGATTGGTGACAAGTAGCACCGACTATATCGGATTCTCCACGGGCAAGCTGAAGAACCTTCCAGTTGTTGAATACAGGAGCAATCATGAATGATTTACCTATCATTGTGCTAGAGCTAGACACAGCGGCGAATGAGGATGGGAGTAAGGTGAATTTCATGTAGAAAAACTGATGAGTACTGCAGTGAAAGTAGTTTCCTTCATTAGCAGCTGAACTTGCAGCGACTTATGCGCAGAGTGAATTGAGCCCCACCAGAGTCTTCTTAGGGAGTAGAATCTATTGCTTACAAGTTACACGTAAAGCTCCTGGCTTCTTTTGGTTTTGTTACAGTTATCATCGGTCGGCGGTCGCAATTCTCCATCTTGGAGATAACTTTGTCATTGTGCAGTGCAGAGGTCCTGCGAGAAACGCTCTTTTTACTTCTTACACTGAAGAGCATGACTATGAGTAATGCGCAACTCCATGAATTGGTGCTGAACATGGTTTACGGATTCAAAAGACTGACATTCTTTGTATTCCACCTGTTTTCCCCACTCTTAGGGAGGTCAATAAATATGAAGAAGAGGAGGAAGAATGAAGCCCTTCAACTGACAAATGGGCCTTTTTATACAGAAGAAATGCTTTAGCCCAAGAGACCTAATTCCCGTCTCTCACACACATGAAACTAGGGGTGTGCACCGGTTTAGACCGGAACAGTCGACTTTGGGCGGTTCCGGCAGGAGCTAACCCATTTAGTTCCTGGTTCCAAAAGATGTAACTGGCGACAATCGGTCGGTCGCCGGTTCCTCAAGTGGAATTGGACCGATCTGGACCGAGAACTGGACCAGCGGAACCAACAGTCCTAAACTGGGCATAGTTAAAGAAGCCCAAGGCTCATAAGAATAAGGCGAGAAAGACCCAGGAAAAGGCAAGCAGATGCAAAGGTCATAAGGCCCAAACGCAAGTTAGGAAACAAGTCCTAGGTCGTCAACGAAGGAAAACCTTAGCACTAATTAGGGCTCCAGTCTTCAGCCGTTCAGCTCTCCCTCGGTTCATCTCTCTCTGTTTTAAACCTACTCAGCCTCCCAATGTCCATGCACGTATTTAATTTTAAAAGTCTATAGAGCCAGTCCCGGTCCAACCCAGGAAGCGAACCAGGAATGACCGGTCCCGTCCCTTGGTGGATAGGGTTGGGAAACTAGTCATGTTCAGAATGGTTCCAGATTTCAAAGTGAGAGCCAACCCACCCTAGAACCGATCACTCTTATATGAAATAGCATATTTGAAGCTTCACAAAATAACTTCCTTCAGCCTATTTAGAATAGTTGTAGTTGGTTTGATGGGGAAAGGAAGAAGAATAGAGAAGAGAGAGAAAGAAGAATAGGACAGAAAAGAGAAGCAAACGGGGAAAGAGAAATCCTAGTGACATCTTGACACGATGTACTAAGCCGTTCCGAAGCGTTCAATAGGAAATCGAAGCGTTAATTTGTTTAATTGGTTAAATTTTCTTTGTTGAGTTGTAATTTTCGGATCAATTCCAATTTTAGCCTGCTGTGGTGATTGTAAAGGCTGTTGAATGTAAAATCATATTGTAAAAATAATTCAATGTCGTAAAACTCTGGGGGGTTTTTACATAATCTGATTTGGGGTTATAGTCCAGTTGGAGTGAAATTTTTAAAAAATTTTGTGCACTTCCGTTTCGTTACCTAATAAGCTTGACTTAGTTGAGTTTTGGTTACCTACTTGATTTTGATATTCGTTCCATTTAATTAATAACATTCTGAGCTTTTTGTTTCAGGGCAGCTTTTACCATTTGGTATCACATTTTCAAGTAAGTAGTATTTATCTCTTTTATGTTTTGTAAACTCATGTATTGAAAATGACTGAAAATAAATATATTATGAGTTATGAAAGATGGCAGGATATTTTATTAGAAAGAAAAAGTGATGTTGAGAGCATATTTTGTTGTATAAAGTTGGATAGGGCATTTAGTACTGTTTTGATTATTTGAAATGACATAGTAAAGTATCTCTTAAAATAGTAAGTATGTTGATTATTTATAATAAGGTTTGAGAAATGCCATATGAAATGCTTTTTTTTTGGGAGGAGTTGCTAAAAGTTGTTTATATTAATTTTGTGCTCTTGAAGCTATTAAATCAACCCCATTAAAGGGTTCTGATTATGCATATTGTCCTCACGACTTCTTGTTTGGGCTAAGCCATCGATTGATGTAGATGGAGATTTACACTAGAGGGAAACTTGGTAGACCTTATTACAAGGCATTAAGAGTGAACATAGTTTGATATTGATCATTATATTGATAAATGGACTTGATTGTTAATATTTGCTTTGAGATTGAAGCAATATAATTGATCTTTGATTTTGTATGAATATGATATTCTAGATCTTGATAGATATAAGCACATAGTGGTTGCTCGATCCCCTTGTAAGAGATTTGTATTATTCCCTGAGTGATGGGTCGTTAATACAATTCTTCTCAATTCTTTGTCAAGATCTATAGCTACCAGCAAATAGGATCAAAGCAGAGTTGGTGGAGGGATTTTTGGGAGTTGAATTTTGATATTAACTGAGATTGTTGCACATATATATATATATATATGTATATGCTTGAAAGGTACTTATTGGGTTTAGTTGGTCAGTCACTAGAGATGGATATGTTCTATATGGTAGACTATAGGACTTTTATCGGCTTTCTATTTTACCATATGTTTTTCACCATATCTTGATAACAACTATTAAGTCAATGCCGGTAACTTGTGGGGGGCTGCATCCTTTAAATAGGAGGATGGCTGTGTCATTTTCCTCATACTTAGGGGTGTCAAACTTTCCTGCCGAGGAAGTCACTTGCATGAACACATAACAGAAAATAAAATGAATGATTCGAAATGAACTCCCGAATCAAGCTGATCATAGGGATTTCTAATTGAGTCTTCATCCCAAACAGATGTAAAGATGGTGATAAACAAACCGAGGATCGATGCAACAAGTTCATTCTTCCCTCATCAACAGTCACAATTCGCGAAAACTTCTGTATCCGCTCTACCACTTCGGGATCTAATGCGCTGTTCGACGACGCCTATAGTATAATTCTAGCGATCAACGCATCTTAGGAGCCGCTCTTAACCAAGAACAGCGTTGACCTCATTTGCCCCCTTCAAGAAGTTCTCGATGACCTCGACATCGAAAGTGCATCCCTTCTCTTCGACATCTCGAAGAATACCACCATGCGTCACAGAATCAAGTTGCAGCCCTCTGTCGCGGCAAAGAATTGAAGAGGTCTATTGCAGCTTCTTCAAGTGTCCTCTCATCACGCAAAACGCTAATAAGGATGTTAGAGGGGACGATATTGACATCAGCTACATGATCTTCCTGATGTCCTAACGATAGCATCGCCTTGTTTACCCGGCGACACCTGACAATGTGACATGGCAGCGTGAGGATCTGCTCATCTACTTGCTGGCAGCAGATGCGCGATCTGGCGGTTTCCGGTGTGGAAAAAGCCACCCACAAGACAGCTACAGGTCACGGCGGCAGGAGAGCACTACCGATCATTAAACGAAATTTAGTGGTGGCTGTCCATTCGGTTTTGAAGACAATGTCCATAAGATTAAACGAGTATAAGTAACTACCTTCGGCTCGTCGCCTCCTTGGATACTGAACATGCACCACCACGCTCACCACACCTCCAGCCCCTTCCGGTCAGCCGCGATCACACAGACCTTTGATGGTGGTGTTATAAGTGATGTCATCCGGTTGGGTTCCATGGCCAATCATCTTCTCCAACGAGACCTTAGCTCTCTTCCGTTCGGCTGCACAGCAAAAGCCATCAATGGAAGGATTGAAAGCAGTCAATGTTGGCTGAATACCGTGGCTAGTCATAGATGATCGTACTGTGAGTGATCGCATTCGGCCTGCGGCCTCCATCTTCGAATTTCCTCAGCAGTTGAACGACTCTCGCAGCATTGCCCATTTCGTGCATTCCCTTCAATATGTCTGCACACGAACCCATCAGCCTTGAATCCTTTGCCCATCGATCGAAGCGTTCGAGCTCACAGAATTCGGTTGAAGTCCGAATGTGAACATCCTCCTCGAGACCGAGCACCCGTGATCAGACCTTTTCAACTGATGAGAGGCCACTGCTCAAGATGCCGAGATTATAACTCTCGTGGGACTATGCCACATTTCGGCGCTCTGATCATGTCGACGCCGGCAGAGAAACGCTTCATCCTAACTGAAACCCCGGAAGAGTCGGGCAAAACCGACAATCGAAGGCAAAGGGTCCATGTGAATCATTCCACTGGGGGAAGTGATTCGAAGCATCTTCCGCTTGTATGAATCCACCATTTCGGCGCACTGGTTCACCGCCAAAGGCCAAGAATCCAGACCGACTCAGTAAAGTACGAGAGTTGCATGCGAGACTGTAAGTGAAAGTGCAGAAGAAGGCCACAAGAACAGAATTTCTGCTCCCCCGTATGATCCACTGCTTCGAATTTCGACCTTCAATTGACTTATTTCTCTACACGTCATTGTTACATGGTTCGCCGTCATACGAAATGCTTTCTCTAGGCCAGTCTATCCATTCGCATTATGTTAGCATAATATATTTTCACTTTTGATCTCTGCATTTATGTTCCTTTTCAATTAAGCTCTTGAATTTTTAATTTTACAAAATCAAATCTTGAATTTCATTATTTTTCCAATTGGGCCCCTATAGTTCCAGGTCACGTCAATTAAATTTGATAGCTCTATCCATAAGAATTCGATATGGAGCACTCAGGTTGGAGTGTTCGTGTTCAGAAACATCATTGTTCGAGGCCTTCCATTTAAGATCAAGTTTTCAGGGCTTTTAGCCTCGCACAATAGGTGATGATCCATAGTGATAGAAAGTTTTCTCCAGCGACTCTCGTCGACTCTGACGAACATGTGAACTTGTATGGTCCTCAAATTTGTGCCTAATTGCACGATTGCGAATTAAATTTGGGTAATAATTAATAATAATAAGAGTTTATACCACTTAAAATTCCAAGTTGGTACACATGAAAAATTTGCCTTGAACTAAATATTTGACCACTGAACATCCTAAACTGATATACATTTATGATAAATTTACCATTCGTTAGTTTTGGTTAAATTGGATTAATACCACGAAAAATCATAAACAGGTAGACTAGTAACAAATGGAGGATAAAAACTTAAACCAATATTCCTATCAATTGCTACATGTCATTCAACTTAATAATTTGACAGTAAAATTTAAGAATGTTTTTAATAATTAAAAAATTAGTTTAAGATAAATTTGTCAAAAATATATCAATTTGGGATTTTATGTGGTATCAATTCTAATCAATAACAAAAACATGAATTGACTTGATAAAAAAACATCTATAGTTGTTATTTTATTTCCACATGGACGATAAAACAAAAAAGATGGCATCCATCATGGACACGGGCCAGTCAAATCTCCACTGGTCAACAAAGAGGGGCCGCACCAACTCCATGCAAACCAAAACATTGGGGTACAACATCGTTGACTTTCTTGGGTGTCGATGTTTGAATGTACCAAGAATAATAGGAAAGAATGATTTCGTGAGGAAGTAAAATAACGATGCTGGAGCAAACCAAGCACGACTTTTTGGACAAATTGAAAATGATTTCTTCTCTGTTTTTTGTCGTCTATTCTTGATTCAACTAGATCTAGGTGGAGATGGTCATACTGGTTCAGCTTGACTCCTTTGGAGTATCTTTTTGAGTGAGTGTATGAGCGAGCGACCCATTATTCAATTGATGGATTGATTGTATCGATTGACCATGAATCGGGCCAAAGTCTCCCATGTCGCTCCTTAATAGTTGGACTTTGCATTGGTCCCAGGCTCACTCGAAAATCGGATTGAATTGGATGGTCTAGGATGGTTCTAGGATGGACTGGTTCAATTAGTGGTTCTAAGGAAATGGACTGATGAGATTGCTTGACCAGCCAAAATTTCTTAATTGTTTTATTTATTTTAATTTGAAGCAAACCCTAATTAGTAATTTATTTTTTCTTTTAATGTTGGGGAAACTCTCATTTATAAGGAATAGAAGAAACAAAGAAAAAGAAAAAGAAAAAAGAAGTCACTAGTTCTAGGATCGACCCTAAAATCCGGTCCGATTCCAAGATTGGGTGAGCGATTCTCGATTCTACAAATTGAGAATCGACCCTCCTTAGCTCGGTTCCAAATTGCAGGGTGAGAACTCACTCATCTAGAACCAATCACCCATACTCAACAAGTATTATATGCTATATATGCGATCAAATTTCATCTAAATTTAAGTTTTTATGGTAGACATTTAAACACGGCATTAGAGACAAAATTTGTTTTAGTCTATTCGGGGCATTGTTCCTAAATCTAACTTGCATGTGAGAAAGGGTGTTGAAGTCTATCTTATATTTATATACGTGTGAAGAATCATTTCATTGTGCCCTGTACTAGATGCAATTAGATTTAAAAGATATGGGATAAAGAAATTTATGTTAAATTTTAGTAACTACAAGAAACTTTTAGTGCAAAAAAATAGGGTCCACCATGGGCTGCACTCCTATTACTAAATTTAGTCAACCAAAGGTGTATGAAAAAGATGGCGCCCGCCTTCACAACTGGAGTCAATATATGGAAAAGGCATAAGTGTATTTTTTAAAATACAGTCAACTGGATTTATCATATTTGCTGTCTGATCAAACTCTTGTTGCCCTAAAACATAAATTGCATTGATGGAGAAAGTAGGCCATCTTTGAACGGTTTTGGTCCAAAGCACGACAAGAATGTGTGATATTGGACTCAAACCTAATAAGATGAAATTAAATAAAGAAGCACCTTTTAGAACCATTGAATTAAGGATTCCATGATTATCTTAATTTCCCTATTATCACAAAGGGCAAAGATGAGATGTAGCTCCAAATCTATTCGTTTCCAATATCGAAAGATCGTTTTTTGGGTATTTAAATACTGGTAATAAAAAGAATTTAATTTGCTCAAATATATTTTTGAACGAAATTTACAACGTGGAGGAAATCGAACTGAAACAATAAAAGGAAACATAATATTGCATCATGCTAAAATTTTAAATATTTGGCAAGAGTCAAGCCAATTAGACAATTTTTAAAACATTCTTTAAAAATTAGATAATTCCGTTTATTTTTGGGATAACGTCCCCAAAATTTCCACCTACTACTGCCAACTAGAATCCTCACATATTGCTAAGGGGCTGAAAAGTGAAAATCAGCCATTTGCTGGTGCTATGGTATTGTGTATCTTATAGCCACACCTCAATTTATGGCAAAAAATTATCTACTTCGAGGGCGAAATTACAATCCTAACCTTCTGGGTACTTTGGACTTTTTGAAGTTGTGCACGAAGAAAGATGTTGGATTTCCACTTTTAAATTTTAGTTTCCATGATTATATTTTCCACGAGAATGGAGAAATTCAAGATAAAGTTAAGTTAATATTATGAAAAACTTTAAATTATTACATATTGCCTCAAACTTCTAATAACCTCAAATTAGTATATTTACGACAAATTTACCTTCCATAAATTTTCTTTAAATTTTATCATTAAATTTCCTGATGCGAATGATATTTAAGTGTACTAATTTGGAGTTTTACTCTCTATTTTATTAAATATACCAATTTATGGTTTTTCATAATAATAATCCTATTAAATAGAAATCAACCTGTAAATGGTTTCGATGGTCAAAAGAATTAGTCCATCGTAAATTTATTACAAGAATATTAGTTTGGATTATTAATAAAAAAAATCAAATAAAAGGACTGCGATGGGCACTCCAGGACAACGAAATTACCAAAAAACCGAATTGGTAAACTGGCTGGGTAGTGGGGGTAGGCTGGCTAGCGACGCACGTGACTGATCTCCCTCTCCCACGTGACTCCCATCTCTCTCTCTCTCTCTCTCTCTCTCTTCTGCAGGGGGAGATGCATTTTCTCGTTGGGCAAGAAGTGGTAGTTAGGCTACCTGCTGCTCTGTCTTCGCTCCTCCTCCCTCGTATTTATATCCCCCCGTCTCTCCCTCTCCACCATTCCACCACCCATTCCTCCTCTCCCAGCCCCAAGAGCAGCAGACTCTCTCTCCATCTCTCCAGCTCGCTCACGGCGAGTGAGCCCTGCGCGCAATTCAGGTCGCGATCCCGCACGCCCACCTCTCGTTTTCTTGACGCTTTCGTGTTCTTGGGTCCCGTCTTGCTTGTCCGGTTACGAGTTAGATCCGCCGTCGTGTTGCCTTGCGGTCGTTCTTTATGTTCCGTTTCCTGTCCGATTGCTGACGCATTTGTCTCTCGATGCGTCGATGTTCCCCAAGGGGGCGATGATGCTCTCGCTTGTCGTTTTCCGGAGGGAGCCGTGGATTTATGTCCAGGGTTGGTTCGGTATATATTGGAGCGCGAGATCTCGCTTTTCTTGGTGTGGGGCTCGTGGGTTTGATTGATCTTGCAGTTTGATTTCTGGGTCGTCGCCTACTGTGCTTGAGTTGAGAGAGATCCGGGATCGTAAGTGTGAGTCTGATGTGAAAGTTCTGATTTTTTTAGAAGGCTTGTGGGTGATCTTCTGGATCAAGCTCGACCTTTTTTCGTTCGTTTCTGATGTTTTCTTCTTTGGTCAATGATAATCTGATGTGGGGTGTAATGGGCAAATTGCGTTTCCTTCGGAAAGAGGAAGTTGCTAATATTTGGTCTTGCTTGTGACTCCTGTCGACATGCATTTTTAGTATAGCATTGCTTCTTTTGTCATGGCATGTGCTCAATCCGTTCGGAGAAATGCCTGTCCTTGTCGATATCTTGTTACAACATATCAGTAGGCTTGTTATTCTAGAGAGTGACGGCTGGAATTCACGCAGGTGTTGTTAGTTCGACACCATGGCCACCGGACAACTATTCTCCCGCACCACTCAGGCTCTGTTCTACAATTATAAGCAACTGCCTATCCAGCGGATGCTTGACTTTGACTTCCTTTGTGGTGTGTAGGAAAACTCGAGCCTGCTTTTTCCTAGATGCATCTTTTTCTCAGGATGCTTTCGGGGACATTCTTTGTGTGTAGCAGCTACTGACGTTAATTCCGAATTTCCTGTTTTGTTAGGCCGGGAAACCCCATCAATCGCTGGTATTATCAATCCTGGTTCTGAAGGATTTCAGAAACTGTTTTTCGGCCAGGAGGAAATTGCCATCCCAGTTCATTCAACGTACGTCATTCTCTTGCTCCCCTCTCTCTTTTTTATCATAGGACTCAATATTCTTGGAGCAGTGTTTAATTTGCTTCCTTATTAGTACTATGATACTATAAAACAAATGAAAGAAAACAAAGATCTCTTTTTTTCCCAAACTTGGTTTTGCATTAAATGATGGTAAAACATACATAGATTGTCTGGAAATGGTGGATAACCTCACTAATCGAAACTACATATTGCTGCTAATACTAGGTCTTCTTTACTTGAGCTTTTGCAAAAATGGAAGGTAAAAGTGGAACTTCATTTCCTTTGGCCTACAAGATCACATGCTATACAATTTGATCTTGATAACTGAACCAGATTGATGAAGTTAAAGATGAATAGGTTCGCTGCAATGTGTGCTGAGGATGCTTTTACCCATCAAGCAGACCTTCCCAATCTATCACAATGCTTTAGAATGACTAGTTCAACATCTAAGTTGGGTGCATTGGGTTATGAAAAGCACTTGGATATTACAGCCCAAACATGATGACTGCATTTTCTAGAGCGTGCACTTTACAAATTTCTTATTATTCTTGCAGTGTTGAAGCAGCCTGTGCAACGCATCCTACTGCTGATGTTTTTATCAACTTCGCTTCATACAGGAGGTAAGTGCTCATTGTCTAAGCTTTAACTCTGCTTGCTGGAATCCTTGTGTGGAGTCTAACCATTATCACCTTATTGTGCGTTTAGCGCTGCTGCTTCATCAATGGCTGCTTTAAAACAGCCAACTATTAGGGTTGTAGCCATAATAGCTGAAGGTGTTCCGGAGTCAGATGCCAAACAGCTAATTGCCTATGCACGTGCAAACAATAAGGTGAGGATAAGTCTATGACAGTTGGACTTTATAAGCAAGAAGGCAGCATACACCTGGAATGTGAAAGCATCTGGAGACAATCTTGTGTTTCTTCTCAAATGATGCAAACATTAAAATGACTTAGCTTCTTATTCTGGTGGTATTGCAGGTTGTTATTGGCCCTGCAACTGTTGGAGGCATTCAAGCTGGTGCTTTCAAAATTGGAGACACTGCTGGCACAATTGACAACATCATTCACTGCAAGCTGTACAGACCAGGATCTGTTGGTTTTGTCTCTAAGTCTGTACGTAGTCATGCCTTTTGCACTCTCCTTCATAATCACACTTCAGTTAAGTTGAAGCAACATGTGGACATTATTAACATGAGAAGTAGGGCTTCAAATGGTATTGTTGCTTGTGAAGCATTATGCTAAGCACAAACAAATTACAAGTGTGATCTGCTCTTGAATGTGTAAGAATGTGGTGTTAGTTATCTGAATGTTTGCTTGATGAATAAATTCTCAATGTGATGTCCTATACTACGAATTTTCGTGCCAAACTTGTTCGGTAAAGTTGACTTCTACATAGATTGGTTGTTGGCAATTTTCAGCAATTGTTTGCTTGTTTATTTGCAGGGTGGCATGTCTAATGAGCTTTACAACACTATTGCCCGTGTTACTGATGGAATATATGAAGGTTTGGAGATCTGCTTCTATCTTCCATGGAATGTACAATAATGTGGCTTATCTTTAATTGAAAAGTTGACCAATCTCTGTCCTTCTCTAGGTATTGCTATTGGAGGAGATGTCTTCCCTGGTTCCACTCTCTCTGATCATGTTTTGAGGTTTAACAACATTCCCCAGGTATATCATCTTTTTGTTTGCCCATAGGATTTTATTGCTTTATACTTCCCTTGGATGATAGAGCAGTATATGTCATGTTCTCTTAATGTTATTGCAAGATCATACTAATGATTGTGCACCCAGTTTGTTCAGCTTTTACTTGCATATTTAGTACATTGATATTGCTGTTTAAGCAATTCATAGTATTGCAAGAGCTCATTCCCTCATATGATCATCAATCTGTGTCAGGTTAAGATGATTGTTGTACTCGGGGAGCTTGGTGGCAGGGATGAGTATTCCTTAGTGGAAGCCTTAAAGCAGGGTAAAGTTACTAAACCAGTGGTGGCATGGGTTAGTGGAACTTGCGCGCGCCTCTTCAAGTCGGAAGTGCAGTTTGGTCATGCTGTAAGCGACTACGTGGTTCCTGATCTTTTTTAATTCTGTAAGTTACAGTCGGATCAATCTTTCTTACTTTTCTTGTTTCATCTCAGGGGGCAAAAAGTGGGGGGGAGATGGAGTCAGCGCAAGCAAAGAATCAAGCACTAAGGGATTCTGGTGCAGTTGTTCCAACATCATATGAAGCTTTTGAGACTGCAATCAAAGAAACATTTGAGAAGCTGGTTAGTGTTTCACTGTTTCTTTGTAAACATGGAGCAAATGTCAGATCGACAAATATTTTGCGAACCACAAAAGTTGCATTCACTAACCATTCCTAGAGGCTAGAGCACTAAGAGCACGCCCCATAGTGCTTGGCCTGCTTGCTTAGAATAAGACCTGTGACTGAGATCTTGGCATGCTTGATGCTTACTTCTGATACTCTTTCAGGTTGAGGAAGGGAAGACCACACCAGTTAAGGAAACCACACCTCCACAAATTCCTGAGGACCTTAACACAGCAATTAAGAGTGGGAAAGTTCGGGCTCCCACCCACATTATTTCCACCATCTCTGACGACAGAGGTTGGACCATGGCTATTTATTACTTGAACCAAGTGTTTTAGATGCTTAATGGAGAAGAGATGAGTAACCACTTTTAATATATTTATCTGTTATGAACTTGCAGGTGAAGAGCCATGCTATGCTGGTGTGCCGATGTCTTCCATTGTTGAACAGGGATTAGGCGTGGGTGATGTCATCTCTCTCTTATGGTTTAAACGCAGTCTTCCTCGATATTGCACAAGGTTCATTGAGGCAAGTTTCTTTATCCAATAATTTAGTAGAAAAATACCCAATTTGTCAAGATGTTGATGTTGACCTAAGATTCTCACAATTTCTGTCTTCTCTCTCTCTCTCTTTTTATCTTGTTTTATTTTTCATCAACTTGATCAATGACTAATAATTTCCAAGGCATATAAATGGTGCATCCTTTTGACTAATGTGTCTGACTTTGGCCAGATATGCATCATGTTGTGTGCCGACCATGGTCCCTGTGTCTCTGGGGCCCACAACACCATAGTCACAGCAAGAGCTGGGAAAGACCTCGTTTCCTGCCTTGTGTCAGGTGAGCATTATTGCCATCTTATTGCTGATTGCATTACATTTGTAATAGCTGCTTTTACTAAGCGGTAAATGATGAGCTCCTGAAACAGGTTTGCTCACAATTGGTCCTCGTTTTGGTGGAGCAATTGATGATGCTGCCAGATACTTCAAGGATGCTTATGACAGGGTAAGATGGTTCAGATGGATAAAGGTGCCTTAAGAATATGTTTCCTCTGTGAGTGCTTTTGTTGTGGTAGACATGTGATGGTTATGTTGTATGTCTTTTCAGGGTCTCACTCCTTATGAGTTCGTTGAGTCGATGAAAAAGAAAGGCATCCGTGTGCCTGGAATTGGACATAGGTATGCAATGCTTCTAATTTTTTCCAAATATGCATTTGGTCCATTAAGCAACTTGTAATTGGAATCTGTTGCTTTTTTGTCGATAGGATCAAGAGAGGAGACAACAGAGATAAGAGAGTTGAACTGCTCCAACTGTTTGCTCGAACAAATTTCCCTTCAGTGAAGTACATGGAATATGCTGTCCAAGTTGAAACTTACACCCTCTCAAAGGCAAACAATTTGGTCCTTAATGTAGATGGTGCTATCGGATCACTCTTTTTGGATCTCCTCGCTGGAAGTGGAATGTTCACCAAGCAAGAGATCGATGAGATTGTTGAGATTGGATATTTGAACGGGCTGTTTGTGCTGGCACGTTCCATTGGTTTAATTGGGTAAGCAGGATTACAATTTGAAATAGTTCTGTTCTGGCCTATATTTCATATGCTTGTCTAGGTGTGTCTGATAAAATGGATCTTCATTGAGCATATCCTCTATAATTTGTTGGCGTCCATGACATGATTGAAACCTCTTGAACCAATTGAGGAAGAACATATTTGATAAAAAAGATGAAGGTAAATTTGTAGGTAAGACAGGGCGGTTATCTCTGACGTCCGCATATTTGATGACCCTATTCTTACCTTTGCGATCTATTACTATTACTAGTGCTTATTGTTGCATCATTTCGATTCTTGATTTACTCGGTCCACTTTTAATGACAAGTTAACCAAACTTCATGGCCTTCTACTATCAAATGGTATTGAGTTCTCTTGTGTAGGCACTGGCAATCACACAGCTTTAGGATTGTAGAGAGATAGAGATTTTGTATCTTGAATGTGCTTCTGTTTCATTTGTGAGTATCTCTATATTGCATCATATGGCTTAATCTAACCGACAATCTTGCTTCAATCGCAGGCACACCTTCGACCAGAAGAGATTGAAACAGCCTCTGTACCGCCACCCATGGGAGGATGTTCTCTACACCAAGTGATGTCACATTGACCACTGGGTGCACTGACCAAACTGTTGTCTCTTCAAGCTATTTCCCTTCTCCAAAAAAGTACTTAGCTGTTAGATTAATGTTCCTACGCTGTGGAAGGTTTCATACCCTCATTCTTGAGTTCCATTCGAAAGTCAATGGACAGAGAATTCTCTTTTGATTATTTTTGTTGATGTGTGTCCATTTTTATGTTGTTGCTGATCATAAAAGTACAGAGCACTTGGTCGAAGGGCACGTGAAAAGTTCAACCTATATACAAGCTTCAGGCGCATTGTACTCATTTCTTACTTTAAGAGAAAGGACATGAGGCTAAGTTCAGTTCAATAGGGCGTGCCATGATGTATTCGTTTTTGTAAGTTTTAAGCGATCCTTGGCGATTTCTCTGTTTATGTAGGCAAGGGCTTTGTTGGGACGTGACTGCTTGGAAACAATAAAAAAGTTATCCATCGCACCATTCAATTTCAATGGTCTCTGAGTTAATGTGACCGTCCAATATCAATTTGCATTTTGGTGATTAAGGATACATAAATGAGATATTGGAAAAGTTATACTTTTCTTCCATGTAATTTCTCGCCCTTCTTACTCAAGTTCCTGTGCTTTCAATTTGTCTAGTCAAGTCCTAGTTTCATGCCTTTTCTAATCTAGTCTCATCCTCCCCTCCCCCTCCCACCAAAAAAAAAAAAAAAAAAACAACGCCAAATTCGGAGATTTCCTGTTTTATTCCATATCATACTCTTGACTTACCTACATTAGCTAAATTTTGCAGACACATTGATATAAGCATCTGCATATTTCATAATATCATATTTCAGCGTCGTCCTACGGCCAGGTAAACTGAATTTGGCTGGACTTGGTGTGGGGAAGGATATGATTAAAACATTTGTAAAAGTAGAAGCATTTGAGCAAATAATCAAAGCATAGAGACTTGATTAGCAAAGCTTGAAAGTACAAAGATGAAGACCAGCAAATTTAAAATGAAAGCACACTAAGGTTATTCGTTTCACGGAAAAAAAAAAATTAAGAAAGTATTTTCTGAATTTTCTGGCTTTTGTTTCATGGAAAATGAACTTGTCCGGAAAAACATTTTAGTGAATGGAAAAAATGTCTTCTAAAATAGAGAAATTATTTTCCGTTATCGTTTTCCGCTTTTGAGAAAGAGGAAAACATTTTCCATATCTTCTTTCACCAACTGCCTTTTTCTTTTCTTTTTTTTTCAAATTATTTTTTTCTTTTTCTTTTCTTTTTATCCTCCTCTTTTTCAACTGGTCAACGACCACAGCAATGGCTAGCTACCGGCGCTAGGAGAGCTTGAGCCTCATCAGCATGTGGTGAGGCAAATCTAGTGAGTTAGGTGGGGCTTGAGCCTCGCCCAAGGTCAACAAGGCTCTGGC
The DNA here is from genome assembly GCA_014182845.1 of Corymbia calophylla. Lineage (NCBI taxonomy): Eukaryota > Viridiplantae > Streptophyta > Magnoliopsida > Myrtales > Myrtaceae > Corymbia > Corymbia calophylla. The sequence continues at coordinate 375,141 of CM024701.1, read as the reverse complement.
GACCTCGAGGCAAGGCTCAAGCTTGCCTTGCGCCAGTCACTAATCGTCACTGTGACCAGTGACCACCGAAGAAGAAGATAACAAAGAAAATAAAAAATAATTTAAAAATAATTTAAAAATAATTTTTTTAAATAAGAAAATAAAAAAAAATCGATTTAAAAATAAAAAATAATTAAATAATTAAAAAGAGTGTATGTAGGAAAAAAATCTTCTTACGAAACAGCAGAAAATATTTTCTGTTTTCATTTTCAAATTTCAGCCGAACACAAAAAATAATTATATTTTTCTAGAAAATGGCTTTTTGAGAAATATTTTTCAAAAATGTCACTTTTTCTACGAAACGGTTGGAGCCTAATATGTTCTTCACTATAAGACACAGTTTAGCCACTTATATACCGAACTCCAGCAAAAGAGAAAAGGGTCGAGTATAACAGATAAGTTACAGTTAATAATACCAAATGGACACTGAACGAGCCTTGCCATCTTCGTCAAGAATTGGATTGGATAATGAAGGGATTCCTTCCATCTTCTCGCCTTGTCTTTCCTCGACAGAAACTAGACATCTCATTCTTTTCTTCTTTCATTTTGTTATAAGTCTTTTGGCGTGAACACGGCACCACATCATACGATAGACACGCTACACTGAACTCCTCGCTCTCTCAGTTTTGTTTTAGCGCAAGGGACATATTACTGTCGCATTCGATTTCCCTGGGTCGTTGTAGTTTGGATGTATTCGATCTAGACCCGCCATTTCTCCAATTGATTCAAATCGGTAACCCACTGTGCTGGCTAAAATGAAGACCTTTTGCTGATTGGTGTCGATCTTGACCATTTCCAGAAACCATCTTATCATGTGGCACCAAAAGAACCATGCAGCAGAATAGTGGAAGTCAGCATGATATCGAGGATAGAAGGGGCAAAACTCAAGTTTCCCCAAGAGATGGGGCACTCCGCCCGCTACAAATTCAATGTCTTGTCCACGCCGGCAGGATAAATGAGGGCGGTCAACAGTTAATAAGAGCAGTTGGAGAAGGATCATGAATGGAAAGTTTAGGTATTTGCGCAGGTAGGTTTCCGTGCAAGAAAACCAAATCTACTTCAACGTACTCCTTGCGTGTCTATGATGAATGACTTGGTTTTGTCCATTAAAGCCCCGATTGATGATTTGGTACGATTGGCCAAGACAGTGGTTGAAGTGAAGAGAAAGGGATTGTGAAGACGATTGAATTGATGGCGAGACTAGAGAGATCTTGAGTTAATAGAAATGGACGTGTTTCTGTGTCTGATATAACATTGCAGCACTGATTTTAAATATGTAATATTCTTCATTTTAGGCTCCGTATATTTACCAAAAAATGAATGATTTTGAAAAATATTTTCTTAAAAATGATCATTTATGCTACTTGAAATGATCAGTCAATGAAAAATATTTTATGTGGACGATAAAGACATTTATCATTCAAGCGATCATTTTCCATAAAACACATGGAGCTTTTAAGTTGTGTATCAAATTGATCTATCCTTTTAAGATAATGATATATACATTTACTTACAAATGTATCTTGCGCTTGACTCCAAGTTGACATATAAGTTCAATGTTTTGATTTCTTGTTGTCTTTTCTATCCACTTCCTTTCTAGGAAGATCCATTCTGAAGTAGTATAAAATTGATTTACAAGATTAACTTTAAGTAATTATTGGACATCTAAACAAGCGGAAGTAGTTTAAAAATCAATTGCTCAGTGTAGAGTGACCCTTGCCCAAACAAGGCCAACTCTCACCGCCTATTGCTTGAGACCAACCGTTGGCAAAAAGAAAAGGGTATAAGAAAGAAAAAAGAAAAGAAAAAGGAAGATCCAACAGAAAGGGAAAAAAATTAAGAAAAATTTAAATTACACACCAAAAATCATCCAATTAATATCGGCCATTACACGTAGACCGGTCTATGTCCATGTTAGCCATTTCGGGTCAAAAAAAATTATCAAAATAACTAAATTGGCAAATCATCAAGATGTTTATGACTAAATTTATACAATTAAAAAGTTTATGACTAAATTAACTACCGTATAATAGGTTTAACACTTTTTGAACAATTTTCCCATATTAATTTTGAAGATCATTCTAGCACACCCAACATGCATTTAGCTAGCATGCTTACAGGCTTCGTCATTCTATCCCTGCATTTTTAGTTTGTGCAATGCGATCCTTGAATTTTGACCCAGTGTCCAATATTATCTTAAAACTTTTAATCTGCTCAATATAATCTCAAACTATTGATAAATGTTCGATGTGATTTCCAAGCTATAAGAAATTGTTTCAAATTTTAAGGTCCACACTGAACATCAGATCAAAATTTAGGAACCACAATAAATAAATTAAAAATTTAGAGATGATATTGGAGATTTGACCAAAGTTCAAGGACCACATTTAATAGACTAAAAATGTAGGGATGACATTATACATTGGATCTCAGGCCAAAGTTCAGGGACGACATTGTACATTAGACTAAAATTTAAAGATCATGTTATATAAATCAAATAAATTTCTTGTTCAACATTGTATATTGGACCAAAATTTTTAAATGATTTATATTATTTTCCCTTAACATAAATTAGTTATTTGATACTTCCACGGAGTGACATGATGATGCAGAGGTTCTTCTACTTCCTTACGACCTAGTTGAATCCTAGCAAAACATGCTTCCAATTAAGACAATCACCACCACTCCTTGAAGCCGATGATCCCATGTTAAACATTTCACAATCACAAAATGGAACCCCTTCATATATCCAAAGGATCCACCTGTCGTAGATGCTTCTAAAGCTTTGGTCTTTTGCTGCATTTATGATATAGCTAAATAATGAATTCCCCTTGGATGAAGTTAAATCAGATTAGATTCGCTTGTTGGTGCACCAAACTCAGAAAACCCTGATCTCCTTTTCCAACATAAAATATTTCGAACCGGTGTTAAAGTCCTGTTCCAGTGACGAGGAAACTTAAATCAGGAGACTCTCACCAAACCTCCCCCATTCTTTGTTTTGACTTGGGCTAAATCAGACGAATAGGAGCACCATGCACGTTTGAATAGCCACTGTAACCCTTTTCTTGTCGGCGAGTATTAGATGGCCTTGGAAGAAATCCCTTGCTTAATCAGCTAGGGTTTCATAAGATTTGAAACTTCTGATAGTCTTCGCTTGGTTCCTTGTGAGAGTTCATTCAGAGTCTTGTAAGACTAGACTGGATAAGGACATGTCCAACGATTCATGGGCGACATCCTTCGTCGTTTATATTATGGTTTTGATTGCTCTTCTACTTCCACTGAGGCTCACCCATTAAATGACTTTTTCCCATGAGAAGATCAATGAAAAGAGAACACATACACACACATATAAGGTTAATATATTAAAAAACCCTAAACTAATATACATAACATAAATTTACCCAAAACTGGAATACTTGTAATAAATTTATCTTCCATTAATTTCCATTAAATTTTACAGTCGAATTGCCAAGTTGGATGACATGTGACAGTTAACGATTATATCGGTTTAGAGTTTTATTTTCCGTTTGTCATAGATATACTGGTTTGTGATTTTTTATGGTATTAATTTAATTTAATAAAAACTAACGGAGAGTAAATTTGTCATAGATATACAAATTTATAGTCTTTCATAATATGTATATGTATATGTATGAATGTATGTATATTTGCTGTGAATAAGATTTAAATGAGGGTAGCAATTAGTTCTCATCTTGAATGGGGACAATTCTCAAAACAAGGGGTGTGTGCAACAATGTGCATTAATGCCCTTGTTTCATTACATGGACAATACACTTGGCCCCCAAAAATAAAGTAGCTGACGTCATAATTCGCGATGCTTTAGCTGCGTTCATAAATCAAACTCTCTCATTTCTCGAAGAAGCTTGAATGGGATGCAATAGAAACACACTTTATTCATTAGCAATTGAGCAAGGAGAGGAAAAGAGACTATTCCTTTTGCTACTTTAGGGAGGAAAATGAGTCCCTCGTTCATTGAGGTGAAAATATTGGCCGTGACTCCTCTCATTTCCTTACCAAAAGCCCTTTTACAAGACAAGCGACGAGATACATGACCCAAATCAAATAATATCTTGTAACGAGGCATGCAACAATTTATGACACCATCGATTTTTCTCGACGTTAGGAGTCGAATGGTGGGGTCTAACTTTTATGTGTAGAGAAATCTGTCCTTAATTGTTCACTCAAAGGTCATTATCTTGGTGGACCTAGTCGCTCTTGGGGAATTAATTGAATCCGTATATCCTTTACTCAAAATAAGTTTCGCTCAGCGAGCATCGAATCCTTGGACCATAATTTATTTGCATGTAAACTCCAAACGGCCTTGCCAATTTAACTATAAGCCTAATCTCTTTATAATGGAGAGATCCAAAAGGAAGCCTATAACTCGATCCCGCCGACAACCTAGCCTAGTTAGATCTACTTGAAAAGTTAAGTAATGGCGTTACCAACCAACAAGATACTATTAATTTTTTTCTTTAGCTCTAGACATCTAATGTACGGATTTTTTTTCGAATCACTCACACATGTGCACTCAATATATTTCAACGAGAGTAAACTTTCATATCAGTACAAGCAAGTGATGACAATTGAAGAGTGCAACATCAGCTCCCACGATAGTGCTCAGCCCTTTACACTAGCACGGATAAGTGACATTTGCCATTAGAAGCAAGCTATGCTCTAATCATCCGTGGCCGAGGCAACTCTCAAAGAATCAGATACGTCTTTTGATTATTTTAGAATATATGTATGAATATAGGTTTCGTTTGTTTTGTAAAAAATGAATGATTTAGAAAATATTTTTCAAAAAATGATCATTTATATCACGTACAAAAGTGATTGAACGTAAAATATATTCATCATTTATAAAAGTATTATTTTATTGACTAATTATTTCAAGTGATACAGATAATCATTTTAAGGAAAAAATTTTCTCAAATCATTCATAAAAATATTCAGACATAAATTGTTATCGATAATGAAAATATTATATTATTGACTAATTATTTCAAGTGATACTTGCGATTATTTTACGGAAAATATTTTCCCAAATCATTCATCTTCCACGAATCAAACGAGAGTCTTAAAATTTTTTATTAAAGTCCGATACAAACCAGTGGTCATTATTTTGCAATTCTCATATATTGGATGTGATAATGAATAGATGTCTTTCATGTGGATCGATCCACAGCTGCGTATAGCTTATGATATTATACTCTAAAGATTGGCTCCTTAAGAGATCATTAAGTTAGGTTGTGTTGGCACTAGCATTGCAATTGGGCACAGACCGAAATGCTTGAAAACAAACAATCCGCTCGTTGAGGAGGCAATAGTTGCTAGACATTACCAATTCAATTAGGCATGGCAAAGACAACCATCGACGAAGTCATTTTGGAATTAGTGGGATTTGTTCCTAATGTCAATTGCACCCTTTGGTTCGAATAGGAATTCTTGTTGTACCTTCGACCACACATGCAAAGAGAAGCATACTTTTGAAATTATATCCATGTTTGTGTACTTACATATATATTTTTTGATTTCTAAAATCTTAGTTGCGCATAACAACTCGTGCGAGAATAGCGACACTTTGAAAATTTTCAGTTTTTTTGCTTCTCATTTAATAACTTAACAATTGCTCGGAGGTATTTATTAGTATAAAGGGGGAAAAATTATCATAGTCAGGTACAGATTAAATTAGGATCATGACGTAGAGCTCATGCACTGTGGGTCCTGTGGTGAAATCTACCTAGTCCATATCGAACAAGCAATGCCAGTTAATGTTTACCGAACTTCCCTCCATTGATATATCCAGGGGAATATATTCATCATCCGTGTTGGGTGTGCGTGCCAAATTCAACTAGACACTTCAAAACCCGACTCCACTTTTCCCATCACCATGTTCGTGCCGAATCCATTCTAGTTCTATACAGCGCATAAACGGGCGTTTTTTCGATGCGAGTTCATGCTTAGATCCGAAAGGAGGAACCCTTCGAACGGATATATCTCCTCTCTAAACGAGTTTCGGTAGACGAAGCCGAACACGAAATGCTACAGGCTTTTCTTTCATGCATTAAATGCAAATTTGGCTTTAAGATATGCGTCACTGGCTTGAGCAGCAGGTAAATGTTCATTTGACTGTTGTTGTCGGGATAGGTGACATTTAATCGATGAGCCGGACGTAAGCTTGACTCCCCAACTATATCGGACGCGACGATTCTTCGGGGTGGCCCGGGGGACTGTAGAGCCGTTAGGAAAGCCTCCCTCTCAAAGCCCTAGCTGCCAAGGAGGCTCTAAAGCTCCAAGAAATCTGTGACCCTCTTGAAAAAAAGTAAACTTGTGTACTAATTTTCTATCTTTTCAATCATATAATTGCAGATGGGCAAGCAATCCCCTAATTCTTTTTAATTTTTGCCTTCTAAACCTTGAATTTTTTCGTATAATTATAATTGTGTTTTTTGCTTTTTCCAAATAGCTCTCTAGAAAAATCCAGAGAGAGAGAGAGAGAGAGAGAGAGCAAGTTGGGGTTTGACTCTTTTAAATTTGCTTGGATTCTAAAATTCATCTCTCGAGCTCTATAGTAGCTAACGTGTACCAAAGCCATACCCACAGTCCCCCCGCCACTTGCTTTTATCGTGAGACTTTGGTTTTTCTTGTTTGATTCCTTTACTTACTTTATGCCCGTGGGCTTTCGTTCTTGATGGCTTTCTTGCCTTCTCCGCCTACCTCTCGTACTATAAAAGACGGGGGACCTTCTGGTCGTTTGATGACCTTTTCTTGTGAACCTCACCCCGCACACACGCACGCACGCACCCACGTACGCACACACTCACTCCTCTCTCCGATCTTGTTTGTCCTCTCTCTCTCCTTCTGCCTTCTGCAAATTCTCCGCGCAGAGAGAGAGAGAGAATGGGGCTGTTCAGAGACAAGGGAGTCGTTTACAAGGCGGCGGAGACGGTTGATCTTGGCCCTCACAGTAATGAATTCTATCTCCAAGCCAACGTCAAAGGTTCGTTTCACCACCACCACTACCACCACCACCACCATCATCATCATCATCTCTCTCTCTCTCTCTCTCTCTCTCTCTCTCTCTCTCTCTCCATTCTGAGAGCAAGTGACTTGATCAAGAAAACGGAAGCGGAAGAAAAAGAATCAAAACCCAAAAGTTGGCTTTATAAGCGTGTCTGTCTGTTCTTATGATGCTGCCGTAGTTACGGACGCAAGTGAATTCACTGACTCGGCCTTCTTTCTGCTTTCATTACTTCAGCTCCTCGCATGGCCGGACTTCTGGTGAAGATCTTCGTGTGGTTCTTAGAATCGCGGATATTCGGGCCCGTGTTGTTATACTTCCTCAAGAAAAACAATCTCATTCACATGGTATTTTCCCCCTTCTTCTCTTTCTTTTCGTTTGTTGGATGTGACTCTTTCCACAGAAAAGATGCAACCCTAGCTAACTCCCCACTACTTTCATCCATTCATATTAACATCACTTGCATCCCTTCGGTTATTTACGAACCGTGATGCTTCACTTTAATCGTGTTATCAAATAAGCCAGATGCTTCAACTTTCCGCTTTATGCAAAACAGGCAATATCCAGAAATTTCTTCGACGATAGCTCGTCGCCTATCTTAAAAGTGTCGTTTGTTCGGTCAGCTTTCTTGAAATTGAACACACATCACCTTCCCCTCCCCTCTGGTAACAGATAAAATTAAAGCGGCCACATCAATAACAGTTGGGACACTGAAATTGAGAGATTGCAGAAGAGGTTTGCATTCTTAGGATCGACCGTACACTACATGCAATTGCAGGGTAATGAGTATAGTACTTCAAACTTTACGGAACATTATTATTTTTGGTCTGACCACAAGCAGCAATCAATCCCGATACGAGCAACTAGAAAAATTATACCTAACCAAAAGAAGTCACATATAGGAAAATCATAGTCTAATATTAAATTCCATCGTACAATACATTCTCCTAGTCCTGACTACTTACAATTTTGGGAAATAATGTACTTTTGACTTTTATAAATAAACATTTCGAGCATTTAGATTTTGCAGAGGGATTAATCAATTTTGGGACGTAATTCCCTGGAACTATCATAGTTATGGTCGAAATCCAATGTAGTAACTACCAATATTATGTATTCAGTTGCCAAGTTAGTTGTGTTAATTTGCCATTTATGTACCTAGACGTTTCCATGCGGCACATGTTGCATTAATGCAACTTGGTCATGTGGGGTCGACCCACATTAATTCTTTGGACCATAGTGCAATTAGGGGAAACAAATTTGAATTAAGATACGTGGCCATGAAAATTCCATTCACGTGCTCCCCAATCATCTCCAACTTCACCTTCATTAATTGTTTCAACAGTAGCGACGGCATTCTAAAAGTTTCTTTTTTTATAAAAGATAAAAGCGTCATAATTGAAACAAAACTATATATAGGCTGCGTAAAACATAAATTGAAGAAAGTATGTGGGTCTTTTGTCTCAAGTGCGCGAAATTTCAATTTTTGTAACTATTTCATGCATGCGTGCCGAAAGATCCCTCGGAATGTGTAACCGATTATTTGCGACCCTTTTATCGCATAAAAAATCATGAAAATGTCGAGGGACCGGAAAATGCAAGTGTATTTATCGACCGACATAGCAATAATAATGAAAATGACCTGCCAATTTTGAGGACATGTGAAAATAATCAGGTTGAAATGTCCAAGCACAACTTGAACTTAATCAGCCGTAAAAGCCCAGCGATTAAATCTCCTTCCTTCTTCTTGGTTAACCCGTCCCCCATGCTTTGTGGGATCTTTTATGTCTTGATGCTCCTAAGTTGGGTTTAGATGTAAAGACTATTTAAGTATTGTTAATTTTATGAAGTATTTTGACCCAAAAAAAAAAAAATTACTAAAAAGGAGAGGGAAACACTGGAAGTTATTACCATATGATTTCCATAATGATTTGATACTTGTAAAGCATATTTTGCATTCACAAAGTTACTCCATCATTCAACTCATATGATTCGATTTTCGAAATTTGCAGCTTGTTTCAAATGCAGAGATAGAGGAGCCCCCCGTCTTCGTTCCCTTGCACCCATTTGAAGGTATAATCTTTATGCCCAATTATCAGACCATCTTGAGTTTACAGTAATGTCAAGCGAGTTTATAAAAACCGATTTGGAAGCTTCGTCTGTTAATTAGTGTGATAGCGTACTAGTAGAGATTCAAACAAGCGAGCAACATACCATACTCAGCGAGATTCTGTGGCGTCACCTCAGTGTACCGATAAAGTAGATTCAGTATGCCTCCATCGCTCAATATGCACTTGCTCTCACTGAGCTCATGTAGGCAGATTCCTGTTAAAAGTTAGAAGGTTTTTGATATTGATAGCTGTGATGTGATAATCCAAGTTACTTTGAATGTTCTTACGTTCTAAATCATTCATCAAGAACTGCAACAAGAAGAAGCCATGACTGTTCCAGGTGGCTTGTCTTTGCAGAACTGAACGAGCAAGAAGTGGTTGAGATAGATCCTAATCTGTCAGTGCCGGAAAAAGTTCAGAAAGCAGTGAATGCCATAACTCCACCAGTTGAAAAATTAGTAGAGGGCACGAAGCCTCCTTTCCGCCGATGGACTATAATGGACTACTCGAGAGCCTACAGCTCGGGAGTACTGACTCCTCTTGAGGTAAACCATTTGATCTGCTTATATGGAACCTTCTGATTTTCTGTCATCAGTGACAGAGCATGTCGATGGATGAAAATGCACCGATTTTGTCTACGTGGAACCCTGTATACATTATTTTCCTGATTCTTTCCTTCCTGCCTTGCATGTTAAAACAATGCACGACTGACTAAAACTTTCAGCATGAGTGCACAAGCAAAACAAGTCAAAGTAAAATTTTACTTGTTTCAATTGTCTGTATACTCACCACTCTTTGAGCTGATTGAATCTAATCTCTCTTTTATGTGAGGCAGGTAGCACAAAGATTTATAGCTGCTGTTGAAGAATCTTCCACTCGACCATTGCCAATGGCCTTCTTCATCAACTGGAATGCTGAAGATATTCTGAGGCAAGCTAAAGAATCGACTCTCCGTTATGAAAGAGGTAACTTTGTTAGCCAAATGGTAAAGATAACCTCAAATCAGAGCAATATAATGTGCTCGGTTCCTACGAAGAAGTACGTATCATATGATAACTTACTCAAAAATTTTATTGTCTTATCCCTGAAATATGTTTGCTGTGGCATTCTTTATCTAGCCAAGTATTCCTCTCCAATTATTCGTCATAACTGACTCATATCTTCTTTACCAGGAGAGCCAATTTCTGCATTGGATGGAGTACCAGTCGCTGTCAAGGATGAGATAGATTGCTCTCCCTACCCTACCACAGGTTATACAGAGTAAAGATCACATTATAACTGAGATCTCTAATTCTCTGTGCTGAGTGCTTTCTCGACCTATGGATTGGTTGTAACAGGCGGTACAAAGTGGTTGCACAAATTCAGAACTTGTCAGGGGGACGCATGCTGCGTTATGCGCCTCAGGTCGTGTGGAGCCATACTTGTTGGTAAAACCAATATGCACGAGCTCGGCGCTGGAACAAGTGGGATCAATCCTCACTATGGGTAGGAGAACCTTCTAACTGCTCATCCTCCTCTCTCCCGAAATTGTACTAAAAATTGCACATTCAGAAAGTGGAAAAAAAAATTGCCTCTGGCAATGTCCTCCAGCAGCTCTAGCTGTCTGATAGTGCTTTTCTAGGAAGAAATGCCTATACATTTATATGTGCCACGCACTTCTTTCACTGGAATTATTCATGGTTGCTTCCGCAAATAATCAATGGCACATATTATAGCTTCAACAGGACCTATGACATCACTCTCCATTTTCATGCTGCTGTAGAACTGCTAGGAATCCATATGATAGCAAAAGGATAGCCGGAGGTTCTTCGAGTGGATCCGCTGCTGTTGTTTCTGCAGGATTATGTCCTGTTGCTCTCGGTGTTGACGGGGGAGGTAAGTTCTTGATTCACTGTTGATTTTCTTTTTGCATTTAAATGGCATTGTGAAACCAGAAATTTGACCAAGAAGGAAAGTTTTGCCTCGATGACCATCATCATACAAAACTCAGGCATCACACAAAAACCTAATCAAAATCTTCCTCAACTACTTGACTAGATGGTTCTTTTGAAGAAACATCATAAAAAAACCTATGGTAGTTTTTTCCTATAAGCCTAATTTTTTTTTGCAATGTATCTTCAGGATCCGTGCGGATGCCTGCAGCTCTTTGTGGCGTGGTTGGTTTAAAGCCGACTTTTGGACGCGTACCACATGAGGGGTAAAATCCAGTTCGTCAAGTTTTTCTTCAGCATGTTAGTCTCTTGAACCGTTTTCAGCATCAGAATTCTGGTTCTTGTTTCAATTTGCAGCGTTCTTCCTCTGAATTGGACTGTTGGGATGGTTGGTATACTCGCAGGCATAATTGAGGACGCCTTTATCGTGTCAGTGATATACTTTTAGATGTCTCTAGCCCATAATTTTTGTTCCTTGTCATACACACAGAAATCTTTCTTTCCATCAATACATTTTCACATTGATTTGCTTTTCCAGTTATGCAGCTATGAGTGGGCAACCTATTCCGCATAGTCCAACCCTCCCATTGGTACTGTCCCAAATAATTGCTATACTAGCAATGATTTCTGTTCTGATTAACATGGAGTAGGTGATTCACATAAGAAACATTTCAATCTTGGGTGACGATGAGTATTCACTTTAGTAAATGAAGCTTACTGTTAAGAATGAACATGATGAGAAAATGAATTGCAACAACCCTGTTTCTAAAAAATTTTCGTTCTTCTCCCTTGTCTCTCTCATTTTCATTCTGCCATATTCAAGGCCTATCATTTTTCTTTCTTTCTAAGAATGCATTTTTTGTCCTTGCTAACTGCATTATCGGCAAAGATTTCACAATTCATCTGACTTGCAATCTTTTGATTTTTCGTGTAAGTAGCCCAAAGAATACTATCCCTTATTGAAGCCAACTACAACTATTTCTGGCATCAGATTGGCAAAGTATGGAAAGGTTGGTAACGTCTCTCTCTCTCTCTCTCTCTGAAATATCATCATCTAACTGCTTTTCTTCTTTGTTGAACCACTAATTAAACCAATTAGTGGTTCAATGATTGCAGTGATGAAATCAAGACATGTTGTTCTCATGCATTGGACCAGCTTCATAAACAGTATGGTTGGGAGGTACTTGAAAAATTCCTTTCTTTTCTGTTCCAATTCCTAGTTTATGGCATGCCTCATTTATTGTCAAACCATAACAGAATGAATCATGTTTTTATGCAACAAGTGCTAAATTGAAGAGAGGCTACGCCTGATATCTGTCATCATCATCAGGTTGAAGAATGGTGGGTGATTCCTTGCTAACTCGCTAAATCGTTTTTGTTTTTCTTTTAAGACTCTGGAGGTGACTATACCAGAGATAGAAGTGATGCGACTGGCACATTACTCAACAATTGCGTCCGAGTGCCACACATCACTCAGTTCTTATCTAGAGAAACTGTATGTCTCCCGATCAAACAGTAATATCTGCTCCTAAATAAGAGAATCCATTTGAGCAACTATAGATTCTGACATAACCACATCGATGAGTCAGGGATGTTGCAGAGTTAGGATGGGATGCAAGGGTGGCACTCGGTGTATATGGTTCCTTCAGCAGCAAGGAGTATATTAAGGCCCAAAGAATTAGGTAAAGCCCCAGCTACCGTTAATTCCCACTATGTTCAATTAAGACCTTAAGGTTGTAGTAGTGAGTTGAGCAGATCACCTATGTGTGTAAGGTAAGCTTGACCATGTTTGGTTGTACTAGTCATGTGACGCTTACTGGCTTGCTTATGTATCTGCAGGAACCGGCAGATGCAATTTCACAGAAAGATATTGGCTAAAGCAGATGTCATCGTGTCCCCAACAATAGGGTACTTATTGCCAATTTAATTATGTCTTCTTTGTCATAAATAAAATAAAATAAAATTGACAAAGGATACTCAAATTTGACAGGGTAACTGCGTATGAAATCTTTGATGACGCTCGTGAAACTGGTGAACTTGATTACATAAATGGAGGTACAGAATACTGACCTAGTGTTGGCTTTTCACTTGTTTTGATTATGAATTGCTCCAATGCTGAGTGCAAGGAAAGGTACTAAACTGAGCAACCTCATTGTTTCAGCTGCGCTTGTGCGTTATTCAATAGCAGGAAACTTTCTAGGATTGCCTACCATTACTATCCCGGTACAAGCACATACTTCTTCACACCTCATTAATTCATTGTTATTTCAAGCAGAGGTAATGAAAATTCAACTAATCCGGCACATACTCTTCGTGGATCTATAGGTTGGATATGACAAGTTGGGCTTGCCAATTGGCCTTCAGTTTATTGGGAGGCCGTGGTCTGAGCCAACATTGATCCACATAGCACATGCTATGCAGGTTATCCTCTTCCCTCTTCTGTTTGGCCTAGTCAGCTAAAATTCACTACACAAAATTCTCTAATTACTCAGCTGATTCTGATGAATTCATTCTATCTGGGTTCTGAAAGGCAATAACTTATTACTACGCAGTGCTATGCAGGAAGATCTGTCACGATGATTCACTAACATAACATGAACTTACTTTGCTCTAGGCCCTGTGCATATCTGAGTGCCGAAAGCCAGAAGTATTCTATGATCTGCTCAAGGAGGACTAATTAAAAGGCAGAGATACCTATCCGCCTGCTCAACGCTTCTGTATCTGAAATCATGGGAAACAACTTGGTTTTGGAACCAGAAGCCCCTTGCACCATTATTCAGCGATACACCGTAGAAAACTTTCCCTTTGCCTTTCATAATTACTCTTTTCGTGATGAAAAATTCAGGTCAGGGACCAGCAAGATTTAGTAGACTTAGTCTGGTGCTTGAAAACTGTCTAAAAATATGTCCCGGCAGTCTGACCCGAACACAACCACCCCCCAAAAAAAAAGGGGGAAAAACAGTTTATGACTTTTGCGAGTAACTCGATGTGTACAAAGTTCTTTTTGCTGGCAAGAATGACTTTAAAACCATCAAATGTCCTCATTTACAAAGTGACTTCTCTGTTACTGCTGCAACTTTTCCAATGGATGGTTTGATTCATTATTTGAAAATGGAGAAGAGAACCAACAAGTACATGACAAGTTCCTGGATATGGGTCAAACCTACGTACCCTCTATCCACCTTGTTCCTATAAAAACATAATGTTCATACAAAATACAGGCACACATATACCTGTTTCTAATCTTGATGGTTTCTTTTATGAGACTATAACAGTTGAAATTTACATGTGGCAACGAGCTTGTCTTCCAATGGGTTATGAAGGCTATAACCGGACCAAAGAATGCCAAAAACAGAAGCACTCGAGTGCAATATCTTGAAGTTCCTTGTGAAGTGACACCATCGGGGAACACTAATGAGAGCCGAGGTCTCTCTCATCGAGTGCTTCTCTTTACTTCTTCGTATTTTCAATATCTTGATAATTATTAAGTACAAATTTATCATTTTTATTTTGCATAATATTGAAATGACAAAGAAAGAGGAACAACATAGTTCGAGGTATCTAGCATGTATGAAACCAATATCATGGACTTCAAAGTGATATCAAGAGATCGTAGGTTCCGTTAAACTCTAAAAGCCACACTGAATCGTGCAAACCCCTAAGGTTACATGCGCTATGTTATGAGATTCATGTGCAAATATACACTAACAAAAGAAGGAGAAAATTTGAAATGAACCAATCCATAAACTGGAAATTATCATGATCCATATTAGTATTAGACGCATTATTAATTTCACCAGAATGTAATGCCCACTAATGCACATAAATAACGCTAATATCAAAGATATCTTTCTGCTTATACTAGGATATACACAAAACAATTATAAGGTGCCAATTTTGATTTTTGATGAACATATGATAATCATTTTTAGTAGATATATAATAATCATAAATTGGCCACAAAGGGGTGGTGGCGCAGTTGGCTAGCGCGTAGGTCTCATAGCTTTGCGAGTTATCCTGAGGTCGAGAGTTCGAGCCTCTCTCACCCCATTATACATTTTTCTCCTCTTTTTTGAAAAATTTTATTCTCTCTATTTTTTTTAGAAGAAGAGAGAATAAAGTTTTTAACAGTCAAAATAATTTATTTTTTTCTTCTTTTTGTGGAGGATCAAAATTATTTTGACTGTAATTCAGCATGAGTTTCTTTTAATTTTTTTACGGTGTCAACCTAATTTAACAATCACCCTAATCTTTGGTTTGAGAACATTCCTTTGCTAGCTTCCTTCTCTTCCAGAGTTGCCAAAAACAAGTTGATCCGCAAGACATTTAAGACTGATATAAAAAGAATTCATGAGACGCGGAGGGCTTTCTATTTCATGAAATTGACAAGAGCAGAGAAAAATAGCAAGCACATAATTCCAATTATGTTGTGATTACTAAGGCCTTAGCTGATCATTATGTCAGATTGGAAGATATCCACATGCATAAGTACCTAGTCCTTGCAATAACTAAACATTAGAAACAAATTTGACCAATTCAATTGGCAGATTTCTCATATTAGAGTCGAATCTCGATCTTCATTTCAATAGATCTCTAAATCTTGATCTTGATTTCAGTTGCCTCCACTTCTACTTTTTAGGTTTTCCTCAAATCTACTTTTCGTTTTCTCGTATTTTAGTAGTTCATCAATCCTATGACAATTAGCATATTTGATAATAGCAAGGTGAAGTAACGTTCTCTACCTCTAATAAAATGTGGGAGCAAACTTTAGGATATTTTAGCTCCATTTGTTTTGCAAAATGAATAATTTTAAAAAATATTTCCTTGACAAAATTCATTTTATATCATTTAATATAATTAGTTGATAAAACTATTTCACAACCAACAACAATTTATATCGTATCGAAATATTTCAGTGGAAGATAAAATATTTTCATTCACACATTTTCAATGGAACAATTAGAGTCATCATTTAAAAGGGCCGTGTATATCTAAGGAAAAACCAACTGCAATCGAACCCTATCCCCAAAAAATACACAACCACATACATCTTAATGATTAATTCCATCTAAAGGCATAGATCATTTCTAATGGGACAAGTCTTGACTTAACGTACATGAGATGAGAGGCATCTTCTCAGGGAACTCGGAAAGCAAGAAGTAACTTTAACCATGGAGTGATTAATATATATCACTTCAAACATGCCCAAGCTAGAGAGTAGAAGTTTAACCCAATCTCTCACAACTGGGATACCAGATGCACTTTATGTCGAATACTATATGTATAACCAGAGAAGGTTTCTCGACATCGTCATTTCTTCGCTCGGAGTGATTCTCGATTCACACAAACTACAGAATGCTTAATAGCTACAAAATAAAGCTAAGTAAATTTCCACGTGATTACACAGTTGTGTCACCTCATAACAAGTGCAGAGAGATTTCCAAGAGCAAAAGAGAGCGCTACGCCTAAATCAAGACAACATAGCTACGCAAGAACATCTTAAACTTAAGCTTGATCAAGTTGGTCCCTTCAGAAAGAAGAAATGACCGATTTAACTTTCTTTATAACTAGAACGCTAGATATCACATACAATTGTCTAAAGACAAGAAGAGAATAGTATTCAGCGAGCACCATAGACCTGAGTAGAATCATATTGAGGATAACTGGCTTGAGCACTCACGGGAACACTTCCATAACCGCCTGACTGTGCGACTGATTGGTCATAGCCCAGTTGGGCAGCTGGCTGTTGAACGTAGCCCAGCTGAGTCTGACTGCTAGGAGCGGCAGCATAAGCAGCACCTGCACCCCCACCATAGCCAGCATCTTGTGGTGCTTGATATCCATATCCAAGATTGGCTGCAGCTGGCTGCTCGGTGTACGATCCATATGCCCCAGCAGTAGCAGTTTGACCATAGGAAGGTGCAGCTTGTACTTGCTGTGGATAGACAGCACCAGGCTGACTTCCATCTGTGGTAGGTGCAGAGGCATATGTGGGATATGTCTGCTGCACAGACCCACCTGCTGGATATTGATACGCCTGCTGGGATGGCACACTCGAACCATACTGTTGGATTGGCTGACTGGACCCTGAATGAGGCATATCCCCAGGTCAATTAGCTATTGATAGGGGTTTTCATAAAAAACCAAAAACCAATATGCCTAATCAGCACACCAAACCATATAATAATTTCAGTTTATCAGTTAAATGGTTTGGACTTAAATTTTTTGTTACTGGTTTATTCATTTGCTTTTAGCTTTTAACTTTGGAAACTGACAAAACCAAACCAAACCAATAGGTTTAATAAATAAATTCATTTTCCTTTTGACTAGCATAATTTGTAGTTTAGCCTAATCAAGTTCGTCTTATCTAAAATCCACTATTCTCCTTACCAAAAGATTTATGCATCTCTAGCCATTATCAATTGATTTTAATGTCAATTACTAAGAAAAGAGATTTCTATCATTTTTGTATATTTTGTTTAGTTAAATGACATTCTCTAATGTTTTGATAATTTCATCTGATTTAATCCTGATTATATTCCCTTTTTTTTAATAGTATGTAGAAATAGGTGTTTTGATCTTAATTTTCTATTGCCTGTTGAAGCTAGATAGTCTAGATATCTATTAAACTTCTCACTTGTAAATTGGCTTGATGGTTAACGGGTTGAAACCGACCCAAACCGATAACAAACTGGAGTTATTGGTTTGGTTTTAGTATAACTCCAATCCAAACCATGTACACCTTTAGCTACTGAAGTGCCATAAGACTGATGATGCAGTCCATGTTGGGGTATCCCGTATGAAGGTGGCTTACCATATTGTTGTGCATAACCAGGCTGGGAAGCAGCAGCAGCAGCAGCAGCAGCAGTTTGAGAGTAAACTGGCCCTGAGTTTTGACCTCCATATGAGGGGTGTACTGAAGCATTATCATACTTAGTTTCGTCATATCCATGCCCATAATTCTGCTGAGGGTTCCCTGCCTGAGAGTAAGGACCCGGATGCCCATAATTCGGACCTCTTGGCTGCCCGTAATTGTAACCTGCTAATGACTGCGGTGGGCCAGATTGGCCAGCATAATGTCCAGAAATGGATCCTGAGTGAGCCATACTTGCTGGATGTCCACCATGTCCACCAAAAAAATCATAGCTCCCACCACGAGGAGGTGGCCTTTGCTCCCAACCAGCACCAAATCCACTCCTTGGAGAAGGATAATTACCATAAGTTGTAGGAGGATATTGTGGATTCTGAGATTGATATGGTCCTCTTTGTTGGTAATCATATTGCACCGGCTGGGAAGAATAAGGAGCACGTGAACCCCAGTGTGAAGCACCTGGCCCCCGCGATCGATGAGCCTGCTGACTAAACCCACCAGACAGAGATGAAGGTCTAGGGGTCTAGGTAGAACAAAATACAAAACAAATGCTGTCAATATGAGAAAGAGATGCATTAATAGCCAAAAATGAAGATAGAAATCTAAAGAAGTACAGGCTTCAAAGTAGATAGGAAGAAAATACTAGCAAGGTCATGTAAGTTGATAAAAAATGCATGAGAGGAAGCCACACAAAATGAAATAACAAGGAAGAGTCCTTAAGTAAAAGCTTCCAAAACAACTGCTATGAGATTCTGATTGAATCAGGAGAAAAGCAGACATATCCATGACATCAGAATTAGCCAAGAGGAATTCAAAACAACTATCAGAGGAAAAAATTCGGCAATGATAAAAAAGTATACAACCCTTAAGCAAGAGATTATGCACGTCATGAATTCTACAACATTCACAACCCATTGATCTAAACTTCTGTGGCAAAAATTATCCCTTAAAAAAAAACGATGGAAACAGCAAATAGTTCCACTATATCGACATTACCCACCATGTTAGACTTTTCCAGGCTAACAGTAGACAAAATTCTCCAAATCTACTTTCCTCTATTTGTTTCCTTCATTCATCGGCATACTCAGGAAAAGATAAAATATCAGCAAGAACAGATGAATTCATTAACAAGTGTTTCAAAGGATCTTATAACTTAGAGAAACACGATACTTTCTTTGTGAAGAAGTTTGAATAATCACTTTCTTTATCCTAGAAACCAGAAAACAGAGGATGGGCGGTGCACCCAAAGACAGCAAAAATGAATGCTCTCATAAATACCAAAAATGCATACATGTAAAAGAGATAAATAAATAAGATAAGAAGCCAGAGAAAGTTCATCGATGCATATGTAAAATAACATGAATCAAGAGAATTCAATAATCAATTATTAGCAAAGCAAACTCCACTTAAACAGGAACTCCCGACGCTAAAGTATTTATGAACGTGATTAAAATGATAATGACCATAAACGTATAGACCATACTATTGCCAGTTCTGCACCACAACATACTAGGAATCTCAACTTCCCACTAAGCATGTCTTCTATACGACAGAAACCCTCCTGACCCAAGGATCTCTGCAAATCAGACTGGAGGTACATAAACCACATGCTCCAATTGTTGCAGCCTGCTACCGAAAGAAGGTTTCAAAGCATGGCACGGTTGCATAGGAATTCAAACAAGATTTATATGGAACATCCCAGTCACTAAAGATCACTAAGGTTAACAACTAAATATAGTATAGGCTCACTGCATCATTTTCGCTTTTGAGTCTCAAAGCAATCTTACCAACTATTAACATTCTGCCACCCCGAGATATAATGTCGGATACCTCTCTTCATTGGATGAGAGAATAGAGTGGTCGTACATTGGTACACCAAGAAAGCAATGCGAACACCAAGGGAGAGGCAATAGCCCAATCTGCATTTTATAAGCCAACCAATTCGAAATTGGCACTTACAACATAAAAGAAAAGATGGCAAGTGGCAACCGACATCCACCTTGGCATTAATTGTCTTTCATTCATTAACATGGTAACTCTGATAATTGCATTCTTCACACTTCTTACTCCTTGATTTTTCTCACAATCCAGAAAAGGGATTAAAGAAGCAACCAGAGTTGATTCGAACAGGCAATCATGTTAGACTTGTGGATGTAAGGACTAGAAAATCTAGAGGATACAGACAAAAATACTAGAGAAAGAAACAGTGTTTCTACCCTAAAAAATTACATCAACTAGTTTTACAGATCTATACATTTTCTTAAAATCAACAGATTTCTCTTTACTTTACCTATATTTCAACGATTAAACTGTTATCAAATGTTATCATCTGTCATTCTGAGGCGACTAGTCACAAATCATACTTGGATATGAATTAGAATGATTCGCAACACCCCCCCCAAAAAAAAAAAATGCCATTAAGTCTGCATCCTACTACTAGAATCATATACAGAAGTCTATATCAAAATGTGAATCACATACAGAAGTCTATATTGAAGTGCAAATCATAAAAGTGTCCAGTCTACATTCATTCAAACTCAGGACCAAGAGCACATTAAAGTTTAAATATAGATGATTCAGCACAAGAGGCCCAAAAAATTCATGAGAGCTGTAACTCCAAGAAATAAGCTAGAGGTTCGACAATAGATAAACGTTCCTCCATCCAATACTTGGCAACTTACTTCAAATCACGCTAATACTAAAAGCCTACCACCACAATCACAAAGGAAGAGCAGTTATACTATCATTATTCTCACCAGTCTAGGAACAAAAACCAACAATCTAATCATGGGTTTATCCAATCCAAAGAATGCAATGAACTAACAATTGTTTCGTTTTCCCAAATAAACAGATAACTAGCTGACCTGTTTCATAACTTCTTTTATCATCTGTGTGGCAACATCAATTTGTCTCTTATCACCAGTAACTCGGACAATTCTTTCCTTGGAATCATCTCCCTCAGGAAGATGCTGAGGTATCAACTGCAGGAAAAACATATTTATTGGTGCTTGTAAGGCATAATACTTTGATATTATGTTCTAGACTGAGATGCATATCTGGCAATGTAAGAATAAGGTACATGCTATCAAGCACCTGTATGCGGGCCCCTGACCTTGTCTGCAGACTTTTGATTGTATCTCCACCTCTGCCTATTAGTATACCAACCTGCAAAAAGAAATAAACGTGAGACGTAATAGGGAAGAAATTGTTCATTTGAAGCAGTTCACATGTTTCCAATTAATATGGGTTTTTGCGTGAATGCTTCAATGAGATCAACGTAATTAATTAATAGGGATAATGACACAAATGGTCCCTGAAGTGTTTAATATATTCAATGCAGTCCATGAACTTCAACCCAATGTGCAATGTGGTCCTTGAACTTGTAATTGTTCAGTGCAATCCCTGGGCTTTTGTAACATTTTCAATACAGTCCCCAAACTATATGAAAATATTCAATGTTGTCTTTCCATTAATTCAAGATTAGGGACGACATTGAACATTTCCATATAATCTGCGGACTAAATTCAACCACATTGCACATCAGGCTAAATTTCAGGGACTACATTGCACATTGAAATAAAGTTGAGGAATCAATTGAACAAATTAAAATTTCAGGAATCATATTGCACATTGGGCCAAAGTTTATGGACCATTCATGTCATTTTCCCTAATTAATGTAGATGACCAAATAAAGCCTCAAAGTATAACCTTCTCATTTGGCACTTTTAGTTCAATTTGTTCTGCAGACCCAGGAACATGTGCAGTTGCAATGCCTTTGGCTACAAGGGCAGGGGAACCACCAGCATCAGCCTGCAACCAAATTCACCAAAAAACCAAAACAGATAGTTTGAGATTCCAAGAGCGATACTCTCACTTTTTAAATAGATGAAGTTAAAACACAAAGTTGAAATGAGAACAAGAACCAAAATCAAAACTGAACACACTCCCATGGGTTCCCACAGCCTAGACCTCGTAACCCTATAGAAAATCTACAATTATACTCTTGTCAACCTGTCAAAATGCATTCACATCCTTTTGGTAGGAACAACCAAAGTGACATTTGATAATTCTTTTGTCTTGCACCATTGGTTAATCTACTTCAACATTTCGATTATGTAAACTAGCAAAAAGGTACAACTGGTGCTCTCTCATGATTATAAAGCAATATCCTTGAGGCACTCATGGGGTTTTCCGGTGATCAAGTTGTAATGATAATTGGCTGGTGCTAAAGGCCTCGTCCCCACTTAAGGTTTAGCTCTTTGAGTTCCTCAAATATGCAAATCAACAATACAACCTCAAGGTATCAAAGAATGCTCTCACTAAGTTTCTTAGATGCTGAATAATAAGGAAAAAAGTTTTTCAAGAAAAACTATCACCAATTCTTTAAATAAGACATAGAGATAATTTAGGACATCAACAGAGGTTACATTAGTGTAGGCAATTCTACGGAATGGATCCATCAATTCAGCATATTAAATGCTCCTCTAACCTCACAAAAGGATACTAGGGCAAAAAGGTAAGATTAAAGGGAGTGACATGCCAATAGAATCCATACAAACCTCTGCTATGACATCCCTAATAAGCTTCTCAGCCTTGCTAATGTTCTCCTTTGTTCCTGTTAGTTCCACAGGTCTTGTTGAAGATGACAAATCAGCTTCAGCATCCCTCACGATCTGAATTTTCACCCCTGAATTGTACTGCAGGTACCGTATGGTATCTCCATTCTTCCCAATAAGAACACCAACCTACACATGTCAAACCCCAAACTTGTCTCTCAGCACATATTTTGATGAAAAGGAAAAACAGGAAGCACAATTCATGCAAAAGAAGCCATAATTAGCTTTACTAGCCAAAATGATGAAATGTTCAGTGTTACAAGCGGAAATCTGTCTCCATCCAGTTTATACCAGAAAATAATATTTCATAACATTAATTTATGCATGCTTATGCTTCCACTTCGAGATCACCTTTTTTGTAAATTGAATCAATCAGACTAAGAGTACACTTTTGAGGTTGTGGATTTACACAAATCAAGAGAATGTGATCTGATTAAAAATAATCACTCTACTTCAGAACATTTCAAGCATTCTTATTTATAATTAATCATCAAAATTGGTATGTGGTACATTTTAAATATATAAACATCACTGGTGAAATATTAGTTTTTCACAAGCTGCCTTCATCACAATTGTTCGTTTGTTGGAGGTAACCATCATTTCATCAAGTAACCCATCAATGGTGATCGAAGCTTCACACCTTGAACTATATAGTTTTCAGTTAACTGCTATATTTATATACCACTCACTCTATCGAGAACTTTTGAAAATCCTAGTGTTAGTATACTACATTGTATATCTAAGTAAGAAAGATGTTCAGTTTACGGTCTAGTAGGTTGCAACTGTTATTTACCCAATTTCCATGCCCAAGCCCCACAGAGAAATAGATAATCGATTGACTAATACATTAAAAATTAAAAAAAATCTAAAGTTTAGCCGAAAAATCAGATAGTTACAGCAGTTCCAGGATTCTCCATCAAGCATTCCTTAATCTTCAAAACCAAGATTAGCAAACCCGCCATCTATTGGACATGCAAAAACTGGTAGAGGCAACTAACAGTGAGTTTTGACTAAGCTTAGATCTTTCTCATCTTCAGCCCTACAGACTTTTCCATTACTCGAAAAGAAGCAATTATAGTATTCCATGCTAGCAGATGATATGGTTTTAAACTTTTGAATCTGTTAAATCATAATTATGGGTTAGTTCCAAGAATGGTAACACTTATCACCAAGTCAAAGACTTTTGCAGGCATTGCTGTGCGTGACTTCCTCCATTGGATTTGTAAAATGCTATCATTTTCCAATTAAATCACACGACTGACTTTTTGAGACCTCGACAATATTGGGTAGAAAAGTCATCCTAACCACCTTCGCTTTAATCATGAAAACTAGTTGAGCGAGTATTCTACACAAGTAGTAGAGCAAACGCACCTTACTGTTAGGAACCTCAATTTTGTGTGTCAAAGTATGACCATCATCAGATGCTTGCTGCTGTTGGGCAGAGACATCCTGTTCATTAACATCCATCGTCGGCACAACTTCTTCCTCAAGAGTTTCATGGGCATTGTCAAGATCTCCCACACCGTCATTTTCCAAGGACGTTTTTTCATCATCCGCAATCCCTTCGCTCTCCTCCAACTGGCGCTGAGCCTCCTCAACCTCACCATTATCCAAAGTTGTCGCTACACCATTCTCCTGCACAGCCTCATCTCCCTTCTCATCGGGATATCCATTTCCATTAGCTGTTTCTATCGAACAAATAAACATCCATTAGGTGGCACGAAGCTCAAATTGCTCGGCAAGAGACATCTCCAATCACACATTTCAAACACCCACTCCATATCTAACCAAACCCTCACCATCAAGACACTGAATCCGCACTCATACGTACAAACGACACAAAAGGAACGTAACTTAACAAAACCCATAAACTCAACAACCCATGAATCGACAACAACACCTCAACACTCTTCCTATTTTGACTACTTACGGAACTCAAGACAACACAAATAGGACCACACGGAGAAGCCCTAGGTAACACGACGCCGAGGACTGAAGTACCTGACACCTCGGGGTCGCCGTCCAGGCGAGGACGCTTCACGTCCGGAGAATCGGAAGCCGCCGCGGTCGCGTAGCCGTCGACGGCGTCGAGTCCGTCGGCGGGTGCTAGGGTTTGGTCGGTCTCCGCGTCGTCGAGCTTCCGCTTGTGATCCGAAGGCGGCGAAATCGCCACGACCTCTTCATCCGCCATCGTCGTCGAGAGGGAGCGAAACGCGTGAGACGAGGGTCGATCAGTGCAGTGAGCGATTTTGCTTCTTCCGCGCACGGAGAGAGGGAGAGGGAGAGGGAGAGGGAGAGAGACTGTGTGCGGAGAAGAGATGATGTTGAAGGGCTGAACTTGAGTAGGTGCGAGAGCGCTTCAGGATATTTTCTCTGTGGGCGTGCAAAGTGGGCCGGGCTGAATCTGCCGAGCCCGTATGCCACAGTATCCGGAAAGGGGTTGTGGTGGGCCCTGCCTGGCCCATCCCAGATGGTGCTTCCTCCCCTTGTGCGGCTCATTATAAGAGCCTGCATGGTAACAATTCTGTTCCTGGGAATAATTTCTGATCAGAAATGATTATTTTTTATTATGTCCCAGGAACAGTTTCTAAACATTTGAAGGCGTTTGGTAACTCAAAAAAATTTATGTTCCTAAAATAGAAAAAGAACAGAAATGCGTTTGGTAACTGAAAAAAATTTCTATTCCAGATTTTTTCAAGTGCTTTTTTAAAATTGGTATTGAATTATCATTGAGCACTCATCAATTTAATTATTTTTCTTGTAAGAAAGAAAACAATATGAATATGGTGATATGTATATACTTATTATATACATGTCAATATATAAAGATGGTATATACTTATTATATACAAGCAACAATCTTTTTCCCTATTGGCTACTCAAGTTTAACTCGGGTTATGTTGAGTTTGACTAACGTTAATATTCATGCAAGTCGATGTTCAGTAGCTGTCATTGCCGGATACTCCCTTACACGCATGCTTGCACTCACAATCCCGATTTGCAAGTAACACATATTTGATACTTGATACTTGAGAATCTTAGCATGTTTCACAAAAACTACATAAAAATTAGAGTCTGCTTGAGCTCAAACTCAAATTGAAAATTACAACTTAAGAACCGTAATATAACAAGTTGGCAACAAGAGAGGCACTCAAAAATTCAAAAAACCTAAGGAGCCTCTCTCGTCATCATCTAGTATTTAAAAACAATATTACAAAAATTAGAAACATAGAGTCATGGAATCTCAGGCATATCGTAATCTCTTGCCATTTTATTTGCAATTCTTTTCCTAAGAATTTCCATCTCACGTGCTTGCTCATTAGATATATCATTTGCAACCTCCACTTCCCTAGGTCCAAACGAGTACTTCGGATCTCGAGAAAAAAATTTGTCCATCCTGTCTTGTTCATGAATATAATTATGTAGAGCACATCATACAATAACAATAAGTACTTGTTTTCGAATTGTAAATTAAGGCATGTGTCTCAAAATGGTGAAGCGATTTTTAATGCCCCGAATGACCTCTCAATAACATTCCTTAATACAGAGTGCCTATGGTTGAACAATTGTCGTGCTGTTCTTGGCTGTCTCTCTCTCCCCTATAATTGTTCAAATGATACCGTTCACCATTAAATGGAGTTAAAAATCCTGGAAGTGATGTATAACCAAAATCTACCACGTAATATTTGCCTATAACATGGTATATATAAATTTGTTATAATAGGCAACCATAACACAATTATAAGGAAAGTTTCTTCTTATAGACAAAGCAAATACCTTGTGGTGGTCAAGGAAATTGCAATCGAGGAATCTCGAGTGCTGTCGAAAGCACCCGTCAATCATTAGCAAATCCTTCCCGTCCAGAATACACGAAAGTAAACTTCATGTCAAACGAACAAGCACATAGCACATTTTGGGTGGTATTCCATTTCTTGCCTCTAAATGGGATTTGATTAGATATAGAGACAGAAGCATGTATATGGGTGCCATCAATAACACCTATACAACCCTGTGCATTTATCAAAATTCAATATTATACAAGATTATTAACATGTATTTAATAGTGTAAACTCTATATAAAAACCATACCTTGAAGTAGCATTCATGATTAAGATCCATGATAATTTCCTGTGAGACAATATCAAAGAATGGTAGTTTGATAACCTTTTTTGAGAGTTTCAAAATTGCTTTTAACACTATGTTAAAATACCTACTAATTGTTTGTCCTAAACGTTGGAATCTCTCATATAAATCTCTATTGGACTTATTGTGACAAACAAAAGATAAGAAAATCCCAAGTTGTTTATCTACCCTAACACACCGCCTATTTTTCAACCAACTTTTTGCCATCATTAAATTACATAGGTTCAGAAAAACATGTCTCTCCAACCTGAATGCTTCATAAATTCTATCTGAATGTCCATAAACAATCTCTTTTATCCATTCGGGTCCTAATAATTTGCTGTCCCTAATAGGTTTTCTTGTATGAATGGACATGTCCACCACAACAATGCACAACCATACACAACCATGCTATCAATATGTTAATGTCATCATCATCCAAGAATGGTTCAATTGGATCTATTTGCCCATTAGACACACTATTTGATCTCCCTTCCATAGTACCTATATCATCACATAATAACATAAGTTGTGACTAAAAACAAACCAAATATAAAAATCTCAACAATCCACGTACCCATGGCACCACTAAAGTACAAGATTATTGATATCAATATCTCTAAAACTCACATATAAACCAATAACATAAGTCATACAATCAAATAAAACCCCATAGAATTTACAATGCAATCTTAACATTTATTGAAGACATTGAATAACTCCATATCTTCTTTCAGCTGAGAATTTGATAAAAGCTTCCCTCCATGCGACACTAACACATGCTCGTTCCACTGCTTTGTTGTACAAATCTTGCTCCAATTCATGCATACTAACAAGGATGTCAATCATAATAAATACGGAGAAGGGGTCCACGAGTGGTGGTATGACCTGTGAGGTGGCAAAATCACTTATAGATTAACTCGTCTTAACTTTGATAAGCTTTTATATAGCTTTGCAAGTGTCACCAACACCAAAAGAGGTACTGCTTCTTCTCCTCTTGGTATTTGGAGTCCTATCTAATTTGTGTTTTTCATAAACTAGAGTTGTTGTATTGTCGGGTGTAAAAACTTCATCATTAATGAGGTGTTCACTTAACTCCTCCAGCTCACCGTCTACATCGCCACCACCATTGTCACCTTCTATCGACACTGTCAAGTCTTCGACATTTCCTGTAGCATGATTTCCAGTAGCATATGTATCATCAAATACAATACACATGTCGGCATACTAAGGAAATCCATCCTTCTTGAATTTTGTCCACTCAGTATTATCCTGCAATTTTCCCAATAATGATATATGTTAGCAACATAATCAAACATTTAAGAAATTACATTTACAATTATATCAAAATGATCAGAAATTAAAAGATACCTTGATGTGATAATCCCAAACACTTGGATCGTCGACAACAACTATGTTATTCACATTATCCCAGCCAAATCCGGATTGTGAAAGAAATTTCTTAAAACTACCATACTATTTTCTCAGTTTAGTCACCTTGTTCCTCAGCTGTAGTAGGGTATATTGGAATCCTGTATGTTTATTGAATTCATTCCGTATGTTATTCCACCCTACTTTATTGTAAGTAGAAGATCTGCGATTTCCCTTTTTAACCTCATCTACCAACAAACTTACAAATAAGTTGGTTAAAGGTTCGATCCACTTTGCACTAAATATCTCTTTTTGGATGCCATTTAACCTTGATCGATTGAGCATCATGTAAATTATGCCTCAAGTCAATAACGTAGTCATGTAGGAATTACAGACAATACACGCAACCATTCTCAAGAGACTGGTTAAAAAACAACAAAATAGATATATGTAGTCAACTAGTTACCAGATTTTGGAGATGCGCAAGATTCTGGAAGCACCAATATTAATAAAACTGTACAATTAGCAAAATGAGGAATTTAGGCAAACAAGTATAAACCAAATATATATGATACCTCACGACACACTATCAAGGCATACAATCAACCTAATAGTAGCCTTCCGATGTGCATCAAACTAACAAAAAATAAACAAGTAATGTTTAAGACTAAAACAGAAGACCAGAGTATGTCATCGTTCTAGAAAAAACCTTATCAAAGAAGTAGATGCAAAGACGGCACAAATCTACAAAGAAGAAGATGGATGTGAGACGTGAGTAATGCTGAGGATAAAGACACTTGAGAGTACTGCATTAGGAACACAAAGCCAACATTGAAGAAGTAGAACATGACAAGTTGACAACACAATAACGATGACAAGTCACTGATCCTTAAATCTTTTATCATAGAGTAATTTTGTGTTCTTTGTTTCATGTCCCTAGTTATGGATCATGGCTGAACCGAGACAGAGCCATATTTTAATAGAGAACCAAATATTCAATCAACTGCAGGTCAACAATTAAAATAGAATTCTCTAAAGAACAACTATGAATCTGACGAGAACACAATACTTCTTATTATAATTAAAAAATTCCCTTAATAGATAAAAGATCTGTTCTAGATCGTGATTATATAATATCATATAAACAAAATCAAAGGAGGAATACATGAGCTCAATCCATCGTGTCCTCGGTTGGGGTGGGGAGAGAGAGGAAAATATTGCATGCCCTCAAGACAGAATAGCTAGTGCTGCAGTAAAATGCATCGCCAGTTAAAAAATTATTGCCATAAACCACATTCATCGAATTTTAAGATCATCTTTCGACCAATTAGGGTGCTCAATATCTGTTCTCTTTCCTTGTCTGCTTGTGACATGGTTATATCTCACAAGCCTAATGACCAAGATAACATTGCTCCAAGTCAAAGTTTTTACTTCTCATCCATCCCCAAAACAAAACGTACAAAATAGTGAAACACTTGGACTTTGTTAACCGTTCGATGGAAGCATAAAAGATTTGAAGGTGCTTGAAAAAATGCCCTCTTCTTTCCTCTGTTTGACGAACAAATAGAGATTTAACAAACTATTAATTCGATTGTCTCAACATTGAATAAGCCATGTCATGAAGAATGATAAAGGCTATAGCATAACGAGTTTAGAAATTGGAATTCATGAATATAAGTCAGAAAAATATATAACTTCTTTCATTGCAAATATATGACTGATACGAGAGATAGGAAAAAAAGAACAAACTCCATGTTGAAAATTAACAGATGAAAAGATGCACAAACCTAGTTCCAGTGAGCAGATTTGTTGGTGCTCCGACGAGCTCGAGCAACTCTGCTCGCTGGAGCTCAAGCGAGCAAATTCGCTGGTGCTCCGGCAAGTTCAAGCAACTCTGCTCGCTGGAGTTTGCTGGAGCTCTAGCGAGTAGATTCGCTAGTGCTCCAGCAAGTTCAAGTGACTTTGCTTGCTAGAGTTCATTGGAGCTCCAGTGAGCAGATTCGCTAATGCTCCAGCGAGTTCAAGCGAGTCTGCTTGCTAGTGCTCTAGTGAGTCTGCTCGCTCGAGCTTCAGCGAGCTCGCAAGCTCGAGTTCTACCAAGCCCTAAATCGGCGCTCGAGCGAGCGTCGATCAAGCGAGCCTTTACCCAAATCAGTTGCGAGTCAAGGAAGATGGGTACTCACCTCAAACAAGCAGCTTGAGTCGACAAGGGAGCAACAAGTTTTGTCACGAAGATTGCAAGCTTCAGAGCTTCGGAGATGGGTTTGTCTTCGGAGAGGAAGACCGGCGTGACCATAGAGCTTTTTAAGTGGAAATGAGAGAATGCCCTCCCCTCAAAAAGTCTTTTGTTATTTCTCTCTTAATTCTTTTTTTTGTTCCCGGGAACAAGAAGCAACTTTTTTTTTTATTCTGGATTCTACTCCAAACCTGTTCTAGGGAACAAAAAATTTACCAAATGCATTTCTATTCCAAATTCGTGCCCGTGAACAAAAGAATAGAATCAATTGTTCTTGGGAGCGTTACCATACAGACCCTAAAAGACGGATCATGTCGTTCCGTGCTCGTGTCGAATCAGCCCTCTCATGGGCAAAGGCAATTTTGTGCCCATTTCTCAAGAGCCTAAGGGCCTGTTTGGTAATATTTTTGGGAACAATTGATTATGTTCTTTTGTTCCTAGGAACAGATTTAGAACAGAAATCCGTTTGGTAAATTTTTTGTTCCCGGGAACAAATTTGTTCTCAAGAATAGATTTGAAATAGAATTGAGAATAAAAAAAAGTTGATTATCGCTCTCGGGAACAATTTTGAGAATCAATTTTGCTTTCTCTCTTTCTTCTCTCCTCTTTTTTCCCTTCCCTTTCTTCTTCTTCTTCCTCCTCCCAACCCACCGCCACCCCATCACCACCCCCATCGCCGCCTCGCCGAGCGGCCAAGTAAGGTCCTCGGCGAGCTGGCTGGAGCCCCGTCAGGCGAAGGCGAAGTCTAGCAAGCTCACTGGAGGCTCACTTGGCCACGGGCAAGGCTCGAGCTTGCCCAGATGGCACGAGGCTAGGCCACCCGCCCGGCAAGAGCGAGCCTCGCGCCAACTTGCGAGGTCAAACCTCACCAGTGGCTAGGCGAGCCTCACCTCGCTCAGATCTAAGGAGGCCTCACTAGACCACACCCAACCGCTCGTCGGCCACCACTGGTGGCAACGACCAAGAGTAAGAAGGAGAGAAAAGAGAAAAAAGAAAAAAAGAAAAAAACAAAATTATAACAAAAAGTATTAAAAATTAAAAAAATCAAAAACACTATCAAACGCATTTCTATTCCCAAAAGATGGCCCCGTTTGGTTAAACTTTTGGGCAATGCATTCCCTCAAGTATTTTTAGCCCAATGGGTATTTGGTGAAAGCAAAAGTGTTTGGCAAATTGAGTTTTCCGAAATGACTTTGGTGTAAATGCCGTTTGGTAAACTTACATCTAGAATAGCTTTTCTTATTTTTTTTAAAGAATTTTTTTTGAAACATTCATCGTGGCTGGCGGTGTCGCCTGAGGTCACCCAACCTCAGCGTCGCCACCTAAGCAACCTCCGACCTTCGGCGACGACGCACCTGGGTCGCGCGAACCCAGGCGTCGGCCCTGAGGTCGCTCTAACCTCCGGTGGCGACGCTTGGGTCGCGCAAACCCGGCATCGCGCCCGAGGTCATGACCTCTCGGCAACGACACCGGGTTCGTGCAACCCAAGCGCATCGCCACCGGAGGTCGCAACCTCAGGCGTGATGCCTAAGTCGCGTAGGCGTCGCACCTGAGGTTGGAGGTCGCAACCCAGGCATGAGGTCGGAGGTCGCGCCTGAGGTCGCGTGAACCCAGGCGTCACGCAACCTCCAACGACGGTCGCCGAGGGTCACGCGACCTCTGGCGATGCGACCCCAGCTGCGGTGGCCAACCTCCACTTTCACGATTTCTTTAAAAAAAAAAAGTCAAAGGAGATTAACTTGCATTCTCCAAATGCCAGCATTTGGCCAATGAGGCCCCCAAATGCTGAACCAAACACTTAATATTTTTCCAAAAGGGCTTTGGGGGCTGAAAGCCCATTGGAAAAACTGAACCAAACGAGGCCTATATTATTTTAAACAGTTTATCAAATACCTTAAATACTCAGAAATTGTTCTCAAGAGTAGAAAAAAAAATTTGATCAAAAATTATTCCCGAGAATATATAATCATTACCAAATAGGCCCTAAAGCAACAAGTGAGTCCAATCATTGACCGAAATTTTCCTCTTTCAATTATTTTTCGAGAATGATTGTTTTTTTTTAGAATAGTGAAAATTTTATTTTCTTAGCATAACTTATTTCATTCAAACATCAATTTCTAATTGAGTCATATCCCATATTCAAACGACCATAGGCTTTAGAAGCCCATTTTGTGATTGCAATTAGGTATGTGGAATCACGTTTGGATGTCATAGATAATTTTTGGGATAAGTGCATTAAAAGTCCAAAAATTGGTCACGAAAGTGCAAATGAATAAAAAAACTCATAAAAACTGTAATCAAGTCCTAAATCTTGTCATAAATATATAATCGAATTCTAAAATTTTCAAATGTGTAATGATGTCTTTAAAATCACCTAAATTTTTTAAAAATTAAATCAATAGAAAGACTTGATTGGAGTAATTTAATAATTTTTTGGAATTGATTGTACTTTTTGAAAAAATTTAAAATTTAATTACACTTTCATAATAAATTTTAGGATTTAATTGCATCTTTTGAAAGTTTTAGAATTCAATTGTATATTCACAATAAGTTTTAGGATTTAATTATACTTTTAAAGGTTATAAAACTTCATTACACATTCGTAATAAGTTTTAGAATTTTTAATATACTTATTTTCATTTTATTGTGAGATTTTTCTTTCGGAGGGTATAGATTTTTTTTTTCCCACGAAAGAATAAGGGGTCTACATGAAGTGACATGACATTTCTAATATAAAAAAATTGCAAACCACACATTTTCGGGTTAAATTACCGAAATGCCCCCTCCTTCCCGGAAGCACCGTGGCCACCCATTTTCACTGTCCCGAAACGACATAGCACGAGAGCGGGAGAGTGCGAAAAAAAACTGGTGGCCAGGATTAACGGTCGAGGCCGAGCTGTGTAACCGTAACTGGAAACTCCCACCCCTCCGCCTCCTTCTTCTGCTCAATCTCGAGTGTTTCGACTCCCACTCACTGAGTCGACTCAGCCATGATCACCTGCAAACCATCTCACCTCAGCGTCGAAGCCCTCTCCAGGCACCGGCTCCCCAGCCCCAGAAGAAACGGCCCGCCTTCGCACCCCAACCCGGCTCTCCGCCGCCAATGCGCCGTCGTCTCGCCTTCCCGGTGGAACAACGCTGCCGGAGCTTGCATCGCGAGGAGCTCCAGCAGCGGCGGCGGTGGCAGAGGGAAGAAAGAAGGAGGTGTTAATGGCGGCGGTGGGTTTTGCGAGAGCAGAGAGAGGGAGGGAGCGGAAGGAGGAGGAGGAGGAGGAGGAGGAGGAGAGAGGAAGGTGCATTGCGAGGTGGAGGTGATATCGTGGAGAGAGAGGAGGATCCGGGGCGAGATCTCGGTGAAGGCTGACGTCGAGTCAGTCTGGAACGCTCTCACAGACTACGAGCGCCTCGCCGATTTCGTGCCCAATCTAGTCTGCAGGTAAAAAAATTGCATAACTGGTTTCTCATTTTCGGTTGTGTTTGCAGTATTCTTTGATGCTCAAGAAAGGAACAATACAAGTTCGTATGTTCTGATGTGGGTATTGTTCTCTTGGATGTCTTACATTTTGCAAATGCGATAGTTAATTGTGCTTGAAGCCCACTTGGTTCCTGGTTGATGCTTGTCATTTAAACAAATAATTTTCTTGAAAAATGACTGTAGTGGGAGAATCCCGTGCCCGCATC
This sequence comes from Corymbia calophylla, assembly GCA_014182845.1. Lineage (NCBI taxonomy): Eukaryota > Viridiplantae > Streptophyta > Magnoliopsida > Myrtales > Myrtaceae > Corymbia > Corymbia calophylla. The sequence continues at coordinate 341,118 of CM024701.1, read as the reverse complement.
CTGGGCGGATATGGCTGGAGCAGAGAGGCCTGCAGAGGGCACTGTATTGGCATATTGAAGCTCGTGTTGTCTTGGACCTTCAGGAGTTTGCCAATTCAGTGAGCATCCTCGAATTGCCTCTTTTTTCCTGTTTGTTTTAGTATGCATTTTAGTGCTTCCTGATTAAGTTGACCAAGAAAAGAAGATAGCTTTGGATCAATCTGAAAACCCAACCCAATAGCCCTGTAAGCCGTTTGGGTCCTAGCACAATGGATGCTACACAGATGAAGATTCAACATCGAGCCAGTTGAGATAACATGCTTCCTCTTTCTACCTTGTTGACGTTGTCGTATGTGTGCGTCTCCCCAAAAAGCCTCACACATACATGCATTTTTTACCCCAGAATGTTCTGTGGAGATCACATAGAATGTGTTACTAATAAAGCATAATGGAAAAGGGATTGGTTTGTTTTATCTCATTGAACTTCCTTGATGTATGTGGAACTTTAGATAAGTCAGCAAGCATTGTGACTTTATCACTGTCTAATTTTTTTTGTTTTATTATATAACTTATGCCTCAGGCTCCAATATGGGACTTACATGAAATTATTCAGAATATAGGCCTCCTGTCAAATGAATTAACGGATATATTTTGAAGATATTAACAGAAGTTCCCTTCTCTGCTAGAATTAGTCCCAGAACATGCGGAAATCAACTGGACGTTTGCATTTTTTAACTTTCATGATAATATTAATAGAGGATTCAGTCTCTCTTTTTGGCTTCCATTAAATCTTCTGAACAAGTAAGAAACTAAAACATGCATGCACAGCTGGTGGACTCAATTTCTTGTGTTGCATTGACGTGACATTCACAATAGATGAAGTTACTGAACTATATATTCTAAACAACCTTGTGGCACAGGATAATGAGCGTGGACTTCACTTTTCCATGGTCGATGGAGACTTTAAGAAGTTTGAAGGCAAATGGTCTTTAAAGTCAGGGCCTAGGTGAGATTATTTGTGCCTATGGGCAAAGCCATGTTTAGGTATCTTCATTCTTGCTCTATACTTTCACATCTGGAAAGCATTAGCTGTCAAGTTTCTTTCTTCTTTAATAGGTAAGTCAGCATCGGGGTGGGGGGGGGGGTTGGTAAGACCCATTACAAGCCAATTTTACTGATCTAAACCAACAAACAAACCAGCTGCATTAACAGCAAATACATGAATGAACAGTATGACATTGCGACAATCTGCAACTAATCAAAATGAATGTGCCAATGAGCTCATATTAATGGAACACCGTTAGGTCTTGTGTCCGATTCCAATCTTCTCCTCCCTGAGTTATCCATCAAAAGAGTGCATCAGCTAATCATCCTATTTCAATAGATTTCGAATTTGCAGATTGTCAGTGATGAGAGTTCTTGTTTGCTTAATTGGTGAAATCTAATCATAAGATGGAAAAAAAAGAAGAAGGTACAAGTACCACCAACATAACAGCTGTCATTATGCAGCGTCTTTGCCAGTCAGTCCTTTCTATAGTTGCTTTAGAAGCTCTCTTATTGTCTGACTTCAGTCCAGATGATCAAGAAGTTACTTCTGTCTTATCATGTACATATGCTGTCTGCATAAATGAAGGATGAAGGAGTCTACAATGGATGTGTTACACGATGGCAAGAGTTATTATAATGAAATTTGGGGGTTAAATGATATTATGCCCAAAGAGGGATTCATTTTTCTACTAGTAGATAGAGAAGAATGCTGTAACTAGATCTTGTGCTATGTCTCTGCAGTTAATCCTGTAGTAGCTTCCCTAATTTTCTCTTTCAATCTCTCTGCTATTCAGATCCTCAACAACTTTGTCATATGAGGTCAATGTGATACCGCGCTTCAACTTCCCAGCTATTTTCCTAGAAAGGATCATCAGGTCAGATCTCCCTGTAAATCTTCAAGCCTTGGCATTCAGAGCTGAAAGAAATTTCGAGGGAAATCAGAAGTTGGCATTGAGGACGAGTTACAGGGACGGAGCAATAAATGGTGCCGTTACTTCCATTGGCCCTGACCTGGACAATAAGGTGCAGCCTAGAGACATCACCAGTGCTAATGCTGGTCAACTGCCTGCGTCATCAACTGAGCTGACTAGTAATTGGGGCGTGTTTGGCAAAGTTTGCAAACTTGATCGGCCTTGCGTGGTGGATGAAGTTCATCTCCGTAGACTCGATGGCCTATTGGTAACTGAGTGACAGTCAATATTAGATTATTCTTTATTGGCTTTTGTTTAGGGAGACTAATTTGGTTTAGGTGAATTCTGATAGAATGCTGTTTTGGGCTGAAGGAAAATGGAGGTGTCCACCGATGTGTCATTGCTAGCATAACAGTAAAAGCTCCTGTTCGCGAAGTCTGGAATGTCTTGACTACTTATGAAAGCCTTCCTGAGTACGTATCTCTTACTCATGCTTCTTATTACTTTAGTTGGATGAGGAATTTGACTCTTGCTCTCTCTTTTCTGATAATACTTGTACCGTATCATTGTTTTCACATTGCTTAAGCATTTAATGCAGGATCTTTTGTACATCTGATTAGCATACTTAAAAGTTTGTGAGGAAATAATATTGTAGTTAGTTACCTTTGAGCCCCAAGTGGAAACATAGAAATCCTTCGTCACATAGACCATTAGCGAATTAACATTCTAATGTTGAAACTTTTTAACACTTTATAAGTGGAGTGGACATATATATGTGACTATGTCTTCAATTGGAAATTAAATATGCATGAACAAATCTTTTGGTGAGTTCAGGTATCATTTTACGTAGATAGGTGCTTGTGTAATCAGTATTCTAGGGACAAATTCTGGCCTGACCGTCATGGAGTTCATATCGAACTTATTATTGGTAGTTTGCTGTCATTTAATTATCGACTCGTTGTTCAACTGTCCAGGCAAAAAGAGAAAAAGAATCATATGTAACTAGCAATATGACAGTCAGTGAGCTAATTACATGCATGACCACATGAAGATCCAGTAACAATAAGTGGGAAGATGACTACAAGAGAGAAATACAAGTTCATATATAGGACCAATAAGAAAACTGAAAGAAAGTGGGAGAGAATTAAATGAAATATATTTTATACAGCTGTATACTTCTCTGTGCTTTAAGTACCCCTGTCAACACAGCATCAGCCTAAATTGTTTTCCTGCACTCTACTTTATTACAGGATAGTTCCAAATTTGGCAATCAGCAAGATTTTATCACGAGAAAACAACAAAGTTCGCATTCTTCAGGTACATATTAGAACTCTTTTAGTCTATTTGGTTCAATAGATAGAAAGTTGCTTTGGAAGCATATTCAAAATTTTGAATGATGGATCTTTTGCCCCAGTTTGTAGTTTTTCCATGTTCAAACTACTTGACATTATCTTTAATACTGTGTCCATATGACAAATGCAATCTGTCAGGTCTACTTCAAAAGGTTATGTGGTGATACTTTAAGAAAAAGATCCAGAAGTCAATAAAAGTGGGCACGGTTATATTTGGTCTTATTCTTTTTGTTTTTCTATTCCCTTCGATCCCTATAGACCTTGGCGTTTCCAAGCTGAATGCTTTCTAATGAAAAATATCATAGGCAAACTTTTTGAGCTGAAACTATTACTGGTTAGATATATCTGTCTTTGATTGGTAGAAGACGCTAAAAACCAGCAGCCAAGATATGTCATATGGGGTATTAGGGATGCTGTGTGTTTCAAAAATGAGACACTTAAAACAATATATGTATACTGGGACAGATATAATGTCTTCAGGAAACTGTTAATTCGAGGAATCACTTAGATAATTGATGGTTCATGTATGAAAACAGTTATATATGTATCATTCCTTTTGAAATTTGTCTTTCTCTTATTCATTCATCATATAAATGGATTGGGATACAAGGTTGTATCATTGAGCACCATAAAAAAAATAAAAATAAAAAACACGACATGAGAAGGCAAAACAATATAATACTTACCAACAGTTGAGACACAGCAAAGTCTTAACTGGGTGACACTTTTGATATGGACATCTTTGATAGACACCTGTCCAATGAGAATGTCGTGACATGTTTGATACCTATAGATTCAGTTTTAACTTCTGTGTCATCTGATTGGACTCACATGGTTTTCTGCTATACTCAACTTTGCTTCTAAATGAATGCAGGAAGGATGCAAAGGTCTGCTGTATATGGTGCTCCATGCCCGAGTTGTTCTGGATTTATGTGAACATCTAGAAAAAGAGATCAGTTTTGAGCAGGCCGAAGGGGACTTCGACTCCTTTCAGGGGAAATGGATTTTTGAGCAACTAGGAAATCAGCATACATTACTGAAGTATACTGTAGAGTCAAAAATGCACAAGGATTCGTTTCTTTCTGAAGCTATCATGGAAGAGGTTTGATCTTATTTCAAACATTTCATGCGTAGATGTCCTCTTTTCTTTGCCAGTATTGCATAGACGGTCCAAAGCTACTGCATTGTTCAAAAGTCATACGACTATGGTGTCCTCTGTTCTCATAATTGGGGAAAACAAGTTTATGTGGCATGTTATGTTCATTTTGAGAAGTCGTCTGAAAGGAAAGAACAAACCTCATTTCTGAAAGTGGCTTCCCCTTCTTTCTGTTCTCATTAGGTTATTTATGAAGATCTCCCTTCAAACCTATGTGCAATTCGGGATTACATTGAGAACAGGGGCGCAACAGCAACTGACTCAGAAACAACCAGTGAGAGTAGTCTCTTCAGCGAGGAAACTGCTTCACCTAGCATGGATGATAACACTTCTTTCAGTGCTACAGCTGAGGACATCTCCAACTATGATGATGACTTATCATCACAAAGACCGAGAGTTCCAGGCCTGCAAAGAGACATTGAAGTCCTGAAAGCTGAACTCGTGAAATTCATTTTGGAGCATGGGCAAGAAGGATTTATGCCCATGAGGAAGCAACTCCGTTTGCATGGTAGGGTCGATATTGAGAAAGCAATCACACGCATGGGTGGATTCAGAAGAATTGCATCGTTGATGAATCTTTCCCTCGCTTACAAACGTCGCAAACCAAAGGGATACTGGGACAACCTTGAAAACTTGGAAGAAGAGGTGGGTTAAGCTTGTACTATATTCCATTAGCGGACTTCATTTCTTTCATTTGAGGTTAGGATTTCTATTGTTGTCAAAGATTAACATTAGTAAACAACCGACTCTTTGTTTGTTAGCTTAGGGAAGATGGTTTTACTCACTTGTTAACTTGGAGATCATACTACTACATGATTGATTCATTAGGATTGTTTTTTCATGCTTGCAGATACGTCGATTCCAGAGAAGCTGGGGAATGGATCTCTCATACATGCCTAGTAGAAAATCTTTTGAGCGTGCAGGTATGGACCACAAAATGACTGATCTCTTGATTTTATTGCTGCATTTATCGGAGATGCCATTATACAAGCAATACTATAGATGCTATGAAAGCGCTCATTTTTTTATTTTTATTTTGGCAAGCTCTTGTCTCCGTCTCCCTAAGCTTTCCTCATTAACCTAGCAAAATGAAACCATCTTCTGGTCTTTAAAGCTTAAGGGCCTATTTGAGAACTCTACTTCAGATCAGATGTATTTCCTGTCCTTATTGCCATAGTTTAGGACTTCCAGTTTTTTTCTCTTGAAAGATAATGCATTTTGAGTTTCACCCGTGACTTTTCACCATGGGGAGTCTTGAACAATAATGTGAAGATAAAGAGAGCTAATAAAAGTGCATTCAATGAGGTTTCTGGTTGTGTAAGATGGGTCTATGAATATGAAGCGTAACTATTCCAGTGAGGCATTGAGTAGGTGGATCCTGCATAATCCAATAATGGGTCCTCAACCATTCAAAATAAGGAACAAGAATCAACTGGTTGATCTCATAATCTGGTGAATACAGGAGCTAATCCTCTGGATGCTTAGTGGAGAAGTGGAAAGAAAGACTTGTGTTAAGTCAGCTCTATCCTAGGATTGCACCATAAGTGATGCTTATCTAGGGACAGACTCTAATTGTGCTATTTGATCCCATAATAGCGGCATTTGTTTGCAATGGCTAAATGCAAACTGAGCAGGGGAAAAATGCACACTGAGTTGATTGCGGATATCATCTATGACAATTTGACCTCTTTTAGTTTCAAAATGAAAAATCATCTTTGAGTAAATGTGGCTTCTCCAGTTTGCAAAAGATGAATTATCGACATGGTGAACCATGATTCGGTATAGCTCTATATTGTGAATCAAAGTTGTGAAATTCTATCATGTGGGGGTACAAATCTATAGTATATCTAGATGCTAAATAAACTCACATTAAATCCTTCTCCCATCATAACATGTTACAGATGTTCTACAGGGAGATACGACATTGCACGTGCGCTAGAAAAATGGGGAGGCCTTCATGAAGTATCTCGTCTTTTGTCCCTGAAAGTTAGGCACCCAAATAGACAACCGGGACTTGCCAAGGACAAGAAAGCAGATCCTGTGGCAGCTACTGATGTAGAGGTCGAGGATGTAGAGGTCGAGGATAGGTCAACATCTAACCCCTACGTTTCGCAAGATACTCAGAAGTGGCTTTCTCAACTTAAACATTTGGACATTAACTGGGTTGAGTGATGAGTGATTTTGGCGCAATGACGTCCTTCCTTCCCCATTCCGCCCTCAGAAAAAAGGAAAAAGGGAAGTTTCCGAAGTTGTGGCAAGTTGCCTTATGGGATTTCAATTTTTGCAGTTTATCTTTCGCCTTCTTGATATCGTTTGCACTGTGCTCCCGTCATTGGCTCTGGCCAGAATTTGGTCAGAGCTATGCCCACGTGAGTGCACATGATTAGTTATGGATGGCATAACAATGACAAATTACATACGAAAGCAAAAAATATACTACAGTCATATATAACAAAGTAATTGTTCTTATGTACTTTTGGTCATGAACTTGTTCAGATTCCTATGTCTTTCTTCATACTTCCTTCGGACAAACTCTCTCAAGTTGTAATTAATCTGCTTATACCTCGTCCTTTTTCATCGTGAAAATGTTATTGAATAGCGCGACATTTGCTCCCATCATTTGACCTTCACCTTGTTTTCCTCCCATGTTGTCGTCTCATTGCACTCGTCCTTTGCCCATCCAACCAACGCACTCGTCCTCGAAGCACCGATGGTTGAAGGCACACTTAAGCACTTGATGCAATAGGATTTGTCTTAAGAAATCTTTGGATTAAAAATAATAATAAACTCATTCAATAAAATTTGGCTTGTGGTGGCAAAGTTAAAATGCCTTTGCTAATTTGCAACGAACCTCGTTGATTGCATCGTTCTGCCATATAATGCACTTGTAGATTCACCTCTCCATAGAAAGCCTCCTGTTCATTGTTGTGTCACGTCATGCAAAATTTTTAATTGTCGCTCGCCCCAAAGTTTATGCAGATGAAAGAGGCAACAGATCCTGTAGTTGACCGATGGCAATGGGCGTTCACATCCTCTTGGCTTAGGAATTAAGGGTTGGAGGCGCAATTCCTACCATATTTAGGGAGCTCAAATTTAATTGTGGTTTGAAATAAGATTGTCAAGCTAGTTTTTCTCTAGATAACCAATTAGTTAAGGTCGTCTTTGGTTTAAATTAAAAAAAACTCAAGGTGGGCACAATTGGATAAAACATGGGGGATTTCCAATCCATAAACTGGAGATTACCCATTTAAATTCCACCAATTGCGTGCACACTACTCAAGATCAGGGTCACATACATAGACTAAAGAGTATGACTTAACTAGTTTAAAAATGGTGCTCATGGGCCTCTAGATAGCTGGGTTTTCATGTCTATGTTCCTGAGCGATGTTCCCAATTTTTCAAGATCACCCTTATGGCTTTGTTTTTACTTCCAACTTATGTTCCTAATTTTTTTTTTCAGGGGTAAAACTCTTCATATTTTTTCTTCTTCTCGTTGAAAGCATAGCCTCCTTCGGTCCTTGTGCTCCACCAGCAGGCACTGTGAGTTTGCGTTGACCATCGTCCCTTCTCGTTGGATAGGCGTCGATATCTTTCACCGTCTGATTCCACCTCATGTTGCACATGCACATGTAGGTCGTCTTCCCTAAAATTTTCTCTTTGAAATCCCACTCGAAGTACGCTCCGACGACGAGCTCGTGCTGGACTTCGTCCTTTAGGGACTTGCAATGGACTGTCAGGCCACTAATGTTGCCTGCCAAGTAATGCAATCAATGATGTTTTTCCGCAAATCAGTAAAGCATTCTTTGACTTTGACACCGAAAGGCAAATCCGATCGTGTTCATTTCTTAATGTGCATGGGGTCATCGGTGCGGAGGGAAATCTGGAATTACTGCATGGCAAGATTTTCAAGTGCTTCTAAATTGCATTCATTACTAAGGTAGATTAATGAATTTTTAGTGGAATATTATACACCAAAAGCCCACTGAACTTAGGCGACAAGAGGGAAATAAGTTTGTTTGTTTTTGCTAGAAAGGGAAATAAGTTTGTGAGCTCCGTCTTTATCCATATTTTTTAAATTACTCCCTCTCTTTAGCTCCATGTTTGTCCATATTCTTGAAATTCAGTTATACACTCTCTAGCTTCGTCTTCATCCATTTTCTCGTAACCCAGTTATACACTCTCTTTTTCCCTCTCTCCTTTTTTGTGTCTTCTTCCCCGCTCCTCTCCTTCAAATTTCACTCTCTCCATTCTGTGTCTCCTGCCATATCACTCTCGTTCCAACAACACTGGCGCCCAATCAAATCCTGACGATTCCAGTAAGACCCAACATCTCCGGCTTGATTTGCAGCGTTTTGGCCTCGCATCTGCAGCGTTGGCTGAAGCTCATTACTTGGTCCCGTAGTCTAGCTACAGTCGCCCACAATAAAGGTTTTATTCAGCTTCTTCTTCACTTCATTGAAACAAATTTGAGTACTTGTTAGGCTTCCCTCTCCATTTGCATGATTGACCTGTTAAATATGGAGGTAAAACGAATTATGGTTTTCGATTTTCAGTTGAATGCGGATAAGATCATGGCAATTAAGAAAAATTGACTCTTCGAGAGCTTTTGTGTTGTGTCGAACACTTTGACACTTGTTAGACACTCTCTGGCACTCTTCAACACTCTTTGACACTTGATTAACACAAGATTGAGACATTTGGTGAAGCTCATTCGGTGGAGCATTTATTTTATCTCCATAAATTTGGCATTGGTGGCAACACCGTACATGTTGAATGCAGTCAGACTCTATAGTTAATCGGTAGTAGCCGAGCAGCATGATCTTTCTCACTAGGAGGTGACCATTCATATGGAGGCCGCACTTTCCTTCGTGTATCTCCTTCATCAGACAGTTAGCTTCCTTGGCGTCAACACATCTTAGCAATGTTGAATCAAAGGATCTCTTGTAGAGAGCGCCTCCACTAACGAAGAACTTCGATGCAAGCTTCGTTAAGTACTTTCTATCCGATGCATCACTTTCTTGGGGAAATTCACCTTTCCGAAGGTACTCCAAAATGTCACAGTACCATGGCTCTCCATCAGGCTCATCCTCAATTATCATACAATAAGCCGGGCGCCTAAGAATCTCAATCCTTAGTGGCTCAACATCCAGACCCCTAGTAGCTTGTAACATCGAAGATAATGTGGCTAAAGCGTCAGCGAATTGGTTTTGAGACCTTGGCAAGTAGCCAAAGGATATTTCTTGGAATTCCTCTGCCAGTTCCCCTAAGAGCTCGTGGTATGGAATTAATTTCGAACCTCATGTTCGCCACTCACCTTCGGTTTGCAAGATGATAAGGGCTAAATCACCATAGACTTGCAGCCTTCGAATTTTCATATCAATGGCAGCTTGAAGGCTGAGAATGCAAGCTTCATATTCCACGATATTGTTTGTGCAAGGGAAGGTCAATTTAGCGGCCACATGGTGGTGTTGACCGTCTGGGGAGATAAGGACCGCCCCGGTGCCCAACTCGACTAAGTTAACAGCACCATCAAAGTACATCGTCCATTTGTCATTTGACACAAGTATGCAATACTAACTTTAGTTTAAGTGATTTATAAAATTTTCTTAGATTAAGTAATCAAATAGTTTCAGGATACCAATACAAATTTAAGTTAGTGATAGACGTTTATTTGATTTGTTATTTGTATTAGGTTACTTAATCGGGAAAAAAAAAGTTAGGTAAGTCACTCAAGAAATTGTTAGTAACTCCACACAAAAGTGGGTACATTTAGTAAGAAAAAGTAAATTAAAGCTAGTAAAAGATTAGAAAAAAAAATTTGCCGGTGATATGAGAAGGTGGTAATGGAGAATAAACCAAATAAACATTGATCACTAACTTAGTAACGTAAATCTTGTGGGTAAGAAATGGCGGATGAGCAAGGAATAAAGTTGGTAAACGGTATCAAAACTTGATAAACTAAACAAGGAATAAACATTGTTAAGTAACACAAATGAGAATTAGTAATTGAAAACTAATTGTTAATTTAATTAAAAAATATTGGTAATTTGTTCAATATTTAGTAAAAGTCATATAAGAACAGGTCAATTTTAAGGTGCCAATTAAAAAGGCAAATAAAAATTGATAAAAGATAAGAAAAGTTGGTAATTTGAAAACTATCGAAGACAGTTTGGTAGTGTCAGGAAGTTGTCGACAAATTTTTGTAGATCATATGACCAGTTTTTTGAACACTACCAACTTTTTCAGCAATCTACCAGCACAAGAAGAAAACCTATTTACAGACGAAACAATAAAATCGCCCATCGCGCTTTTAATTTTTCTTCATACTCTTACAATGGCAAAAATTCAATATCATAACATCAACACATCATTTCAGCAGTGCCTTCTGCCTTTTTCTTCCCCATGTTACATCCATTCATGAGCTTTTCCACGCGGTAAAGCATGGGGCTGCTAGGAGCACTGGGGTAGCTTGTATGATCATCTCCTCTGGCGAAGAGTAAACTATACCTCATTATTTTATCAATTTATTACAAAGCTCTACTTATTTTGTGATAAATAAATGATTTGGATGATATTTTCCTAAATATGATTGCTTATGTCGCTTTATATAATTAACCAATGAAAAATGTGTTTATTATCGACAACAATTTATATCTAAACATTCAAACTTATGCATATTTGAGACTTACTTTCTATCTAGCTTCAACCTTCCAACTCTAGGAAGGAACATAATTCTTCAAGATTTCCATTCTTTCAGCGCAATCTGCTGTCGAAATTTATAGCCAGTGAGTCGTCGATAATCAAGTGGAGCAGGTGTACTCTTCGAAGAATCTAAAGCATGTCTCAGGTAAATCAGAGCAAACCCTAATAGCAGAAGAGTTTAACACGTGTAAGAAAGCAGTCTCGTATGTTCATTCTTCGGCCATTGCTTTGCAGTCAGTGCCATTTACAACGATAATGAAACAATGAAATGCCAAGTGCAAAACATTATTCGAGAGAGATTAGATGTGGCAAGCTTCTGTTTGACGGAGGGAGCTCTATAAGGCTAAAAGCTTTGTTTTCATACCCCACCCAACAGCTATCAGGTAGATCGCAACACAACCTCCGACGGTGCCGATCATAGTTTGCCAAAATTTAATGTGAGGGGCACTGAAGAGAGATATTTCTATGTTCATGCCGAACAATCCGACCACCACGATGCCAGCATTTACAATCATGTTTGCAGTAGAAAGCATCACTCCCATCTGCAGCAGCTGATTCTGCTTATCATCCAACATTATATTGATGCAATCCTCAGTATCATCCACATAATCGTTCATCTACACAAACAGAAATAAATCTCGTTAAACAATGTAAGTCCAGCAAATGCGAAACATACAAAAGATGTTATATGCAAAAGCAGATGTTAATGCAGTGAAAACATGATCTTTCCCGTTCTTAGTCCTTCATTTCCATAACTATTCGATAAGAGATGCAAAAAGTATTGTGTATATTTGACAGACTACATGGAAGGAACTGGACTGTCGATCCAACTCCATTGTCATAGAGAACAGGACAGGACAAGTATAGTAAGGGCAATTTTATGAGAGCTACCTATGCTTTTAAAGTATGCCTGTAAAGCAAATTCATCAAAAAGCCTACACAAGTTGCATAATAATTGATCAAACCTATCATGGAACTTGAATAAAAAGTAATATGATTCCTACATTTAATTAATGGTAGAACAATTAAGCTGATAAGGATTAAATATGTTTTGTCCACTCTACTATAAGCACAAAATTGTGAAGTCATGCATCCAAACAGATAAAAGGGTACTTCCCCAATGCTATTTCACAGTCAAGGTACCTCGGTCCGGAGGTGGCCTTGAGATCATCACACATGCACATCACAACAGATTCATTAATTAATTTGAATGTAGTTTCATGACAGAGGCAACAGACTGATGTAAAAATAATTACATTCAGATGAAAAGGGTTGAAGAGGACTTGGAAATGCATTAAGAAAACTATGTGAGTTCCATCACCCGATTCATGTAATGGCTAAATGGAGGATTTAGCCTCCTAGTGTGTTATAATTTGGATAGGGAGGTGCACAATATATTCTCCCCGGATAGATAAAACAAGGAAAACACATTTTCCCTAATGATGTTTTTCGCTTAGGAGGATTGGGCATTCACTTCTGGATCTGTTTCCAAGGTGGAATGAAGGAAATGCCCATTCTACCACTAGAGGGAATTGTGATTTCTCACCCAAGTTTCGGCTGAAGGAATCACTATTCCTCCACCTTTTTATTCACGTATTTCGAAGAATGTCCTCTCTTTTCTAATTCCTGTAGTTTATTCTAAAGAAAATATTGACATTTCGTTATTCTTTCAATTCTGTTCCCTTGCTATTTCTACTCCACAACAAAAGGAATTTGGATGCTCATTCTATTCCATGCCATTCCTGCTCCCATTCCATTCCTTCCTTTCTCTCATTTCATCACATTAAACATAATTTATGTAAATTTCAATTATAAAAAAAATGAGAAAACATTACTCAAATTTTTTATTGGTCGTATGAATAGAATTTATCATAAGGCAGAAAATGATAAAATTTTCAAAGTGAATTATCTGTTTAGCTAACTATGATAGTCAATGGTTGAAGTACGAGGTACAGTCATATATGGACAGTTATAACACACTAGTGAGCTGAAAAAATGGGACCACTGAATTCAGCAACGAATGTAGGGAAAGCAGGTAGATACATACATCTGATAATTTTTGCAGTACGCCATCAATTTGGACAAAATATGCTTCTAAAAGCATCTCGAGCTCCTCGATGTTAGGTTTGTTGCTGGTCCAAACTGCAGTATCTAATTCATCTTCTTCATTAGAATCTTCAGCACTGTGATGACATATTGTTGCAGAGTATCAAACCATCACATTATACAACAAGCTATAGATGAAAAATAAACTCAGGAGTTGCGAATTGACACAGCACATGTAAACTGATATACTGCTGCAAGTGGGTAACGATCGAAGGGGCTGGACAGAAAAAATAAGTAGGCCTGTAGTTTTGAGTTAATGTACTTTAAGCCTGGACCAGAGAGAATAGGTATTTCCTCTCTGCCCCACGTATTAATGGGTACAGCAGTGCTCTCTTTTTATCTAGCCTTCTATTATGCATACTTCCACTTCAACATTGCATAAAACTGCAACACTGCATTCTTACTTTATTTCTACAAAGAAAGTTCGCTTCAACTACAATCAAATTAAAGTACCAGCGGACCAACATTTCCCTCCCTAAGTATGTAAAACTATTTAAGCTGTCAGTCACCTTTCATCATCTATTTCAGGGGTGGCATTGTCTACTTCCTCTCTGATTGAACCATTATCCAGTGAGCGAGCAACAAGCTTTTCCGTCAAATACATCTCAGCCATATCATTATCATCGTCCAGCAAATGTTCGAGCTCATCTCTCACCTATGTTTAAGAAACATGCAAATATTATGTAACAATCAGGTAGAATCCGTTGTTAAAGTAAATGCATCATTAAAACACTACATAAATAAAATTTAACAAGCACAACTTTGAACATCAGATTAATGAAGCAGAGTGCTTCTTAAAGGTCTTCAAAAATTTGAAATGACAAATGCAAACCTCTTCTTAATTTCCTGTAGCACCTTTCACTGTTGCATGTATAAAAAAAAGAATGCGAGGAGAAAGGGCAGACTCAATTAGTTATCTCCTAAATTTTAGATGGTAAAGATACATGTTGGACATGAGAACAGCAGGGTTGAAGTTATCTGGAAAAATAGTAGCATGATCAGTTCAAGAAGACTTGGAAGCATGGAAAGGTGTTTACTCTAGTACAGAGATTAAAATTTTCAGCCTCAATCTCTTTTACTGTCTCAAGGATGAATGGCTAATGAGTTTGTGATTTTTTATGCTTGGATGGGTTGAACCCTGGGTGCAGTCCCTCTGCCTTCCGCTCACAAGAAGAGCTGTGCCATAGTGTCAATTACCTTCTGTACTCGGCCAGAGATGGCAACTAGACGACTCTTTATTTGTCTAACGCGGTCGAGGTTAAGTGTGCTGATTTTGGAAGTTAGTTCATCCAAAGCTGGGTATGCCTCATCCTCCAGGGTCTTGGTCTGACAGTGTCAGAAAGGAAAACATTTCAGTTACAGTCCAACAGTGGAAGAGGTTTGAAGCTAAAAAGTCAAATGGAATGAGGAGAAATTTCAGTGGTGCAGTTTTTAATGATTGAACACAAAGAATCAATCTTTTATTTTTGTGTAATGGAAAAGGCTAGAAATTCTGGTTCAGTGTAAAAGGTTAGCTATAAAGTAGCCTGAGAAGGTACAACAGCCTTAAGAATTGTTTCATTTTCTAGTTCACTAGATTGAACGTACGGGTGTGTCATGTATACCTCTGATTCAAGACACCGGCAAGCAGATTCAAGACAAGATTCCAGTGCTCTGAATTCGAATGGCAATGTCTTGTGAACCCCAATAGCAGGCGAGGTCCTGCCGTCAACTTCCTTCAAAAGCAAAAATGTAACTATTAATCATGACAGGCTGACCAAATGTCAGGACAACATGTGCACTTTTCCATTAGCTAGAGCCACACAAATAAAATTCATTTACAACAACTACCCAAGGCCAGATAAGGAGTAAACCAGCGAATGACAGTTAATGTGATTTCAAAAAACAAACTGCACTTATCTAGCAATTCAATCAAGTCATGACAGACAAATCAAATGCTGGGACAAATTCTTTCAGCAGGCACTTTGACATTAGGTAGAAAGTACAATATAATTCATTTCACACTACTAGCAGAGGCCAGATAAAGAGCAAACTGGCAAATAGCAGTCAACCGTGATTGACTTTGTAAACAAGCTGCACTTAACACAATGACCGAGCGTAATACGTTGAACCGCACAACACTGAACATCCTTCGAAACCTCAAATGACGGTTGATTGATACTAGATGCAAATTTTAGCAAACATTTCTTACAACCTACAAAATGTCAGGCAGATTTCTTATATGTCCTTCTATTTCTCCCCCTACTCTAAGGTTTCTACATAAGCCACCGACAACACGGAACTCAAACCATCTCAACTCGGCCTAAAACCTCACCTGTCGAGACGCAGAATTGGGGCTGGAAACCCGGTGCTGGAGGTCTTGGACGAACTGGTAAACCAAAGGACTGTTTGTATTGATCATCAGGAGCTCCTTGGCGGTGATTATGGCCTTGATGTGCTCCAAGTTCACGACGACCGCCCGCTCCCGGCCGAGGATCGAGGACGGGTACGACAGCACCGGGTCGAGCACCCTGAGGTCGCGCGCGGGGAGGCCGGTCCGGCGCATGATGCTGTGCTTCTCGATCTCCTCGACGTGCGATTGCCCGGACTCCGACACGGTCAGCCAAGCCCTGGTCCCAATCCCCTTCCGCCGCGGCTGCTGCGCGTGGATCATCGCTGCCCTGCCGATTTCCTCCTCCCCCGCTCGGTTCGGCGGCGGCGGCAGCGGCGGAGGCGGAGATGCCTTCGATACGAGGGAGTCCATGGAGAGAGATCGGACTCACGAGCCGGCGAGCCAGCGGCGCTGTCACTGAAGAAATCTGCAGGAGGAGGAAGAAACTGTTTTGAGCGAATCTGGTCCGAGGAAAGGCGAGGCGTTCCCGCCAAAGTAGGAAAGAGGAGACAACGTGGCTGCCCCGACCGACCGGGGATTTGTTAATGTTTTTTTGAAAATGTTAACAATTTTCCAAAAAAGGAAAAAGAAAATTGACATAAAAAATCTCTCAATTTTAACTTAATATGCAATTTAGTCTCTAAATTTTTATTTTATTCAATATAATCCCTAAATTTTTTACACATGTTCAATATAGTCCTTGCATAATTATTCAAAATTGGAGACTATATTAAATATTTTTAAATAATTCAGGAACTATATTGAATATGTACAAAAAATTCAATGATTATATTGAACAAATTAAAAGTTTAGAGATCAAATTACACATTGGGTCAAAATTTAAAAATTGTTTGTGTTATTTATACTGGTGTTATACATTTATCCTAATCATTTTTTATGGTATAGAAAATCCAAACTTATATTCATGTGACAAATTTACTCTAAACTTATTTTTTAATGATACCAAAAATTTTCAAACTTATACTTTCCACGTAAATTTTCCCTCCATCTAGATTTTTTTTTCCCTTCGTCCTTCCTCCTTCATTCATTCTTACCATCGACATTGCCACAAACCTCACTATCGCTCAACCAAGGAAGAAAATGAAGGAGGAAGTTAAAAAAGAAAATGAAAAAAAAACATATAATGAGTTGATACTAATTGCTTTATGTCATCCATATAGGCAACTCACATGAGATTTTTTAGCAAGTACTAGTTTGGGGAAATTACGCCATTGGGATATAAATTTGGAGTATTTTGATGTCATAAAAAAATTATAGTAAATATGTTACATAAATATAAGTTTGGGATATATGGTGTCACAATCAAAATTTCAAGATAAATATATCATTGTGATATAGTTTTTTTTGGTGACTTTAAAATGTTGATTTGCAATTTTTGTAGGGGAAATTGCAAATTCAACGATTTTGTCGAATATGCCCTAGAATAAAGAAGATATTTTTCTGTATTAATGGCATCAACTTTTATAAATCAAAGGCGAGGGAATCAATCCAATTTATGATCTCATGTCCAAAATTTGTATTGATTTTTCGCAATTAATATGAATTGCTTCAATTTATTCCCATGTGCTAGTGTCACGACCTATCTTGAGTTGAATCACAAAAAGAAAGCTAAGGATGATATGATCACCGTGATGTGTCAACAATAATGACATGATGATGATGCAACTAATTCTATACGAGATATTCGCGAATCACCTTTGTAATTTTCTTTTAAGGCTAAAAAAAATTACTTAAAATACAAGATCATCCAATTTAAATTAGGAAATAATATATAGTAAATCCTATTTTAAATTAGAAAATTTCCTAAATACTACACGATTCCTACTTGTGCAATTCTGAACTAGGAAAGTAATATGAATGCAATCAATCCAAAACGCAACGCAATACTTTTTCTTTTTCCTTTTCTTTTTGTATTTTCCCACGTAGAAATTTTTTTAGAAATAACTCGTGCAAATATATAAACCACACAGATCAAATACCCAATAAATTCATAATGGTAAACGTTGATCATAGGGAATAGCGAAACGCGGACATTGCGCTACCCAAAAATTGGAAATTTCGTATGTGGATCGTGCGTAAATTCAAAATCCCATCACGTTAGAATCGACCGATTACGTAATCAAATATTCGAATCGAATAGACTTTGAGCAATTACCTGATTTAATCAATGGACTCCACGGAGGTCGGCGAAGAGCAATTCTCGGCTACCGACGGGAAAGCCGAGGACGGCAAGGAAACCTCCGGAGGGGGACTTGCAGTCTCAGTAAGGTCGGTTTAACTGGTCCGTCAGAGAAGCCAGTGCAGCCGGAAGCCGTGGTGGAACCGCGAAATCTCTCTTGGGATTGTGGGTTTCCTTCAAGGATCCGAAGGGAGGTGCGGCGAGTGGCGAGCAGTGGCGGCGCAGCTGAGGCAAGGAGGTGCGGTGGCGGCGGCGGTGTGAGCGTCACCGTGCGGAGAGCACGCGGGGTTTGCGACTGCGGCGGAAGAGAATGGCCTTCCGTTTCTTCTTCATCTCTCCATGGACACTTTTCTTGACTTTGCTATCGTTTTCTAGAGGGTTCAATGTGGACCGCCTTTCCTCGTGCTGTCGTCAGCATGAGGAAGACAGTGAAAGCGTATGGAGAAAAGTGAAGATTTCGAATGGAAAGAATGGAGTTGACTTGCCTTTCGGGGGAGTGCGTGAAGAAGGGGGTTGACTTGGGATATGTTTATGTCATTTCAAAATGCGGCTTCCTTGGACGGGAATGAGAATTAGGTAATAAGGAAGATATTTTCTCCATTTATGGCATGAAGTTTTTTTATAGTTCTAATACGAGTGGGATTGAATCCGATTTGAGATTCCCACGTCCAAATTTGTATTGATTTTTCCCGAGTAATCCAATAATTTATCTTCTTCTTCTTTTTTGAAAGAAAAAAAAAAAAAACTTGCGACTTACATATGATTTTTCCTGTTTAATATATTGACTTACATGTTCGAGCTCGTGTGAGCGTGATGGGCCAAGCCTGCGGCTTACTCAACCCATCACGGTCAAGCTTGTCGCATGCGCAAGCTTGACCTCCCATGGCTTCGAGCCACAAACTCTATGAGAGAGAGGAGAGAGGGCGGGTTGTCAAGACGAGGGGATCAACAGTAGAGGACATTGGCAGTGGCATCGGGTGGCGGCAGTAATGGTGGCAAGGGTTGGAAAGAGAGAGAGAGAGAATCTACATTATGCGAGTGACTGAGTGAGAAGGAGGTGGAGGAAGAGAGAAGGAGAGGGGAAAAGAAAGCGATCTTGGGCTGGGGGAACTATATAAATTACGAAAAATGATAATCATTCCATTCTATAAATTAAATTTTTTTTTTTTTTTTCGGACGAATTTCGGATATTTTCAAAATAAAAATATATTTTCGAAATAGAAATATGTTTGATAACAATACAAAATTTCTCCCTTCCAAGTGACGGGGGAAACAAGTAGGGCGGCGATCGATGACGAGAGGCGGGTGGCCGATGGCAAGAGGTAGGTGGCCCATGGTGGCTAACAGCCGAGGGGGCTAACAGCGATGGCAAGAATGAATAATGAAATAAGTTTTTATTTCTCACTTCTATTTTAAAAATAGAAAAGTAAAAAATAGTTATTTTTGATTTCTATTTTAAAAAATTTTGTTTTTGAAATAGAAAAATGAAATTACGTTACCAAACGGATTTCTACTCCAAATTTATTCCCTGTAAATAGAAAAATAGAAAACAAAGAGATAGAATAGTTATTATGTTTACCTTTAGTCATTTAGATTTTGCCAATTGCTCATTGAAGCTACCTAAACTTAAAAGAATTAAAGACAAAGTTGGAGCAAAGCAATTTGCAATCAAACTCAAGTAATCTATGGCTAGCTTGCCTTGCACCCATATCATAGACAAACAAGTATATGTACATGTACAAATTACTTTACTGTATTTGTTTAAAATGTTTCTCATAAAAAAAAAGTGAATAGCACAAAAAAAATGTTGCATGTTTTTAATGAAGGGAAATTAACATAAATTGTCTCTAAATTTTGGTCTAATATGCAATTTGATCCATTGAACTTTTGATTTATTCAATGTGGTCCTTGAACTTTAACCCAATGTACAATGTAATCTCTAAACTTTTAATTTATTCAATGTAGTCCATTGGCTTTTGATATATATATTTAATCCAATCCCTAAATTATGTGAAATTGTTCAATGTAGTCCTTCCATAATTATTCAAGATTAAAGATTATATTGAACATTTTCATACATTTCATGAATTACATTAAATAAATTAAAAATTTATGGATCATATTGCATATTAAGTTAAAATTTAGGGATCATATTGAATAAATAAAAAGTTCAATGACCAAATTATATATTTAATCAAAATTCAAGGATCATTTGTGAATTTGGTAAATCAAGTTTATCTCCATGTGATATGATTAAGATGGTATTGTTTTACATGGCCATGCGATCTTGCCACATGTTGAGAAGTAGCTACCATGATTTTGTCTTTTTGGTCGGTGAGAAGTAGCTACCATGATCACAAGGGGTTTTTTCAAAGGAAAAAAAAATAAAATTGAAGAGCCGACTTATATTTGAGGGATGGATCTTGCCACCGTTAAACTTTGATTGGTTAGCGTTTGATCCATCAAATGAATGATGATGTGACCAATGGTGACTTCCATCACCAATATAGTCGGGACTTTGGTTAACTTAAAACGCGGTCATGCCCTTATTTTAACAAAAAAATAATAATAATGACGTTTGATCTTAAACTTTGTAACATCCGTCGGTTTCTCTCAAAGTCTAATTTTACTCAAAAACCCCGATTCCAAATCTACCCGCTCGAGTGCCTTTTTCTCTCTCCTCCACTCTCTTCGATTGATGGAATCGATTGATTTTTTTGGAATCGAGACCCCAATCGGAGTAGACCACTGTAAAGACCACTTTTATGTTAACTTGCGGGGATTTGGTATCGCCCTACCGTGAAGAGAGTCTAAGCGCATACCAATGTAGCTACCACATAAGATGGTGGAGTCCTTAACATTGTTTCCTTCGGCAAATTGATTTTTGACTTTGAAGAACCTCAACCCTTTAAAAAAGTCGCAATTCTCTCTGTCGCTCTCCAAGAAAACGACGTCATTCTTGTTTGGTACCTTCCCCACATTGGTCGACTTGGCAATCGTCGTTATCCAACAAAAGTGGCCAGATCGTCCTCGATGCCAAAGTCAGAAGCCTTTTTCAAGAGACACTTGGAAGTTGCAGATAAATTTGTTTCACGGACGAAAGTTGGAATCTTGTTTGGACAAAGGCTCGATCATAAATTCATAATCTTCTATTTCTTCTTAGGTAGTTTTTTAAAAAAAAATATTTTTTTAAAGAACAATCACCTATATCATTTACAAAATTAAATAGATGATATATATTTATCATTTATAAAAATATTTGAATATTGATCGTTGTCGAAATGAATTCGTTTTTACCAGTTAATTTTTTTAAAGTAATTTGATTGATTTTTTTAAAAATATTTTTAAATTGATGTTCCAATCTCACCGGAGAGAGAGATGCTTTAATTGTTGTTATTTACAACTGACTTCCCAATGGAAAGAGCGATAGAGAGAGTTGACAAGTGGAAGAATAGAAAGATCCCCCGCCTGCCTCCTCCCACGTTCCAGAATCTTCCCGCGAAATCCCCAAAAAGGGGCGGGGAAGATCCCCCGGCCGAAGCCCCACGGCGTGGGTAGAACGGTAATTTTCCGTAGCCCGGGGAACCCGAAGACGTCGGAGCTCCAACACAGCCTGGTCGGGCATCCCGTGTTCCCTTCGCGGGGGCCCACAACAGAGCCCCCACCGTTCAAACTCTCGACGCGCAGTCTTGTTGAACAAGAGAGAGAGAGAGAGAGAGAGAGAGATCAACGCCGAGAGCGAGGGAAGCGCTTTTTCGATTTCTTCGCTCCCAATCCAGCGAGCCAAAAAAAGCACGATTCTTTCCCCCTTCCCTCTCCGATCTCCTCTCTCTCTCTCTCTTCCCTCGTCCGTTCCGGTCGGATCTACGCCGTCGCCGTTCAGGTCAGTTTCGGTTCGCCGTTCGTCTCCCATTGTTGACCTCCCCCTTCGCGTCTCGCCTGCCCGATCTGGGTTGCCGTTGCGTTTTCCTCGTCCTTTTCCGTTGGCCGCGCCGATTCTGGGCGGAATGTGCGTCGGTTTGATGGACGTGATCGAGTCGTGGTTTTCCTTCGGCGTCGGATGATGGAGCTTCAATTTCGCGGGCTCTCGAGTTGCGCGCTTGATGATGATTTTTGGTGTTGTTTAGACGTCGGAAGTGCCGAGGCGGTCTTCCTTTGAGGTTAATGAAGACGGTCTCTGGGGTTATGGGCCGTCTGTTTGTGTCGATCTCTCTTGTTGAGTTGAATTGATCAGCAGAGTTGGCCGCATCGCTTCGCGATCGTAATTCGTGCGACTGATTGTTAGCTCCTCGTTTGTTGATGCGTGTGGAGTAATTTGTTCAGCTCATGTATGTGCGTGTGTTGTATGTATGTATGTATGTATGTATGTATGTAGTAATGGTATAGAATCGTGGGAATGTGAAGCTATGCTTTGAAATGCACAGTAGTTTTGCGCTTTGCGGTTTATTGTCCAATGAATGTTCATATCTCTCTTTTCTTGGTGCAGTTTTTGTCTACCTAATCCTTCTGCGGATTTGAAGGTCCAAAGATTCCATTTTCGAGAGGGGGGTTGCTGTTAAGAATGTTAGATTAGTTTCACGATGATTGAATTGGCTATATCGCTTGTGAGGTTGCTTTCCAGCTCCAGTAGTTATGGCCCATTTCTTTTAGGGTGGACGGTCACTTTCGCATTTGGGATCGGAGCTTTTGTGTATGCATTCCTCAAATGGCAGAAGACTACGTCTTTACGTTGGGTGCAAGCTGCTGCCAAGGCAAAGAAGAAAGTTTGGAAGAAGCTCAAAGTTCCCCTGTCATTTCACATGTGGGTAGAAGACTTTTCTTATGACGAACAGCCTTCCACGTGCTGTGTCTGCTTGAATTCACTAGTACCTTCTCATACATTGGGCACAAAAGTGGCATCGCATAGTCCGCTCCATAGGTGCTGTGTCTGTGGTGTTGCCGCTCATTCTGATTGTTCTCAGTTTGCTGCGAAGGGCTGCAAGTGTGTGGCTCAAGGTGGTTTCCGGCACGTGCAGCATCACTGGTCAGAAAGATGGGTCAACATGGACGAAAATCCTGAAACCTCTGCCTTCTGTTTTTACTGTGATGAACCGTGCGGAGTTCCTTTCTTGGATGCTTCTCCAACTTGGCATTGCTTATGGTGTCAACGGCTTATACATGTCAAATGTCATGCCAAAATGTTGAATGAATCTGGGGATGTCTGTGATCTTGGTCCTCTTAGAAGGATTATCCTCTCCCCATTGTGTGTGAAAGAGGTTGATGAGAATGTTGCAGGGGGTGGAACGCTTGAGAGAAGAAAGCGCCACAGAAGTAAAAATGGAAGCACCCGTTCGCTTAATGGTAAATTGCTTAATACTGCTGAAAGTAATTCAGCCTTGGAGTATATGCTCAATGGCTTGAAGAAGTTGAGTGGGGAGAAGAATGTTGATCATTTCATGAAAAAGGATGGCCGAGTACTTGGTTTGCGTGGGACATATAGCAGGCTGTCGCAGAAAAAAGGCGAAACCAACTATGGACAACTGAAGAAGTTTGCCCTTGTTGATCTGCCAATGGATGCACGACCTCTATTAGTCTTCATCAATGTCAAGAGCGGAGCACAATATGGGCCTTATCTTCGCAGGAGATTGAACATGCTTTTGAATCCTGTGCAGGTGAGCCATAGCTAGTCAGGTATATTGTGAGAAATGATAGCACTATGGATTCTTTCACATCTAATTATGTCTTTCATGATCAAAAGAAATGCTCTAAAACAAAAGTTTAACCTTTTTTTTACTTTTTGCAAAGCCTCAATTGCATAACTTCCCTCAATCAGTCCAGGTACTCAGAAGCAGGGGTGAGCAAGTTAGGCCTATTTCCCAAATCGACCATAGATTCTGCAAGATCCCGAGCAAACCAATTCCAGTTTCCAAAAACCGGAAATTAACTTTGACGGTTTTCACTCTGGAACCCCATTTCGGAACCGATCACCCCTAATAAGAATTTATATTTCATTGCCCTCCTCTCTTGTTTCACCAAAACCCACCACACGCACAGCCACACAAGTTAGACATATTTTTTTCTCTAGTCGGTAGTGCTCATTACCATCTTTATCTGGAAAAATCGAAATATCAGTTTGGAGTGCTATCCTCCCCCAGAGCCATTTTCCTTGGTGTTGATTTTTCTTAATTGTTTGTATTGCTTCATAAGATGATCTGTGATATTTCTTTGAGTGAGACATTTAGAAAATGGAGTACTGATGAATGAAATAGAATGCTAAATGGGCTTGTTTTGTGAGTGTTTTTCGTGTTCTGCCTGAGGATTGCTTTTGACTTGCATTTATGTTTTAGCACGTGAAAATTACATGTCATTTAATGATGGAGTATCAATCTTCCTGTAGTGTTATGGAAAAATCTAGGTTTCTTAGTACCCTATGCTGCAATAAATGGCATTTATACTTATGATATGTTGATTGTTTTATCTTTGCAGGTTTTTGAGCTGGGTGCTTCCCAGGGGCCTGAGGTTGGTTTGGAGTTATTTAGTACTTTGCAGAATTTTAGGGTTTTGGTCTGTGGAGGAGATGGAACAGTTGCGTGGATAATTGATGCAATTGAGAGACGGAATTTCGAATCCCCTCCTCCAGTGGCCATTCTACCTCTTGGCACAGGAAATGATCTGTCAAGAGTTATGGGGTGGGGAAGAGGTTTCTCGCTTAGTGGTGGTCAAGGTGGCTTGAATACGCTTTTACATGACGTCAATAGTGCAGCAATTACTATGTTGGATCGGTGGAAAGTGGACATTAGTCAAGAAAAACCTGATGGCAATTCTCATAAGGCCCATTCCAAGTTTATGTTGAATTACTTAGGTGCTTGAACAAACTTACCAGATCTTGCTGGGGATTACCATTAATCTGATCTTCTTACTGAGCTCTGATTTCTCATAATGTAGGAATTGGATGTGATGCTAAGGTTGCATATGAGTTTCACATGACACGAGAAGAAAATCCAGAGAAGTTTTATAATCGGGTATGGATGTACTTATTTTCTTTGTGGTCTTACCAACTTGATGTTGGTCAAAGTTCTGAATATATTTATTGTATATTAACAAAACAAGAATATAATTTGTTTGAATTTTTGGAGTTGTCTCGATGTGCTTTGACTTAATCTAGCTAGCTCATCAAAGTTCTATTGAGTTGGTTGAACTTGGTGCCTTCAATCATCTTTGCTAAACTTGGCTTGTGCGTTTTTAGTATTTACTACTTGTACTGAGCTCTAGCCCGCCGTACCTTTTCCTTTTCTCTTTTTACTCTTTAAAATTCATACTGCTTGGCATATTGACACCTTAAAATATATGAACAGTTTGTCAACAAATTGCGTTATGCAAAAGAAGGTGCTAAAGATATCATGGACAGAACCTGTGCTGATTTGCCATGGCACGTTTGGCTTGAAGTTGATGGTAAAGATATTCAGATACCTAAGGTATACTATAATGATTCAGTTGGACTTGCTCGTCTATTGCCTTTGCTTTCGTTAGTCATTTACTAATCATTCCCTGCTTTCCAGGATTCTGAGGGATTAATTGTGCTAAATATCGGCAGCTACATGGGCGGAGTAGATCTTTGGCAAAATGAATATGAGCATGACGACGATTTTAGTCTTCAGAACATGCATGATAAAATGCTTGAGGTTGTGTGCGTCAGTGGAGCGTGGCACCTTGGCAAGCTTCAGGTTCGGCACCTGTCTGAGATTTTTCTTTTATTTTAGAATACTCTTATCCTCTAAATGTCTTCGAATGTGCACCATTTTGATGGAAAATTGCTGTTTATAGACACAAAAAGATGGTCGGCACAATTTTCTAGAATTTTTATGCCATGAATGTTCTTGGTACAGATTGGCCTATCGCAGGCAAGGAGACTGGCCCAGGGAAATGTCATAAGAATACATACTTCCAGTTGTTTCCCCGTTCAAATAGATGGAGAGCCCTTTATCCAGCAACCTGGTTGCTTGGAAATAACACATCACGGGCAGGTATAGCTTGTTTTGTCCAACCATATATCTTATGCTAGTTAAGGTGTAACTTATCAATTAAATCTAGTTGACTGTGATTTGCCATAATAACTAACAAGCGCTTTCAGCATGAGACAGTGTGAATCCTGCATTTTCTAGCTTGTTGCTCCATCCACGTGAAATGAAAGAGCTCTTATAACTTTATTGAGAAATATATGTCAGAGCAATATGTGAAGTGACAAAGGACATTAAGGATTATTCTTTTTATCTCCGGTATGCCGGCCTTGCTAAATGCTTGAAAGGGCCTTTTCATTTGGTAGGTGTTCATGTTGAAAAGGGCCTCAGAAGAGCCCAGGGGTCCAGCAGCTGCAATTGTGACAGATGTTCTGGCTGATGCCGAATGTAAGGGCATCATCAATGCATCTCAGAGGAAAATACTTCTTCAGCAGGTGGCACTGCATCTGGCTTGACTCCCAACTTTCTGTTCCTGTCATTTCTCCCTTGTTAACCACATAGATGCAGGTATTTCCTCGTGTAAATTTGGGCAACAGGTCTTCCCATACAAGTGTCAACTCTTTATAACTTTGTAGTGGCGTCTATCCTCATCAAGAGGAATTTTGTAAGCCAAAGAGAGAAAGAGATGTATAGGAGGGATTGCAGAATGCAGATGAGAGTTCGGTACATATTTGCTCCAACTTGACTCATTTCTTTTTCTTTTGACTTCCAATTGGTTGGGCTCTTGGAACTTGATTTTGCACTAGGACTTCGAACTCAAGAATAATGAGCAACTGAATCAAAGGTAAAGAGAGGGCGGAGACGATTGGAATAATACTGAATTACTTTTGATTTCGATAACTGTGAATTGAAATGGATAAGATGCACATGGAGAGTTTTTTGAAGAATTATTACGAGGATGCATACCATTGCCCCTAGTAGGGGCTACGCGATTTTCCACATGAAGGTCTCCTGGACAACCCATCTACATCGCCAACAACTCATTAAGAGTTTGGAACCTGTTGATTACTCCATGCTCTGACTGTGAGACTCCAACGTACGTACATGTATACAACTCAATTTGCCCACTAACATATTAAGGATTTCACCTTTTAGAGTTCTCTCAAATAAGACTCAAAACCAAGACCACAAGGAGAAGCAAAATCCATTGCAATCTAAGCCGACACTTTATTAGTACTTCAGAGAATACTTTATACTTAAATTATGGTTATGAACTGGAATCCAGGGCCAATTTTCTTGATTGTGGATGGGCGTTGAAAGGATACACATTGCTCACTTTGCTGCCCTCATCTACAAAATATATCTAGACTAACATGATAAATTTGGTCATGTGAACAAAGGAAGATCATTAGATACATGAAGTGAACTTAGGAATGGTAGTTCGACCCAAAAAAAAGGACTTAGGAATAATGACCTGAAGCTGTCCTGAATTTTTGCTTGAAAAGTAGTAAAATGTTGTACATTTATTGTATTTGTATCAATTCAAATTTAAGTTTTTCAATTAGAACAATTTAATTATAAATATTTTCGTATTGGTATCAATGAATCCATCTAACCAATTTAGTCTGAACATGACTGATGTGAGTGCCACCCGTCCTATGTGGTATGGTCAACATCGACATGGATATTTTTTAAAAAAATTTAAATATTTTTTCAATTTTTTTTATTAATTTTTTCTTTTATTTTTTCCTTCTATTTTCCTTCTTTTATTTTTTTCTCTTTCCTTTCTCTTTTTTCTTTTTTCCACATTTCCCCTGCCATCCGCCGGCCTCTATGATGGTTGAGAAAAAAAAAAGAAAAATTGAAAAGAGAAGGCAAAAAAAAGAGAAGGAAAATTTAATAAAATAATTCAAAAACATATTTAAAATTTTTTTAAAAAAAGTCCACTTTAGTGCCAACTGTACTATGTAAATGGGATGGTGTCCATATTAGCAATTTCCAGCCTAAATGAATTGGATAGACTCAATTAGTACTAATGCGAAAGTGTTTTAGATTAAATTAATACAATTGAAAGGTTTTAAAATGAAGTGGTACTAATGCAATAGGTTTAATATGGTACTTTTCCTGAATTTGGGCATGCACAATGATATTTGAACTTAGACACAAAGTATTCTTCTAATTTTTGGCATGTTGCACTAAAACTCCAAAAATTTGAAAAAACACAAATACCCTTTGGAGCTTTGATTTTTATTTCTCTCCGTAGTTTTTCGTCCACATAGTAATTAAACATTATTTGAAAAGGAACTCTTCATTTTTCTTGACTAAAATAACCTTTAGCACGTTGTCATTAAATTAGAAAATAAAGAGGGTGTATGGTTGAGTAACTTCAGAAAAATTAGCTAAAGCTGTTTTCATAAAAAAAAAAACTATCTATCCATTTTTAGGTGACAGCAAACATTTGTGTAAACAGAAAAACTAGCAACTGCAACAAAAATCAAATTTTATGGGGGCAATCTTTCACTTCTCTGATTTGAAAGGCTGCTGTGCAATTACGTCAAAGTTCAAGAGGGTAATATGTAATTTTTAAGTTCAGGACCATTGTGCAACAGTAACAAAGTTCTAAAGAGCATAAGCAATCACACCACGAACTTTATCGAGTGGACACACCTTCATTTTCTCTCATCCTTAATCGCATTCTCGTGCCTCAGGTGGATTACGATTTGCTTATATATGTAACTACCGTAGGAGGACTCCTTTTATACGTATCGAATGAGAGGTTATTACCATGATTTTCTGGTTTTCCTCCTAGAGTGGATTGCATGCCGACAGTAAATACAAACAGGACATATGCTTCGACAGGCATGTATGAAAAAGTGAATTATGTCTGAGTCGGCGCCGGCTGTAAATGAAACTGCTATTCCAAGTTCGAAACTTGTAGTGAAATATGATCAACTGGCCCGTTTTATAGAAATCATAAGCAAACTGTTTTAGATGAAAAGTAGTTGTTTTCCCCAACTGAGAATAGCTAAGGTCCAGTGCGTTGGAAATGTAGCATGGATTATAGGACTTTTACGTTTTCGAAGGAAGCTATGGATCCTGCCGCGCTCATTGGCTTCTGATGCCGTGCTTGTAATGCGTAGAATGCTTATCCTTGATGCGTTATGGGTTGCATTTCCAGGCCTAAGACTCTGTCAATCCTTCCGTCCAGGCCTATGTTATCGATGAGCTAAAGGAGACAATAAGTCCTATTTTCAGTCAGAAAATAGGAGAAAGCTCGGGCCTATGCGCCGGTTTTCTTGATGACGTGCAAAGAGAAGAAAAATATGGTTGTCGGGGGATTTTGCATGGGATAATCAATGTCGGCTATGCCGTAGCATAAGTAAGTCGAAAGAGTGAAAGCTTAGAGCTGAGATCAAACAAACAGGCATGCTCAATCAGTCTAAGCCGATAAGCGGACGCCAAGATTTGAATCCTTGTCTTCCCCACTTCCGGGTTTGAATCCCATCTCTCAAAAGTGCTATGCGCCTATTAAAAGAATAAGCAAAGAAAGTGACGGAGAACCATTTTTGTCAACAAACTCAAAGAAATGCAAGTTAGACGATAGACAAAGGAGATGGACGGCATGGACTAATGACCGCATTGACTAAGAGGCTCAGAAACCAAAAGATAGAATGCACAAGAGATGCACCTTATGCTTACGGAATGGAAAGGGGCTATAGAACACCCCCTCCCCCTTCTTTCAAAGGGTTATTTATTCACTCCACAAAGCACATCAAAGGTCGAGCAGACCTCCTTATTGATGTATAGTACTATTTATGTAGAAAGAGCATGAGACATAACTTGGGAAAATCTTTAAACAAAGTTATCAAAAACCAAATCTTTTCTCTAGTTGTACTTAACATCACAACATCAAATTTCGAATTTAATTTGTGAAGATGCAGTTATTTTGCAGTTACCAACAACAACAAAGGTTTGATGAAGTGTTGTCAAAGTAATGCTCCACGTATCTTCCCACAAGACAATGTCAACAGACCAAGGCAAAGATAATTCACTCATTGGAACCAACACTGACAAGGGCAAGCACAGTTTAGCCCAACTCAAATGAGCTGCTGGAGAGCAGAAAACCAAATGCACCTGCACTGTAGATGGAATGCTAGAAATAACATATTAAAAGGGAAGATGGACCACAAAAAAAGGAGGCTTGCTCATATACAAAATTTACTGTACAAGTTCTGTGCCTTATATCACATGCAGGTATAATTATTATCATTGAATATAATATCCCGGTACATGTCAATCATACCAAAGATTGTTTCTGCTTTTGTACAGCTGTATGATCTTCCAAAGGATCTTTTCTGCATATGTCTCTGTGTCAGCCTGTCTATAATCACCTCCTCAATTAATTGCTCATTATGGATACTCCCGGAGAAGTAAAAAGCATGTTATTATTCCTTGTGTGGTCAATAATGATATAGACATTATTAATGAGATCAAAGAGTTGGCACACTTGATCTCATGAAAGCCCTAAGCTTCAGTGAACTCGAATATTGCACCTGTGTGGTTGAATCCGCATGATACATGTAATGCTTTCACAGGCTCGTCAAAGTAGACCATTGCTGGTTTTATATAGTCCACGTCATCCCCATGACCCTGAGCCACAAAGCACACATTATGCACAGTGCAGATCCATTTAAAAGAGCAAAGTTTTCAAATAAAAGGACCCTTGGGCAATCATTGGATGCCCAACAATAAAACACAAAAAAAGAAAGCAGAAGCAAACGGCCTGCTTGAAAACCACCAATATGGTGCTCACTGAACTGAGAGCCAAATTGCAAGAAGCATGGACTATAGAGTATGCAATTGCAAACTGCAACTTGCCATAGTTCTAGGGGTAAACTTTCAAAAGAATTCAGGATGGAACTGCAACTCCTCAAATGTTCAAGAGGGACAAATGCTAGAAAGTTTTGGATTCAGGGAAAACTTTCTTCATACTTTTGGAGTGAAAAGATGAAAGGATCCAACAGCATCAATAAACTAAAATACAGAGTGTTAGCTTTCATCTACCATTATAGAGAAATGATGCAAAAGTACATTGTTAGATCCCCCTAATACACCGGAAGAGGAGCTTTATTAATTGCACCATCACAGCAAACATTTATCAAATACTCCCAACTGCACCCGTTACACAAGCATAACTAGAAATAGTTAATGGTAAAAGAATATCCTATAAGTCAAAGAATATCCTATAAGTCAAGCTCTGGTCTTATTACATGTTTTTTTTTTACCCAGCGGCGCCTAATGCCATTTAAAGGTTTTGTGTGCTTCAATTCCTCCATTATAGATAAAGAGGTGACAATAACCACAAATTAGAAAAATGTATATATTACTATTGCACAAACATAATGTGGTCAGCAACGCCATTTTGGAGTTCTTACATACCAGTTGTCCACCAGAAGAAAGTCCATCATCTGAAAATGTCCCTTGAGAACCTCCCCAACCCCAGGTGAAAACTTTGCCATCTGCATAAATACAAGCCACAACGCTTGAAGCATCAGTTCCATATGGAGTTCCTAGAAAATCTCAGTCAAAGCAGCAATAACTTTGTGTAAATGTTGTCAACTTCATAACTAAAAAGGTCTTGGCATGAAGGAAATTATAGTTTGGGAGTTCAGATCACATCCAGTTTCAACTTCATCAGTTGAATGATTTCTTACCAGAGATAGCAGCCGTATGCTTCCAACCACAGGATACCTATAAGGACAAAATTGACTAGCTTATACACATCTTCCTCTGAGACTTTCAATAGAACACTTTTTGAATGTCTACTGAATGAGGTGATTGCCCACCTTGCTAACAGGAGATTTGACAAAAGGACCCTCGACTCTCTCAGGTAAATGGAAGACATCTGTTGACCTGACCATAGCAATTAAAAAATCATTCCAATAAGAACACTGAGAATAGCACTGGATAAGAGAGGAGTTTTCATGCTGCATAGGGATCTCAATAAGTCCTCCTTTTGTTTGGAGGGGGTAATTAAAAAGGTAAGTTGCCTATACCCATTTCCCAGGCAGCCATTTTCATTCGAGCCCCATGTGTACAGCTCCCCACCACCTACAACAGAAGCATGCAAGCACTAAGTTCACCTAGGACAATACATTGGGTGAAGAAAGCAGACTCCATCTAATTAAGTCCAAAGAGTAGCCTCAAAATACTGGTTGTTGAGACTGAGTAAAAGTTTAACCTCAGCAGCTTGTTGCTGATCAAAAGGGGACAAATCAAGAAAGAAGAACCATATAGAAATCCAACACAGCTACCAGAATTCCAATAATATGTCTTCCTTAGACTGTCTATAGAAGTTTTGAAACATCTTCTGCAATTTTTTCCCGTTAATTGCTATTGTACAGTCCAATTTGTTTCCCACCAATCATGATCACTCTACTCTAGAACAAGTTAACCATGGGTATCTGTGTGAGCATATGCCATTTTAGCAGACAGATGAGTATCACCAGTTGTCAGAAATGGATAATCGCTTAAACCATAAATAGCCTGATTAATTTCTCATGTTACTTTGCAGTAATGAAATTTTAGTAGGGAATCTCTTGTTCCCTTTCCTACTTGTGTTCAGCAGGAATCTATCTTCATAGCTGGCTTTAGCTGATTAATACCCAAATCCAATCTCTATTAACCACCCTTCATGTCCTGAAACCTTATTCTGATTTTTTGGGGGGCTCGAACATTGATTCTGATTTAACCTGTTGGAATTTGGGTGACCATTTCATATTAGAATTCTTTTAAGAATAAAGATCCACTAAGAAAACTTCTGCTGATGCTCCCATTTAACTTCTAAAGACAATGATAAATAATAGCACAAATCAGACATGATTAAAGATAAGTGGTTACATGTTATAATGCATGTGTGATAGCCACCGCAAGCAACTTCTTCAGAATACGGTAGCTCATCAATCATGGACGGAGTTGTTGAATTTTTATTTCCTCCAAATCCCTGATACATAAAATCACAGTCAATCAATTGCTTTAACCATACTCTGGTTGTTATGCCAAATGAAGAAAGAAATGCAGCACTTACGAGTTTTTGTAAAGCTTTCTCACCAAATAAGAAGACAGAGCCATTCTCTGCACAATTTGTGAATGGACTTGAGTTAATACTCAAAGTACAGAACAAAGTGTCACATTTTGAATATGCACACGTGCGCATGCACATATAAAACAAAGGAAAAGCATGGAAACTGAAGAATACCATCTATGCAAGCTGAATGCAGCAGCCCAGCAGCAATATTTTTAACCTAAAACATGAGAGAAATCAAGCTAAGAACCGCAATGTGTATAAACATATAATGAGAACATGAACTGGGAAAGCAACATTTGCAGGTGACCACTACCTTCGACCCCTCAAGCTTCTTGATGAGCCTTGGCGTGTATTCACTGCATCAAGAACAAGGTTGAAGAAAATCAGAAAATGAATAGCATGGTCGAATAGTCATACAGGATTTTGCACTGGAGAAACCATCAGAAGTCATTCGATTTTCTCATAACAATAACAATATGTGCTTACCTTTTTAGGATCATGCACTATGTCTTAGGAAAAATCAAATACATAGGGAAACTAATTGCAGGTGGCTTGAACAATTAAAGCAGAGATACTGGGGGCAAAATAAGAAGCTGTCATGGTGCCACCAAGAAGATATAAAACAGATCAAAGGATACATAAACCTTATGTTTCGATCTAGAAGGGCTGCTGAGAAAAAATGATGCGAACTAGGATATTAGTTGACATCCCTTAGGGCTGTAGCTATGATACAATAGCCACATTAAGCAGTATCCCGCTATAAATGCAGCTAGGTCAAAGCAGCAGGAGACCCAAGTAGCCATGCAAAAAACTTCTGAAGGACCTTAACGGAGTACATAGAGTACAAATTATTAGACAGACAGGTATGTACACTACCCGTCAAGCAGGCTAATTCAAGCTGCTGCTGCTGGGAGACTAGCCTTTATCATGGAGAAGTATCATACACTTTACTCAATGTCAGCAATGCTTTTCTTCCCAATTAAACTGTAATAGGATCTCTCAAAGGCACATGAAGATGACCATATTTGTAATAGAACTAAAGTGCAAATTAACTCAAGATTGCAATTCACATATATTGGACTAGTGACAATGTCTATATTAAGATGTTATGAGTATCAACACTGGTCATAAAGGATAGGAAGTAAGATGTTATGAGTATCAACACTGGTCATAAAGCCTTTACAACCAAAACTGTTTCAGAGAAAAAAATGCAAAGCGGTGCTAATAATGACCTCCCAGTGTCTGAAGAGTTTAAAAAGCCCAAAACTGGAAGCTTCTGTAAGACCATAAATACCGACCTGCTGCTTCCTAGAAACCCAAAAAAGCTAGATTCATGCCCATGACCAAGTCTGCCGGATCCTCCATCTCCCCAGCTTAAAGCATCACCTTCATCTGGCATTAACATAGGGGTGAGAGAGAGAGAGAGAGAGAGAGGACCCTCTGCAGCAGGGATTCAGCAAAAAGGTTGAATTCCTGCCTGTAACAGCAATTGAATGGTCCGAGCCCAAAGCTGCCTTTTTTACAAACATTCCAGTCAAGCACTCCACTTTAGTCGGCACAGGGACAACGTCTGCAGATTCTGCACAAGTTCCAAAGGAAGGATGCTTAAGCAAGTTTAAATTTAAGATTCACTAGACAAACATAACAACTATCAATTTGCGACTTAATGATCTGACCATAACAAGATGATCAATAGAAACAGGCTTTTTTAGTGAAAAGGTGCCTGCTGAAAAAAAAAACATTTTCACGATTGAGTAAAACAGATCTTATCTTCCAAAACTATTAAAATGGATTTAAAGTAATATCTTTGTACAACTAATTGTCTCATTTTAATAACACCCAGCAATACAACATACAGCCCCTGAATACTCAGATTATTTCCTCCTCTCGACAATAAAAATAGCATTGTATGTTTATGAATATGGAATGAGTGCATCAAGCAGCTGCACAACAGGTCAATAGAAGATAAACTACAGGTAGAAATGGCTTCACTAAGCAGTTGCATTAGCCGAGTAAAAGTTTTTACATCAAATGTGCCAGGCAAAATTCTGCACTAATTACAAAAAAACAAGCAATTATCAAGTCATCGAAAAGGACATAAGACCAAAAAAATCTGAAACTGTGAAACTTGTTTGACTCATCTTTATCAAAGTTCCGAGGAGGATAGATGGCCAAAGAAGCTTGAGAACAAACAATTGAATTTATTATCATTACACTTACTACTCATAAAAAAATCAACAAATTATGCACAATCTATGACATCTCTACATTGTAAACAACAAGATGGAAATTTAGAAAATAGATTCTATAACCATTGATTGAATAATTGATCCCCCACAATCATAATAGTATATGAATCAGTAATTTAATGGCATTTTCTATTTCAGGAACTTACTTTTTCCAAGGCCAAGTTGTCCACTTGAGTTATTCCCCCACATGTAGAGTTCTCCATCCACTGCCGAAGACCGCACAAAGTATTAGCAAACTTACACAGAAAAGATTTTAATAGTATTTAAACCTCAATGTGATTTTCACTAAAAAAATATGAGGAATTGACAGATAAACATTCTAAAGAGCAGGATAGATCCATTTTAGAGGACGGAGAAGAATGGAAAACCTCCTAAATAGCATCTTCAAAAGTCCATCATTTACAACTGACACAAAACTTAACCAAATATTTGAAGATCTACTGTACATCGCTAAAAGGGAGCCATACATCTTTTAAGCTCCTCCTTGATACAATCAAACAAAGAGAGACAACCTTCCTATTGAACAGAAGAGTTCTCCCTAGGAAGCAAGTATTTCCAACTAGACAACAGATCCAACAATATGAGGCCCACCATTATGACAGAGACATATAATCACATTACAGTAAACATCGACCCAGCACTGCACTCCTTTGAAAAACAGCTTCCTCCTAATTCGACTTTATAGGGTGAGAGACAACCAAGAATAATCATCCACTTGAAAATGAAGCCATTAACCAAAGAACCAACTCTTGAAATGCTGCACAAGAATGTAAAACACAACCACACAGTACTTATCAATGTTGAAAAGAATGACTTGCCCTTGGACTTCAGAATTTACCACAGGAGGCAACAACCAATTTGGAGACATTAATAAAGAGAAAAGTTTACCTAATGCATCCTAAATAAAAAACAAACTGCATATATCACCAGAAAAAGAACAATGTAGGGCAGATTGATTATAAGAGACATCAAACCAGATGGTGACTAAAAGATGAGCTTAGCTTGTCCAACAAAAGATTGCAGCAGTGGTAAAACCAATTCACTAAAATTTGGACCTAAAATTTGCTCTTGCAAGGAAATTAGAAACCCACAACGTCCAATAGCATCAATCTTGCCTTCCAATCACATATCTCATTTGCTCTCCCCGAATGGATATCTTCTTGGAATTTTGATAAGACTGACTCATGTATACATTTTTAGCCAACTCGTATTCACATAATAAGTGCCACAGAGAGAGAGAGAGAGAGACATGATTGCAACAGGATAATTGTTTCCCATTATCTCTTCTTTTCTTGAACAAAGAATTTACCACATTGTACACATAAGCTCTCTTAACACAGACCAGCCACATCAAGACAACTCCATTGCAGTTCTGCTCTTGAAGATTGCTTACTTTCTCCAGAAAAGCCAAATTCTACCATCAACTTCCATTTCATCAGATCCATAATAAAAATGCCCGATTGATTGGTTCTCGTCCTTTATTACCAAGTGAAAGTTCAAAGACCTCTAAAATCCAACAGGATCATGTTTCTGAGAAAGATTTATCCTGGAATTCTAGGTCTTGGGACAGAGGATGGATCACTGCTGACCCAAGATAGGAACCAAAAGCTGGTCTTCAGCTTGCAAGTCAAATGCCCTTTATGCCTTCTACCTTATCATGTGATGTAGAATTAAATCTTCCCAACCCTCCCAACCACCCAGGACATCCCAAAACATAGATGATAGTGGGGACTGTATAAAATATATTTTCATACATCTGGAGGAAAATGCAGACTCATATGCATCAAAGTAGGACTAACTCCTCACCTGTGATAGCACAAGAGTGATAATAGCCAGCACATACTTCAACAATTTCTTCAGGCAGTCCAGAAACTTCTACAGGCTCCTGCAAGGATCCAAATGTATCCTAGTAAATATTTTTATTCATGATATTGGCAAGAACCTTAACATTGTAAACTCCAACTATGTGCATTTAGAATAACTTCATGAACTCCTATAAGATAATCTAAAACAGAAGTTGAGAAAGCCTGAAAAATCTCAAACATTAAATAGCAATGCTTCTAAGCAAAGACTACTTCATACTTTCAGTTTCTTCCACTTTTTGCCAAAGAAAAAATTATGATGAATCCACATAATAAAGCAAAAGATGACTATAAATTAAAATCAAGTGAAAAGTGTGCTGGCCTACCTGACACTACACGTTGACATAAATACAATGCACTTTCACGCTTGTCGCTTCTCAAGAAAATAACATGGTGACAAAATCATCTATTACTATGCACGGATTTTGTATAGCCAAGCCACATCAAAAGGAAATATATCACCTTCCATAAAAACAGATTGCAAGACTAAATTGGACTATTCACCAGGGCTCAGTTTGAAGTTAATATCATACTCAACATAACCAGGGTCCCCCCCCCAACAACCTATCCCCACATCTAAACCCGGAAAACATCACCCCACATGAAGAATAAATTTGAACCCTGTAAGAAGGAATGCCTGAATAAAGTTCATGTTTGTGACGCAGTAAATTATAAGACACGGTGCTTTTGTTAGAAATCAATTTATTCCCATCAGCTAGGTAGCATGGGGCAAGGTAGAATTACAATAACTAGGGCCCGAGGTATCTGTATACATATAAAATCAATCATTATAGACAGTATCTTATGGATTGGCAAGCTATCCACAGGAATATCATACTCAAATGAAGGATGACAAGTGGGTGTGGGTCTATGCACGCATGTGTAAGACACACTGAGGTAGACACAGGCACAGGGTTATGATATGTATCAATAGATAGGAAGAGACAACTTGCATCCCAAAACTTTCAAGGACAAAAGATATCATGCTTGAGAAGAGTGTACTATTTCCACTCAAATGTCAACCAAAAGAATCTAAGTAATAAAATAACATCAAAAAACTAAAATTTGAAAATGGTAAGTGGTGCCAGATTGTATGATGAAATTATATATTCGGACAAAAGGATGCACTATAGAACAAGGTGAAGAGGATCATACTGTAGTATACATTTTATGATCTGAAATTCCAAGCTGTCCATGATCATTCAGACCAGTTGCATAAACTTGCCCAGATTCTGTTACATTAAAGAGACATTAATGAGCATCTACTGAAAACAACACAAATTCCACAAACTTTGCAAGGTATTTAGAGATGACTAACTTTCAGTCTCCTAAAACTGGACTTAAGGAACAAGAGACAAAGTAGCAAGAGTGTTAAAAAACCACAAGAACTACAAGAAGTGCCACCAAATTAACCCTCCATTCAAGACAATGAATATAGTACAGCCAAGTTCTGTCACCATGGCTGCAATTACCATGAAAAGCCCTCTTTCTAGACAAAGAAATTTCCACAAGTAAAGAGGCTTCTTGGGATTGCTTTTCCAAAAATATTGCTGCAGGATCCTTTTCTTGCAACAAGAACAACCTTTATATTTGCCATGAAAAACAAGAACTTGAGAGCAAAGAAATAGCTCACTGATCCAGTAAGATCTTTCTGCTCGCAGACAACCCCACTGATCTCCATCTTGTCAATGCAGTTTGCAAAGGCTAGCCATCTCATCTTTTATAAATTCAAGGGTTGTAGACTTTTCTCACCCAACTCTCTTTCGCCATGATAACAGATGTA
Organism: Corymbia calophylla; assembly: GCA_014182845.1. Classification (NCBI taxonomy): domain Eukaryota; kingdom Viridiplantae; phylum Streptophyta; class Magnoliopsida; order Myrtales; family Myrtaceae; genus Corymbia; species Corymbia calophylla. The sequence goes on along the minus strand of CM024701.1, from coordinate 302,376 downwards.
CAACTATTCAGAGAGGTCATAGCAGGGTCACTGTTTCAGCTACCTTAGCTCGAAGGTTCGAATTCACGCTTATCTTTCTGGATCGCTCCTCATTCTGTAACCCACTTGTTGCTAACAAGCACACAACTTAGACTTCAAATTTTTTATACGGAAACAGCATCATCAAACTAAAATATTAAAATTGATGATCAAGGGAAATTAGAACGGCGAACCCACGAATGCTTACAGTCGAAATATCAAAAAGGAGCAGAGACAGCGAAACCTGTCAAGAAGAGGGTGTGAGCTCCGCCGCAAGCGATGGACTTGAGACTTTGTTGCTTGAACCCTGAAAAAGCGACGGGCTTTGGCCTCCATTGCGACTCCAGATTGCCGTGCCCCAGCCTCCCGTAATCCCCATTCCCCCACACCGCAGCGAACCTCCCTCCGCTGGATGGCTCGATGGACGACGACGACGATGCCGACGACCACCACCTCCTGATCGCTCGGCTCGCGATTTCGCTTCTCACCTTCGAATTCCCGATTCTGCTCCACATTTCGCCTCCGCTTCAATGACCCAGTTCAACGTACACGTCTCGAATTCAATTCACAATGCTGCATCATACCACGAAGCGTACGATGCGTCGAGAGAGAGAGAGAGAGAGAGAGAGAGAGAGAGAGAGAGAGAGAGCTGGTGGCTTCGAGCGGGGCAACGTCAGACCGTGGCTTGCTGGAGTTCGGTGGAAGTTGGCAAAGTCGGTTTTTTTTAACTTTTTAGACCATTGTTCCCCCTTTTTTAGCTAATTTCACTTTAAACCCTAGTTTGACAAAATATACCCAATTTGGTCCAAATTTTGGAAACCGGGGTTTACATATCTGTCGTGTCCCGTTCAAAATTAGAAGAGGAGAACATCGAAATAACCATATATAGTTAATATATTGTCAATCTACCGAATTAAGAACATTATATAGAGTCAAATGATACTTTGAACTTAGATCGAGTTTGAAGAAATTAACGGTATTTCTTTATCTTTTGATTTATTTTGTCGGATCGATTGCTCAAAATCTTTAGTATTTGGACCCAATGAAAAAAATGAGATCACTAGAGTTGTAAATTCTAATGAGAGAACTACCAAATCCATCCATACATACTCATCATTTTAATCAAATGGGCTTTCCTATCATGATAATTAGTACATAAAGTTACTATGCCATCAATCATGCGTCCATAATATGCTCGTGCACAGAATTCGGTATTTTTAAAAACTAAATAATTATTTAAATTAATGATTACACAACCTATGCACCATAATAAATCCTTCTCACCTTTGCAAAAATAATCGAATTGGTCAAATTTGAAAACATTACCATGTGCAATTCGTAGGAATAAAGTTACAAGTATACTGTTTAAGATTTCGCAACTAACAAAAATCAAATGTCACATATTGAATTTACAGGGCAAATAAACAAAAATCAAAGTTTATGGCTATCAAGAGCCAACACACACAAGTCGTCAGTTGTATTTGAACTAGATCCGATATAGAGATGGGTCAAGCCGGAAATTCCACATCCAAATCTAATCATGCTCACAAATATTTAATTTTCTACAGAGAATTAATCAAGTCTACGCAAACCGAACTTAAGAAGGGAATTTCTTGCACATATCTGTCCGTTTCAACCCTCGAGTCAATGGGTCACCATGTCCATGATGACCTCAAATTTGAACTCGCTATTGTTGACAAAGGAAAAAGAAAAATGAAGGGCAATAATGGGTAGTTTGCTATCAAAATCGATTTGGAGAAAGCTTACGATAGATGCAATGGAGCTCCATCCAATATGCGCTTCATCTTTTTAATTTTCCAGACGCTAGGATTGAACTAATCATGAATTGCGTTACTTCTACCTCCAAGGTTGCCATGCTTAACCGCAGTATTAGGCAAGTTGATCTCTTTCCCCTTATCTTTTCATCCTTTGCCTTGAAATTTCTTAGTAATCTCGTCGAGGACAAGTGCAATGTGGGCACTTGGATTCCCTTGAAACTTGGAAGGGCTGGCTGAAAATTCAGTCGCATTGGCTTTGCAGATGATTTGTTCCTCTTTTGCAAAGTCTACATTGATGATTGATGTTTGCAGCTCCATAAAAGAGACGCTTCATACTCTCAGTGAAACTTTCTGGGCAGAAAATTAACCTCCACAAGCCTAAGCTTCTCTTTACCAAGGATACCGAGCTGGACATCCAGGATAACATCGAGGACTTCCTCAGCATTCGAAGTACTGAATATTATCGTTCAGCGAAGAAGCATTCTAGCTAAAATCAGCGGGCAATTGTTTTACTAGATGCCTTCTAGGGAAAATTTAATATATATCGTGCAATCTTATGCGTTTTAGCTGTACAGACGGTTTTCTATCAAATGATGTTCACTTATTTGCCCTCAGATTTGATTATTAGGAAGTTGGATTTGAATTGCCATGCCAATGATTCGAGTCAAGTTCGAGCTTGTTGCTGAATTTGCTTGACCTTCTGTTGGATACTTCAAAGGAACGTTCACTTGAAAGGCGCAAAAAAACGTGCGGAAAGATTCTTCTGAGTTGAGAAGTGCGAGTTCTTTTGTTTGAGCAAAGGTCACAAAGGTCAAAGTGCACGTTCTTCTGTTCTCTCTTGTTCTGTGCACACTTATCTTGCGTTTTCATGCTCGCTGGACGCATCACAGAGAGAGAGAGAGAGAGAGAGTTCCTCTGAGGCAAGAATATGGAGGGAACCGTATGGAGGTAAAGGCATGATGCTTTGGATACACAACATGTGCAAGCTAAATGCCAGCTCCTGAACAGCAAACTAATAGCAGGATCAATACCATGGAATATGAATGAAGCACCTTGGAATTGGGATTCTCTTGTCTATATCTGTTAGACAATGGAACGTGCAATCTTATGAGTTTTTCTCCGTGAAAAGATTTTCTGGTGAAAAGGTTTTCTGAAGAAACCATAGTTTGCAACTAAGAAATTCCATTGAAAAGAACAAACTACCCTTGAATTCAATGGATGGAGAAATTCAACCATAGAGGCGGCTTTGCACATCCATGTACCAAAAGAGTTGATGGTTGTAGATTTTCTTGTCTGTCTCATGAGTCAGATTTTTTCCAGGCACCCCAAGTGTATAATTTGCATTCTTTGAAAGATAAAAAGACTTTATGTCATAGAGCTCGAAGTCTAAAGCTTCCGACTTCCGTGTTTCCTTTTTCTTCTTTTATTTCCTTGATCCCTACATAATTGTTCAAGATAAGTATACTAAAAATCCTTAAACTTATTACGAAAGTGCAATCAACTCTTAAAACCTTTCAAAAATTATAATCAAGTTCTTCCACTAACTTCGTTTAACTTGACAAATGGAAAATACTAATAAGTCTTAGGACTCGACACTTTTGAAAGTTTTTGCACTTTTATGTTAACTTTTAAAATTGCCATTTTCTTTAATATTTAGTACCGTGACTTACTACATCATAACTCCATGCACCACCATAAGGAAAAATCAATTCCATGGCCCTATGCCTTATCTAATACCTCCTGTTAATAAAGCAACAATAATTAACAACTGAATGTGCACCGAATTGGGTTGCTCCTTATAATTTGTCTACACATTGAGGGTGAATAGGCTGCACCATGCAAATAGATTCTATGTGCATAACAAGAAAAAGAAACCCTAGATAGGTAAAACTCCAGACTTATGAAATCCCTTACTAGCCTCATAGTTCAATTAAGACTTTAGCCAAAGCCCGGACGGTAGCCCGAACATGGAATTGTTTGGGCTTGGCTGTGTTAGTTTTGACCGAAACCTTTTTTGTGATTTACATTACTTGATTGGACTTCAGGAGAATTGTTGTTGTAAAGAAAAAGTCCAGGCCTTGACATTCCGCGGGGAATGGTCTTTCGTCAAGCTAATCTGGGCTTTTGTAGGATCCGAAGAAATGAGAGAACTTTCAAAAACACCCCAACTGAGAAAGATCTTCCCTTTCTCTGTATGAATAGAGCCCTCCTGTTTTTCCTAATTGTACAGACAGGAACTTAAATCCTTTTTCAATATGAAAAATTATTTGTTGTTATATATAAATATATATTTCAATTTGCTTGAGATGTTTTTAAGGATACTAATCAATGTTGGATAGATTTAAATCACTTTTGAGTCAAGAAATCACTAGAAAATATCTAGAAAGTTACAAATTGCTTATAGGAGTGAACTAACTTTTATAGCAGTGAAAGTGGTTGGCAAAGGAACAAATTATATGTGGTCAATAGCTTTTCATTTAAGAGTAATATCCATATCTGATCGGTAGTATTTTCCTAAATCGAAGAATTTTCAACATGCTCAGTAAGGTTTCACATGGAAAAGTAAAGTGTATAACATGTAATGTGTAATGTGATTAATAATTAGGGTTAATATTATAAAAAAATCCCAAACTGATACACATGTGACAAATTTATTTCAAATTAATTTTTTGACTACGAAAAGACTCATTTTGGAAGAACTGAGAACTGGTTGTATATTTATAACAAATTTAACTCAAATGGTTACAAAAAATCCCAGACCAGTACATTTATGATAAATTTATCCATAAACTAATTTTTTGACCGTCAAAAACCCCAAATTGATATAATTGTGACAAATATACTATTGGATTAATGCTATAAAAAATCACAAGACTAGTATTATTGTAACAAACGAAGAGTAAAATTCCAAATTAGTGTCAATTAACTCAGCAATTTGACATTAAAATTTAACAGAAATTAACAGAGAGTAAATTTGTACAAATTTGGAGTGAATTGTTAAAGGTATATCGTTAAGGGTTTTTGGTGGTCGAAAAATTAATTTTGGATAAATTTATTATAGGTATACCAGTTTAGAATTTTTTACGGTATTAATTTTAACAATTATATATTTACTTATTCAGTAATTTTTGTACACATGACTTTTTTCTCCTAAGGAACAGATAAACTCTATGTGGTTAGTGATTTTATTACGCATATAGTACCTTTTGATATATGGAAAAGTATTAAAATCGATGTTAGATGGTAACTCGCCATTTGTTGGTAAGATTCAGAAATGACTGGTCTTTTTCGGACATGTGGGCACCGGGCACAGGGGAGATCCAGCGGAGAGACCAGGCCTTGTCTTTTTTGTTTTTCTCGCCAAAAAATGAAGGGCCACGCCTTCCCAGGTGGACTGGCAGGTGAAGTCCTGTAACGACCCACCTCTCTTTCGCCTTTCATCTGAGACTAGCATCAACCCCCCGAAGAAGGATCGTCAAAAAAGCTGCTCCTTTTCCCAATCTCTTTCAGAATCAAAAGAAACCCAGAAGAGAAGTGGAGGCTTGTACTTTGGTTGTTGAATCTTTACCCTTTGCTGCGTTTCCGTCCAGGGCCACAGCGAAGTCTGGCTCGCATCATCCCGCACTGTTGAGTGGCACCCACATCAGATTTCTGTGAGCTTACCTTGAACGCCATGATCACTCACATCGGGAACTGAAGTCAAGAGCAAGAGGAAGGGGACACACATGTATGTGCAGACCCAATTGCGTGTGAATAGATTAGATGTACTCGAGCAATTTGATAGGGTTCATACTGGCGGTGGTGTCCAGTGCCTTCATTGGCTCCAGCTTTATCATCAAGAAGAAGGGTCTTCGCCGAGCCGGCGCGAATGGCCCTAGCGCCAGTACGTCTTCTCTTTTCTGATATTTATCCGTTTCATTGTGATGAAATTTTCATGTTGTGGCTAATCGTGGGCCCTAATGTACCTGCAAATTGATTGAAGGTGTTGGAGGCTACGGTTACTTGTTGGAGCCACTGTGGTGGATTGGCATGATCACTAGTAAGCCACTAATTACTCTGCTTCTGCTACATTGCTAGTCTGTTTGTTCCTTTTAAACAGTTTTGCTTTATGCTTTTACCTCAATTCTGGACTTCATTTGATTTGCCCTTCTTAAATTGTCTGATGGCAGAAAATGGGAATCTCTTTTTGAATGGTGTACTTTAAATTTTTCTATACTATGACGAAGTTGTGTGGATGCTTAACTGTCATTTCGATATTTGGCAGTGGTCGTGGGAGAAATAGCAAATTTTGTAGCATACATATACGCCCCTGCTGTGCTTGTGACTCCACTAGGCGCATTGAGTATCATTGTTAGGTAAATTTTTCTATTCTTGTGCGCTTCTACTGTTTGGTGCTTGTCCACACATTTTATTGGTTTGTAATGGCATCAACTTTCTTGACCAAGTTTGGTTTATATCTTAATAATGTTGGGCAGTGCTGTTTTAGCGCATTTCATATTGGATGAGAAGCTACAGAGAATGGGGATGTTGGGTTGTCTTCTTTGTATCGTGGGTTCTACAATAATTGTGCTTCATGCACCTGAAGAACTGTCTGTCGATTCTGTGGAAGAAATATGGCAGTTAGCAACTCAACCAGGTCTGTCACTAGAAGATTGCAAAGTCCACTCTATTGCTAGATGCTAACAACCTTCTATTTTCCATCCCGTTTCCTTTAACTGATTAAGTTGATTTTGTTGATGCTTTCAGCTTTCCTTTTGTATACGGCTTCAGTAATTGCAGTAGCATTGGTACTGATCCTATATTGTGCTCCTCGCTATGGTCAGACAAACATCTTGGTTTACGTAGGAATTTGCTCTACAATTGGATCATTAACGGTAACAAAGTTGCCCCTATAGCTCAATGTTCTGAGTATTAATTGAGGGTTCAGTTATTCTTGATTGATGCATATTAGATCTTTCAGTTCCCAACAGTTTCACAAATTCCAAAAGTGATCCATAGTGTTATCTTTCAGGTTATGAGTATAAAAGCGATCGGCATTGCAATTGAACTCACTTTAGAGGGCTCAAATCAAGCTGTGTATTTTCAGACTTGGATTTTTGCAATGGTTGCAGTGACTTGTATTATCACTCAGTTGAACTATCTAAACATGGTATGAACTTTTTGTATGGTTATAGCTTCGATAAAGTATGTTGTTGTGGAAGTGCCAGAAGGCTGCTGTGTTATTCTCATCTTGAAGCCTTTCTGTAGTTTAGGAACAATTCTAATTTGAATATGTTTAGTTTTCCTCTCTTTTGGGGTAGGAGAAGACTAATCATAGATGATCTTGTCCTGTTCAAATTTCATGTTCTTGAAGTCTTTAATCCTGTTTACCTATCTAAAGTGGGTATAGCTTTCTTCATATCAATGGTTATGCATTCTTAGTTTTCCATATTGGTTTTTCTGATGTAGTTTTTATGTTTGCATCCTTACACCTTTGGAGCATTTCAGGTTAAAACTATGCTCGGCCAATTTCTGATTGTGTTTACTGGGATATGGATACATAGATGGCACAGTTTGTGTTATTGTTGTTTCCATTGATCATGAACCTCTACCTAATCTCCAAAACGCCTAGTGAGGAAATTATGGAAATTCAGTTGCTTCTCTATAACATTTTTGAGGAATATTAGACATTGCTCTGATACACATTTTTATCAATCCTATCTGATGTTTGTTATTATTAGAATCAGGGACCAAGTTTCATCTCTATTGGGAATACTTCGCTTGTTGATTGTTTGTAGCCTTTTCACAATATTCTTGCCTGCTTATGTTTCCCTTTCCATGCCTTGTATCTATAGACGGGTTTTTCTTCTTGAATGTGTATGACTGTGTGTGTGCACATGCTATCCTGATATAGGACAAGAAATAGACTCTGCCTTGCCTATGTGTAATTAGCTAGATGTTTGTGCTTATTGTTGTTGAGTTTTCTGTTTTCTTTTTCTTTTTATCAACCCTGTTAAATTTCCTTATTAAAATACCCAAGAAATGAAAATTGTAAGAACCAGCAGAAGATTGTCTGGACTGTGTTGCTGAAATCAGCAAGTTTCCAGGGTATTTAGGAATTTTATACCAAATAGACAATTTTGTTTCACCTATTTGATTGTCATTATACTCTAAAAATCTTACCTATTTGCTTGGCATCGCTGCAGGCATTGGATACTTTCAACACAGCTGTTGTTTCTCCGATTTATTACGCCATGTTCACAGCTTTTACAATCTTGGCCAGCGCAATAATGTTTAAGGTATAGAAATAGGATGAGCGGTTCCTTTCTTTGTTTCCTTAGATTCTTTAATCGGTAAGGGAAGAGATTGATAATGATTTCTAATTTAGATTTTCATGAAATGTGAAGGATTATTCTGGTCAAAGTGCGAGCAGCATAGCATCAGAGCTTTGTGGGTTCATCACCGTGTTATCGGGGACGGCTGTATTGCATAGTACAAGAGACCCAGATCCTCCGTTACTTACAGGTATACATCTCAAATATGTTAATCAGAACCTCATGAAAGATATACGTCCCTTATATCATAGTGATACGTTTGAACTATTGCTCATTCACTTACATGGTATATGTGGGGCTTCTTTGCAAAACTGTCATGATTAAGCAAAGACAAACTTAATTTTCCCACAAAAGTGTATTTTAATAGTTTTCTAATAACGAGGGTGGAAATAAAAAAGCACATTCAGTCGGGAGCTATACGTGCCAATAAAAAATTTAAGCTAGCAAAAAGGCCACAGAAAGCTGCATGAATACCTCTCTCTCTCTCTCTCTCTCTCTCTCTCTAAGCCATGAAAACTGGGCCGTTGCTCATTGGAGCCAAATCATTAGTGGAATTTGCTTCAAATTGGTGAAGAAACAGACACGGAAATAGAGTGAAAGCAAAAGAACACAAAAGGAGGGAGAGGGAAAATCAGTTAACACCATATTAGAGAATAAAGAGGATGTTTTTCATCTCTAGCATTATGCATAGGGACTTGACTCCCAAACAAAAAATCAAGCAGAGAAGAGAATCCAGATATTTTGCCATATTATTTGGATATACATTGTAGGGTTTAGAGTACGCTAATTGCGGGATAAAGGGCAAGTGGACCTCCTATCCTGAATTTACAGGCCTTGCACACTTTAATTGAAGCACTTTAGTGACTTATTTGTTTCACTGATTTGATATGTCTAGTGCTTACTTATTTCTTCAAAAATAATTCACCCCTTATGCTACTGAAAAGGACCCTCCACTGCAAATTTTGTATTCACCTTGGCAAATCCCCATAACCACTCTCAGAGAAGAGCTCTATTGGACAAAAAAATGTCATTAATTCCAATGCTCCAGCCCAGAAGGGCTTCGCGTAGATTTCCAGCGTATATATTTTTGATTCTCCACTACAATTTTGCCACTATCTTGTTGAACATTGGCACCTTCACAAAGTTGGCTAGATGAGAATGGTCTTCAATCAAGTGGAGGAAACTTTGGATCAAGACTTAATCAAGCCCTCTATGAGACTTTCTTTAGTATCTTCATCTCCAACAGTACCTAGGCTTTCTAAGTTGTTTTCAAGAATCTGAACCTCTTGAAAAGATTAGATAAAAATTTTGTCCTAAAGTCTTCCGGCAAGCCTTGAGAAAGCAATCTTGCTGCAATTTATACTGCATCCTCCTTCACGTCTCTAACTGATTAAATATAGACTCCTGAAGCTTACACTCTGCCCTGTTAGCATGAGAAATCAACAGCCTCCAGCAAAGATGTTTGAGAAGATTCTCTGAAAGCTCTTCTAAAAAATCTGTCACCCCACTTCTAATATCAGTTGGCAATCAAAAATTTCCTCATCCATCACCAACTTGCAAATCTGGTTGTCTCTCCCTTAGAGTTGTGCATATTTGAAAGATTGTTATGGCGTTGTTGCATTCTTAAGTAGCCCTTGATTTTGCTTTCGACTGGTCTTTCTTCAGATAGACAACTTCAGGATGAGAAGATTTCTGCATTTAATATCATTACATCTCTTGTTACCAGTTTTGTTATTCTCCTAAAAAAATTGAGCTTTTTTACCCATAACAAAGCTCTGAATTACTTCAGTAGAGTACTTTCTCTACCATGGATTAATCTTTCATGGTCCAAAAAATTGTCCGCTTTCAACCACATTCTGAAATTTAAAAGTTTTTGCATATCCTCGGAATTAGAATAGAGAATGGTCTATTGATATTTTCAACAACCTTGGCTTTGAACTGGAGATCCTTGTAGTTCTTTATTAGATGCCTTCGAAGTTGAGAACCCCAGAGATCTTCCTGTAATGGAAGACCAATAAGATTAAAATAATTAATTTACCTTCAATCTCATCACTTGTCAGTGTAGATTCTTCGTAGGCCATATATTCATTTATTCTTTTTGATAACAGTCGATAATGGGCACCAAGGGACTGCCAACTCATTAATAGAAATAGCTCAATGCTAAAAGAAAGATCATTTACAAGATAAGATCCCCAATGTCAATTAAAGCATTTACATCCAATAGTAGATCACTGTACCAGAAGTGTAAAACTTTGCACCAATTCCAAATCAATTCTTCGCTAGAAGACTCCTCCCTTCAAAGCTCTGTTATTACATTCTTATGACCAACCAAAAACAGGAAGAGGAACTAAAGGAACCCATTTTATGCTATGACAAAGGATTTGAATACCCTGCAATGCCCACTGCTTTATAGACCCCACTATAAACCCACTTAACCCATAGAAGCTTTAAGAGGATGTCGAAAAGTTTTTCGTCCACGGACAAGGTAGAGGCCATTCGTATAATTTTCTTCCTCTTCTTTTGGCAAACAAAGCACCTCCTGTACAATGTTGTGCCTCTCTTTTCAGATTATCCAAAGTGAAAACATTCCTAACAAGCTTCTTAACCAAAAAAGGCAACCAAGCTGGAACCTTTGCTTTCCAGATAGCTTTCCAAGAAAAAGATAATCTAGCACCATCATAAACCTTCACCATCATCCGATATAATGATCCAACAGAAAAAATTTCTATCTTTGAGATCATTCCAAAATAACCGATTGTCAAATTTAGGAGCAATGCTTGTGTTATACAGCAAATAGGAAAAGACAGCAAAGTCTTCAGCTTCCAGGGATGGGTTTGTCTAGAAAAGTCAATCAGCTCACCTAAGAGTTCCACCAAGATCCTCAGCTTGAATACTATTTTGTGAGAGTATCCTTGGTACGAAGTCAATTCAATGTGGTTGCATTTGGCCTCTCAGACCATGGAACCACTTCCAATGTACCTCAGTTTCTCTTCATAAGGATCTAGAAAATCTGAATTCGACATATGCTAAGCTGGAAAACCTCCAGTAAACTTAGGATACGATCAAGGATCCAAATTATTTTGGTTTCTAGAATGCTGTAAAGTAAACTGATGCGAGTCTCCACATATTGTGGCTTTTAAGCTGGAGGAGGTGGAGCTGATCACTGGAGGAATGATTAATTACGCAGACCATAATTTGGTCAACTGGGTAGCTGGATTTCCAAATATCTGTGGATCCAATGGAACCTGTTTTATTCTCTTTAGAAATTAGGCTAGTCTCATATTCGAGGTGTGAAATTCCTCCTCAAAATTGAGCTAGGCTCGCCTTCTAGATTTTGCTGAAATATACTTAATAATTATTGAGATTAGCCAGTTATTGATGACAAGTAGACTCGATCATTGGTGCTGGGAGTCTACTTTCTCCAAGTGGGTAAGAGGCTGACCATGAATCTGCCTGCTTGTTACACCCTTTCACTTGGGTGGTGCTGTTAGTTTAAACCAAAAATAAAAAATAGAAAGTTGCTCTGGTTGGGGCTTGATTTAGTCATTACACGAGTAGTCCTGTCCTCCCATGTGTGACTAATGCTTCCCGTTGATTCTGTTATCTTTTATAGCAAGCAGTAGTTTCCAGAAGTCCCGCATACATAGACTTGTGTAACCTCCAAGTGTATCTTTTTCAATTTTTGTTTTTTTAATGCTGTTTTGGTTTATAACATGCTTCGCTTAGTAAATTTTTGTTAAATCTTAAAGATTTCAAGTATCTTAAATTGTGGAAGAAGGCTTTGGTGGTGTTGTTATTTTATATATGGAGATTTTAGAGTATGATCAATTAATCTGTTCCTTCATATGATTAACTCTTTTCTCACTTACACTTCATCAGGGGAAGCCAAAACACTTTATTTTGCTCTGTTTATGGCCATTATGTCTTGCATGCCTTGCTTGACATATCCTGTCATATATACTTTGACTGGAACGGTAGATGTGGTAGTGCAATTGATCATGTAATTTAAAAAAAAGAAATCTTATGGAGAACTTGAGTTCTTATTCCATAATTCTCGGAGAGTAAACCAAGAAACCTATGAGAAAAAAGCCTTCTTTCCTCCATCAGAATGAAAAGTCAATGGGCTTCACTCTCTCATGTAAACATGCAGATCTGACTTATGGCTAGAATGGGAAGCTTGGGTTCGTTTACCTACTTAGCCATGCATGCTTTGTTTGGAAAGAGTGTAGTGTGACATGTATAGCAGTTTTCAGACAAATGGATTCTATCATCTCTTCTAGAAGTGTGCCTCTTTCTAGATTTCCTTTTCTTGGTGATGGAGCATCAATTTTCGAGCCGTCTGCTGATTTGAATTCCTTGTGCCCTACTGCCCTGATTTGGCTTGACATAAGAATGGAATCTGCGGTTTTTTAATAACCTCAACACCTTGCAGATTTATACACGCCATTATCTCCAAAAGTATCGTGGTACATACAAGGAAATGGTGAAGTTTGGAAGCAGAAGGATGAAGACGGCTCATCCCCTAGTTTCATAACAATTCTTCGGCAGGACTATTTTAAGTGAAGATGTAACCAGACATGCTTAGAGGAGAGACGTTTGGCAAAAATCATCAGTATTGACCCACTACTTGAGAGAACTGATACGAGACTCAACATAACCTCCAAGTATTCAAAAGATGCAGTGAAGTTCAAGTCGTGACTTGCCAAATCTCTTGTTTCCCTGCTCAGCATGGCAAATTAAGCCATGTAACATAAGTGGCATCAGGTGAAAACATTATCCTTGCCTTTGCTACTTCGGATTTGTCCAACAAATGAGTTTTGCTGCATAGTGTTTTGAGCCTTTAGGCCGCAATTATTTGTTTGTTTGAGGCCTGGGATTCACTGTAACTTGTTATCTGATTATACATGGAATATGCATTTGTAAATTACTTGTCGCTGCTGGTTCCCTGGTGTACATTGCTTGTTTACGAAGCCTTGTAGGGTGTATTTTTCTTGAGTTTGTTATATGTGACACTTAGATGAGTGAAATTATTTGTGGCTGCTGATTCTCCTGGTGTACATTGCTTTTTACAAAGCCTTGTAGGGTGTATTTTTCTTGAGTTTGTTATATGTGACACTTCGATGAGCGAAAAATGAAATATTATTGGTGACAACCTCTTTTTTAAGCATAAGGATTGTGCATATTTATGCTCTTTCAAGATCTTTGGCTTCAGCAGTGCATATTGTATTGCAGAAGTCCTTTTCTCTTGCCCCTTTTTTGTACTTATTGTGATGCCCCGAAACGTCACTCGCAACACATGTCCCTTTTAAAATTACTTTATGTTATTGTATAAGCACATGGAAGCAAAATCAAACATTTCAAAACAATCCCTATCATAAAATATCCCACAAGTTTAGTTAATATCTGTATGCTTCTTTATTTATTTAAACATCAATTTTACAATCTTTTTACATTGTCCAAGCAAAACACAAAATGACAAAAATCCTAGAAAGGTCGGCATATCTATTTCCTCTAATACTCGTATGCCCAAAAACAGCCTGTACAATAGTGAAGCTCGGTGTCATGGGTTGACAACCTCACCCAATGATGTGTCGCCGTCGCTATTACCATCGAAACCCCTCATTGGACCAACTGATTCACTATCGAGGTTCACGTATCAAGCAACAAACCAGTGGGGACCCATTCTACGAGCTCCACATTGATCCATATAGTAGATGTACACCTAGTATACACTACTTCCCACCCTAAAAATAGTCCCTGATCATAAAGACACTCATGATGCACAGGGACTCTGAAAAGCATCAGTGAGGGACACTCCATCTAAAATATAAAAGAGTAAGCCGAGACCTAATAGTTAGGAGATCTACTTACCACTCAACTTGGCAATACCAAATATCATGCAAGCAACACGTCATAAAATGGTTAAGTATATCAGGCATATGAATAAACACAAAATCTTATTTCATAAAAGTATGGACCAATAACAGTATTCAACGATATTATCTACTCATTTACCGGTGGGTGATGTCACGTTGCTTAAAAAGGGCATTTAGAAATTGTCAACCAAAGATGATATCTTAGGACTAGACCATTCAGAATAGACCCCTTACATTTGACACTTTCAGAAAGTTTACTTTTACTCGGTCAAAATTGGACTACTTCAAAATCGACAATAACTCTATCAAAGTGTTACTCTCCATAGAAATCAATTCGAACAATCTCCAAGGCATGTAAAACGCATCAAAATAACTCAAGTAGTTATAATAACTTAACATGCCTTTATTGAACGTCAATCACACCTAGAATCAAGATTCAAACGAAATTAGCAAATATCGACCAACTAATTTGCTCACTGTCTTGATTGTTGGAAGTGTCTCTTTAATCTTATGCTATCCTTGCTTTTTCCCTTGCAGATGGCAGAATCACAATAGGAAACTCGAGTGGCAAGGAGTGTGTGCAAAATATTTCACTGGAGCAATGTCGAACAAGAACCGATGTCGACCCATAATGAGGATGATGGTTGTTCAATAGACATTGAAGTTAAAGCTCTCAAAGCACGGCTGAAACATGTGAAACAAGAAGCAGCAAACCTGAAGAAAGAAGATCCTAAATTGAAGATAATGTTGGTTGTGTTGTTAATGTTTATAGGAACAACACATGGAATATGCATTTGTAGATTATATGTGGCTGCTGGTTCTCATGGTGTATATTGCTTGTTTACAAAGCCTAGTAGGGCGTATTTCACTTGAGTTTGTGACACTTGGACGAGTGAAAAATGAAATTTTGTTGGTGATAGTGTCTATCATATAGCATAAAGAATGTGCATATATATGTTCCTTCAACGTCTTTGGCTTCAGCAGCCTTTTCCATTTTCCCAAAGGCTTTCCCCAAAAGTCCAACCAAACGCAACCTAAATATATTATCGCAGAATTTATTTTATCTTTCCGTTTCTTTTGTGAATTAATATCCAGATAACATAAATAGCTTGGAAAATAATTTGAGGGCTGGGATATGTTATTTCTATAACTTTTCTCCAATAGTAACAAAAATTTTCGTGCTCATTGAGATTAGATTGTTGGAGTATTCATTATTTGTGCCTGGTCACCGTAACTTTTACATTGATTGAGACCTTGACACATTTGTCCCGGCATAATTTATGTTACTCAAAGACATTACACTGGATTTACTGCAAGAAATGACCTCAGCCAGGTTTACAAGAACAGGACTTGTCTTTTGTAACGACACGAAAAACACATAACCACATTAGGTTAATTTGCAGCAAATAGAAGCGGATGATGATATTGACGTTTATGCAACTGAGAATAATTGCGTTGGAGCAGGACTTCTCGAATGCTCTATGAAATTGAAACGTGCACTCTTCTTTTTCCTTATGTTCTAAACCATGCAAAATTTTCTACTCTTGGTATATGTCATACACTGTCACCTAGTTCTGGCAATAAACCAAGAGAACCACATTCACCAGAAAACGTCATTAACAAGGGACCAAGAGTATACTAACATATCTCAAGATTTAATTAGAAGATAGGAAATTGACATAATCGGCTCAACCTCATTGGATGGAAACAAGCATGGGAGATGGTGCGATCATAAGAAAAAGGACAGCAAGAAATGGAACCGTAAACGTTGTCGTTGACAATAGCTCCTGAGAGCAACAATTATGAAAGCCCTTCAATTTAAATGAGAATTTTACCTGATTGGAGAGTTGTTAAATTCTATACGTCATTTCATCTCACGACTTTATATGTGCATAAAACATCAACACAAGATAACAAATACGATTCATGTATCACAGTTATTGCAGTCGCTTTCCAATAATAGCAAACACATTACATCATTTCATCATGACCGGTTGATGGAGAAATTTTGTGGCGAATGCCTACGTCTAGGCAAAGGGACAAGTAAAATGTGTAATAAATTGCAAATATGTTGATTGGTGCTGTTGGGCAAAGGACCAAAGATCAAACAAGAGGGAGAGATAGGTTCATTGGATTCGAAGCATCAAGAGATGCATCAGGATTGCGGAATCTGAAGGTGATGGACAGCTAGGGTTGAGCGTGCGAGCTGTCTGTTTCCGCATGGCCCGGTCATGGATCAGAAAAAGTCCTCCAAGTTGCCATAGATGTGCCCCTGCTAATGACCCTCCACATCCAATAATTTAAGTGCCCCGGTCTAGAATAATCAAGTTTGAATTCCCTAGTTTATTGACGGTTTCGTTGTTTTTTGCTTTTGCTAGCTAGGACAGTACGGCTTGGAAATTTTCTTCCACCGAGCAAATCTGTGGTTTTCTTTTTTGTTGTACCCTGAATCGATTTTTACGCAACTAAGCCTAACTCGTCACTTCTCAATTCAATCTACCGCAAGCCATCTATGTATTATTAGGACCATGAGAGCTTCTCGAAAAATTTCTTTCTTGTGTCCACGCTTCAAGTGAATAAATCAAGTAAGAATCTAACTTGTTACCTCGCTTCAAGTGATCGAGAAAGCTTCCATATCTCACATCACTGAGTAAGATAAATTTTTTATTTAAGCTATTCGTCTGGACATCTGACTCACGCTTTACGTAATATATGGATTAATAAAGTATTTCATAGACTTAGAGATTATCTACTTAACAAGCCGGCCTCCTCGTTATAAAGAATATCAGCTGTCAATATCTTGCTTATGCTAAAAAAAAAAAGGAAAAGCAAAGGAATCCATTGCAAAAGAGCATCACTATCCCAGAATGAGAAGCAAACCTTTATGTTGATTAATGGGCTTCATCCCTGTCTTATTAGAAAGATTCTATCTGCATTGATTCAGTTTAGGGTAAGCAAAAAGATAGGGAGATGGAATAATAGGATGAACTTAGGCACCAATGGCCCTGGGAGATGGAATCCTGTGAAGATTTTCTTTTTAGGGATTCGAAATTGTGAAAATTATTCTAGCCGCCCGTTCGAAAGTCTTCAAGAACTTGTCGTTTTGTGACAGGTCATCCTGACCAATGGGACAAGATACCGTCCTTGGAATCTATTGAATATGCGCCCCATGTGTCATAAACCTGGGATGTAATGCAGCACCCCTCATGGCTTGGATCTCTCTTTCTTTATTATATGTACAAACCCAAAAGCTTTGACCTCTATATATATACATATACTGATTCTTCATCGCACCCTCCACTTCGTTGTCTGATCTCTTGCCGTATTGCTCTTTCATTCTCTCTCTAGATTCCCTCTTCATCTAACTAGGCAGGGAGGGAGGGAGGGAAACCTAGCTGTAGTGATTAGAAAATGGCTGCTGCGTCCCCAAATCCGGTGCCCGTGGCGTACCTGGGCGGGACGGCGTCGGTGCCCGTCTGGCTGAACAAGGGGGACAACGCATGGCAGATGATCTCCGCCACGCTGGTGGGCCTCCAGAGCGTGCCGGGCCTGGTGATCCTGTACGGGAGCATCGTCAAGAAGAAGTGGGCGGTGAACTCGGCGTTCATGGCGCTATACGCGTTCGCGGCGGTGGTCCTATGCTGGGTCACCTGGGCCTACAAGATGTCATTCGGGCACAAGCTCCTGCCCTTCTGGGGCAAGGCCGGCCCCGCGCTCAACCAGATGTTCCTCTTAAGTCAGGCCGAGCTCCCCGCGACGGTGCACAACTACAAGAACGGGACCCAGGAGACGGGAATGGCGACACCGTTCTACCCGATGGCGTCGATGGTGTGGTTCCAGTGCGTGTTCGCGGCAATCACGCTGATACTGCTCGGGGGGTCGGTGCTGGGGAGGATGAACTTCCGGGCGTGGATGATGTTCGTACCCCTGTGGTTGACGTTCAGCTACACGATCGGCGCCTTCAGCCTGTGGGGAGGCGGCTTTCTCTTCCAGTGGGGCGTCATGGACTACTCCGGCGGCTACGTCATCCACCTATCCTCCGGGATTGCCGGCTTCACCACCGCCTTTTGGGTCAGCTCTCTCTCTCTCTCTCATGAAAATTTGATTACCTGTATTCCATTTCTAAGTTCCGATAGAGAAGAATTTTCATTTTCAACTTCTGCTTTGAATGAATCCTCGTTAGGTAATTATATATGTGTTTTATATTCCAATTATAAGCTTCCAATGAGAATGGAGATTCAGCGTTGACCTCGGACATTCAAAATTTGATAACCACTGAGCTCGTTTGATTTTTAAATGGAGGCTTTGCTTCAGATCCAAGATACTGAGATCATCATCTTTGACAAACGAGAAGCAAAACCCTTTACTTAATCTCATTTTCAAACTTGACAATTGCCTCCTACGCTAAAAAATTCAAAGAAGAAGGAAGGATTAGTCTCCAGAAAAATCTCTATCTGAAGTATCTTAGGGCATCAAATACGTTGAAAGAGTCATGTAACGATTTGTCACATGATTCTTGTACAGGTAGGACCCCGGTTAAAGAAGGATCGGGAGAGGTTTCCGCCGAATAATGTGTTGTTGATGCTGGCGGGAGCCGGGTTGCTGTGGATGGGTTGGGCGGGATTCAACGGGGGCGACCCTTACACCGCCAACACCGACTCGTCCATCGCTGTCCTCAACACCAACGTCTGTGCGGCCACCAGCCTCCTGATGTGGACGGCGCTCGATGTCGTCTTCTTCGGGAAGCCCTCCGTCATCGGAGCCGTGCAGGGCATGATCACCGGCCTCGTTTGCATCACTCCCGGCGCAGGTTCTTCCGTTGACCACCACTTGTTAGCAGCTACCTTGACTAGCCAGCCAGCCAGCCACCTTTCACACTGTAATCTGACTTTAACCATTCAAATTGTACAGGTCTAGTCCAAGGGTGGGCGGCGATAGTGATGGGAATCCTATCCGGGAGCGTTCCGTGGTTCACCATGATGGTCGTCCACAAGAGGTGGACGCTGCTTCAAAAGATCGACGACACCCTCGGCGTCTTCCACACTCACGCCGTGGCCGGCTACATGGGCGGGATCCTCACCGGCCTCTTCGCCGAGCCCACGCTGTGCAACCTCTTCCTCCCGGTCACGAACTCCAGGGGCGGAGTCTACGGGGGCTCGGGCGGGGTCCAGATCGGGAAGCAGCTGGTCGGCGGTGCCTTCATCATCGGGTGGAACATCGTGGTCACGTCCATCATATGCGTCGTGATTGGCCTGGTGGTCCCTCTGCGGATGCCGGAGGATGAGCTGCTGATCGGGGACGACGCGGTGCACGGGGAGGAGGCTTACGCATTGTGGGGCGACGGAGAGAAGTACGACTCCACCAAGCACGGCACGGATGACATGACGGAGCACAAGGTATCGCCCACCGGCGTGACTCAAGTGATATAGGTCGCCGACGCGCGAGATGTTGTCGATTGCATTATTACCGATGTTTAAATGCATGATATGGGTGAGGGAAATCATGGGAATGTGCATGATCCGTTTTCTTATATTGTTCTTGTTTGCAATGCATAGTTCACGTTTGGTTGATATTGCTCATGTAGTGGAGAAATTGTTCATATTTCATATAGTTGTAATTGCGTACATGCAGTCAAAAAATCAAGTTACATTCTTCACCACAAGATATCGCCCAACAGGGTGACTCACGTGGTGTGAAATGTTATTGATTGCATTCTTAATCACATTTCGATGCATGATTTGGGTGAGGGAAATCATGGGAATGTGCATCATCCATTTTCATATGTTGTTCTTGTTTGCAATGCATGATTCCTGTTTGGTCGATATTACTCATATAAATTGTTCGTGTTTCATATGGTTTGGCTGGGGTACATATGGTAAAAAAACCAAGGTTACATCACTACATGCACTATTTTTCTGCTAGTAAATTTGCTTTTTCATGCATTATATTTGCTACTTTTATTCATCAATTCTTGTTTAAGCATTTGATCTAATTGCCTAATCATATATAAATTTAGAAATGGGAGTGGGTGAGCGTGTGTGATGGGCCTAAACCCTATTTGGGTCCAAATTGAGACATCAAGATTCAAGCCCTAAGCTTACATTTACCAATTCATTGCTCATCAACTCAATCAAAAGCTTCAATTCCAAGTGCCTGTCCCTTGATTTGACACCAAAAAAAAAAAAAAAGTGCTTGTCCCTTGGCATTGGCAATTTCCTCCTCAGGGCCCGAGCCCGACAGCCCGGATCAAAATCCGGGACCTCACGAAAAACTCAACGGTTGGGATAGACTTCGTCCAATAAAACTCTAAAGCTAACCTAAGAGATGTTCCTTTCACATGGGACGCGAGCTAGATGATGATAACTGTTGCATGCATGATTCAAAGCCCTTTCGCGAGTACGTGCAATCATCACTTTCAGGATTACTTTTATGGAAATATCAAAAGCCTGCATGGAAAGAGAAGAAGAAGAAGAAGAAGAATCCCTTTGCCTTTAACAAAGACAGGGGAAATGCTCTCTCAAAAAGTTAAAAACTTGCCTTAGAAGTGAGGGCCTATGATGATGCCCATGATGCCAGTGTTGGCAGCGGGTGCTTTGTTTGATTAACCCCTACGTGGCCCTTCCACATCAGTACCAATCACAATAAAATATATATGTGTATATATAGATTATCCATTAATTATAAGGTATGTTGGCCTTTCACAATCCACGTGTTGCCTATCCATTCGAACTTGATGTTTTTCAAAGGACAAAAACTCAAGATTTAAAATACGCTTCAGTGTCTCCGACGTTTATTCAATTAAGTCCTCTCACTTTTTGCCCAAATCCCTCTTTCGATAATTAAGAGTTTTCGGCCTGTTTATTTACAATTAAGTTAAAATTAAAATTTCAAATATTATTCGAACTTTGCAAAATTATGAAATAATTATTGGGGAATCGATGTGTGAGTATTGGTATACTTTGAAATGTCCATGTGTTTTAGTTAAGATAAAGTCAAAATGGGTCCTTTACAAATATAAATTGAGTAAATTTTAAAATATGAAAATCTACACAATTAAGTGCTTAAGTGCTCCATCCACATGATAAATGACCCAGCAATCCCACCAAAAAAGAAAAAGGTTGACCTTGTAATAATTGACGCCTTGAGAGATCATGCTCCACATTCTAAAGAAAGATGCACTTTTCTCAATCGGATGAAACACATTTATTTTGTAGGTTAATATCACAAAAAATTTCAAATTGATATACTTGTACCATATTATCCCAAATTAATTTTTATATAAAAAAAACCTAAAATCCATACATTTGTTCCATATTCATCCGTGTTTTATTTATCTCAACTGGTACAATTTGAGGTAAATGTAATAGGAGTATACTGATTCAAAATAAATGTGGAATGGATGTATTAATTTGTGGTTTTTTATGATATCAAAATTAGTTTGGAGTTCCTTGCTAGGAAATGAATTTCATCAGGAGATCGTCTGGTTCTCCTTTGGTGCTTTATACTATATTATATGGAAAACTCGCAACAACATGATCTTCCGTGCTCGACCACTCCACATCCCATCTATGAAGCTCCATATTATCAAGGCGGTTAAAGATAAAGCCATGGCTTTTAACTATGTAGCGGATACTCCATCAAATAGAAGGTTGCAGCAAAGTTGGCGCCTGGATTCGACTATTTTAGGTGCGGATGGCATCTGATATGTTTTGTTTTGATGGTGTATCCTGGTTTTTTCTTCTTTTTTTTGTGTTTTGAACTTGGCACCCTTCCACTCATATGACATGTTGTTTTGATGAGTGTAAATCTGGTTCCGAGTTCCTCCTTGCTGCATAGCTTTGTTGGTGGAAATCTATATATATTTACTTGACAAAAAAAAATTAGTTTGGAGTAAATATAATATAAGATGGACCCATTTGACGGTTTTTTTTGACATAAAAATTAGTTTGGGGTATATATAACACAAATGTGGGCTTTTTGATGGTATTAACCCTTTTTTTTTGTCACTTTTGGTCTAGAGTTGTAGCCATCTATCCACTTTTACTGTGATGCATCATTAACTCAACTCTTTGTGATATAATTGAGGGGAAATCTCAAATAGCGTCTTTATTTTTGTGCTTATTTCACTTGGCATAATCTCTTCTTTTTCGGATTTATGATCTCATTCCGAGCATAATTCACTTGTTATCACCGTTTCGAGATTGTTAACCTCAATGCGACCATCGAGGCATAGTCATCCGGACAGTCGAATTGTGATAATCTTTTCAGTTTAATTACTACATGGGTGGGATTCTAGAGATGATGTCATTATGAATAATATAACGTTGGAGCAAAGTGCGCTCAAAATAGTACGTACATGCATATATCCATAGTGTTTGGCCTATACTCATTAGTTATTTTTTCTAAATACGATTAATTTTGCGAGAGCCATTATTGACTTATAACATTTGATTTTTTTACCTAAACTTTAATTCAATATGTATTATGGTCGTTGAATTTTTAATTTATTTAATATAATCTCCTAAACTTCGCTCCTAAATTTTTAATTTGTTCAATATAACTCATAAAATTTTGAGCTGTGTTAAATTTGATTCAAGAATTATATCAAAATATTTAATATGGTCCCTAAATTTTTCGCGTAATTTAAGAATTAAATCGAACATGTACTAAAATTTGAAGTACTATATTAAATAAATTTAAAGTCCGTGAACAAAATTATATACTGGGCTAAAATTTAAAAATTATATTACATAAATTAAAATTCCAGAGATTCTTTTTACGCATTGAAATAAAGTCAAGGAATCATTCGCCTCATTTTTCACTCTTTTCAATTTATTATTTTAAAATGGAATGGCATGTTTTTGAATGGAACATTTATGGGAATTGGGGTTACCTAGGCAGGGTGAGGGCGATATCATCATGAGAAAAACATCCCCGTAAAAACCAAAAACCGAAGAGAGAGAAAGACAGTTGGTGATTGTTAATAACCAGAGGAGAGAGTCTTTTGGGTCATTTCTCTGCACGCGAGCTCGAGAGAGAGAGAAGAGAGAGAGAGAGAGCGAAGTGGGAGGAAGACGATGTGCTGTTGCTGCTCTTCTTCTCCTTCGTCATCGATCTCGCCGTGTCCGCCGGGCTCCGATTGGCGATCCCGATCCCTCCGTCTCAGCTCCTGATTCCCGCCCGGTCTCCGCCGCTCGTCGAGGTGGGGTTTTTGTTTGGCTGCGGGCGCGAGCTGGAATCGCATGAATCGGGACGCGGCTCGGCTCCAGTCGAAGAAGCCCTAGAGGCGGGGAGGAACCCCCGATTGGCTGAAGTGGGAGCGGAAGTGAAGTGGGGAGCGGAGCTTCCGTCCCCGATCTCATCGCGGGGTTTTCTGGGTCTTAACCCCTATTGGGTTGGGTTGAGTTCCCGTCGGGAGGAGATGGACAACGGCTTCGAGGGGAAATTGGTTGATAAGTTGTCTGGAATGGTGCTTAACGATGCTCCTTCCAATATCAACTCCAACAACGATAGCTTGTTTCAGGTCATGAAAGCCGTTGAAGCTGCCGAAGCCACCATTAAACAGCAGGTCTCTCTCTCTCTCTCTCTCTCGCCGCCCCTATGGATAGTTTGTTTGATACCCAATTCACAAAGCATGAGGTAGCTCAAGCATTGACGAGCCTTTGTGGTGGCTGCCGAGTTCCAAGAAATCACACTACAAAAAGAATTTTTGCCCAATTGGGAACCATCATTAACCCATTTCAGTTCATGATTTAACTAGTTGTGAACCCTCATACTGCGTGAACATGCTGGAAGGGGTGTGGGATATCTGAACTTTACCCGCTAATTATGTACCCAAAATAAGCCTTTTCTTTTGGATGTGTAAATGCATTTCATTGATGAGCGCCAAAGGGGTACTGAATAGATGGTCCATTTGGCGACCTTGCTGATTCCTGCAACTCTAATGAGTATGACTCTTTGCTCTTCACTAGTACGATTGGAGCGCGTATGTCATTCAGATGCTTTGCATCATACAGGTTACTATCTTTGATTGTTGATGTGGTGTATGAAGAGTCTTAGCTCGACTACATCTGGGTGGAAATGTAGGTGTTTCTACTTTGAAAGGGAAGAAATTCTTTGGGAAGGACCTATGTTATGTGGGAAATGGCTCTAATGATGTATTATGTAGATCCTTCTCAATGACAAATCTCCAAAAACTATCTTCTATAAGAGAACCCCCAACCCCCCCTTTCTCCAAAGAGGAGCATCTTCCACAGAGAACCTCCATAACTTTGCAGCCTAGCACCCATACCACCACTATGAAGCATTGAACGAGCACTTTCAAGTTCGTTCAGGGTTTGGCCTATTCAGTTGCGTTTACTGCATTACTTGGTCAGCTCTTTCTTGCTCCCATTCTTTTGCAACTTCCTACATGACTACTGAAGGGTTGAGAACTTATCTCCTAGTTTACCACTGTGGATGTCACACTTGTTATAAAATGGACATAAAAGTTTATCTTGTGCAGGAGTGGGGCATTGCCTGGTGCCTTTTACTGTAACTTTACCTATCACAAGTAAATGACATGCTCAACTATGAACTGATGCATGCATTTTCACGTCACATGGTGTTCTGCAAAAATCCTATGTGTTGCTAGATGAAGATGATCACATGCCTAAAGTTATAGTTGGTGCTGTAGGCTGCAACTCTGTGACATTGAAATTTGACAAGAGGATGATCTTAATTTTTCATGTCACTTTTGACAGGTGGAGGAGAATGTTAGGCTGAGGACTGAGCTACAGGAAAAAATGCAGGAACTGGAAAGATATGTAAGTAATAGGTACTTTTGTTGGTGCAGAATGGTTTAATTGTACATATGTTTGCACTGAGAATGTGGATAATTTAAATGTATAATACCTGTACATATAGACACACATCTGATGGGCTTTCCAGTTTTCTGTTTATTTTTAGTTAGTGTTATGATCTTCTATCTTGATAGCCAAAAGAGTTGTAGTTTGGACGTTCAAGGTGATTGATTCTGAACATAACAAGAATTTATCCTTTACCTGGCCCTAGCTTTTGTGCTGTCTCTCTATCATTAAAATTGTAGCCTGATTATGTCAGGCAGTTGTAGAGTCTGTCTTATGTTTTGTTTTAGGAGCAGTTGAATTCTTATGTAGAAGTGTTCGGATTAGTGTTTGGCAAACACTTAGGAATTAGAAGCATGTGAACTGCAGGTGCACCCTGATATTCATCATGCATACAACAATTCTATGAGAGCATTTATCCAAATTTTTAATCTAGTGAGCAAGTGAAGGAAGTAACCTATTACTCTTTTCAAGAACTAATTTCCCTTGCCACCATACTTGTTTGCAGCCAAGTATGTTTGAGACTGAATAAGTTTGGCTACATAACTCATCCGTCGATCCACACTTTACTAATTAATTCAATTTGGACCCTTTTTTGTGAAGGAAAATTAGTTGAACTATAGGAGTTCTCGACCCTAGAGGAAGGAAATGAGGTTATCAAGAAGGGAAGAGAAATTTTGAGGGATTCGGCTAGGGCTTCAAATTGGTTAGTCCAGTGGGCCAGCTTGGGTACGCAATGAATTTCACTAGTCTCTCCGAAAATGATGTCCTTATAAGTAGGGTGGTTGCGACTCAAAAATTTAGCTAAAGGCCAAGAAGGCATTTTACCCAGTGAGATAGATATTGTTAATATATAGATGTATGTCTCATACAACTTGTGAGGGGTTCTTTCACTTGACCCTGGACTTGAGCCACTTTAGATTTTTTGGTATTCTGTTTCTTCAGGTTCTTTCTTTTTCAATTTAACTTATTCCCAAGCATGTTCACCTACTAGAAATGTAGATTGTCAGAATGTCCAACTCAAAAGTTCGTGCCATTAGGTGGAGGGAGATTTACGTGTATATGAGGCTCATATAAGCTCACTCACATGTAAACCAGATTGAAAGCGGCACATGGAATTGACAAATAGGGGTTCACATGTGGGAAGTAAACTAGGTGGAACCTGTCTATGATATCATGTTAGAAAATCCAACCTGAAAGCTTAAGCCATCACAATCTCCATGGACCATTGTGTGACTCTTTAACATAGATATACTAGGAGCTTTAGCAATGATGCACCATTCCATGATGAGTTTTGTCTACGCCACTCCAAGCCCCCTCAAATAGACCTATTTTTCTGCTATGCGCCTTCTCCCGAGATAATCCAATGTCAGGATTTTGTCAGAAGCCAAGATAGATTCTCTAGGTGGGCAAGTAGATTCCAAGATGAGATTCTAATGGCCTCTGGCTTATTTGCATGTCATAGGGTCCTGTAGGAGGATTTCACATTGAAGCCATGAAGGTGACCAGTGCTATCTCTTTCTCCATACTTGCACATAGTTTTCCATTGTTTATGTCACTGGTCTTTACTTTCAAGCTAGCCTACAGAACAGATTCTCATTATTTGTGCACCATCTCAAACAACTTGTTTTGGTTAAATATCTCAGAACTTCAACTCTCCTTCATTTTAAGGATTAACTTGAGGATATGCTCATCTATATTATATTCATCTGGCTTTTATCCCGTTGCCTTCCTCTTCCTCTAGCATCTGTACAACTTTGATGCGCGAGTTCTTGGCTGAGTTGCAAGTGTGGTCAGATGGGAGGATTCCCGTAGGTTGATGTTTCTTCTAGTGTTTGTGATTTTGTATTTCAAGACATTTAAATCAACTTTTTGCATGAACTGTGGCTCTTGTCCTCTCACACCCTTTTGCACGACCCACTTAGCCAGTACCGATAAAAGATGAAATGAGTCGATTGGGAAACAGGGTAGCTTAAAAGTAGTCAAATTATACTTATTGAATTTCCTATCTAAGTAAAATATTATTTTAATTCCTGAGAAATGATTCCAAATGACCAAATATTAACAAGCATATGGTTTGATTCTTGAGGCATTGTTTAATATAGAAGTCAAATCTCAACTGCTAAATTAGGAAGTTCATGTAGAAAAGAAAGAGGCAATGTCATTCCAAACACGCCCTAAAATGCCAAGATAAGTATGACGACAGTACTACCATCTAGCAGCTGATGCTTCTGCCATTTTTAGCCAAGGAGCATGAAGTATCTGTGGATATTGTAAATAGGAGGTGGAATGCCTACTGGTCCCATGGACTCAGGGTTTTGGTGTTTTGGCAAATGATTGATTGGGAGAATGTGGGTTTTTTTTTTTGGGTTGAATTTTAGGAAAGTGGGACCTCATGTTATTAAAACAGTGGTCACTGCATGACGCAATTTTGCATTTTTGTGATTTGTTGTTTTGCGACCCAGCTTTTGATTTTTGTATCTGTCAACTACACATGTTGATCAAGAAATCTGAGGGGTCATTAGTACTAATGAGTCGTGACTATTAATGGACACTTTATCTGGCAGAAATCATATGAATCAATGGCTTCAAGACATGATGTTGGGGCACCAGACGGCCTTCCTCGCAGAGATCATGATGCTCAACCATCTATTCCGTCTGTGGGAAATCCAGAAGAGGTTGTTAACAGCATAGGAGGCACTTTGCCACATGATCAAACTGGTAGTATTATTGTTCACAAGGAGGTGAGTAATCAGAATGTTGCCAGACATACTCAGGAGGAAGCCCACTCTGAAAGCAATAAGGCTAATGGTACATTAAAAGTTCTTCCCGGTCCTCACATTCCCACCAATAATACTGGCTTTTCTCAGTTATCATCACCATCAGCGACATCTTTTTCTCCTAACAGGTTTTACATTTGATTTGAGCAATCCATTTTAAGGTGATCAGTAATTCAGTGTTGTGATGTATAGAATCATAGACAGCATTTTGTCCTTCGTAGATATCAAACTGAAGGAGAATATGATAGAAGACTTAATATCTCCGGACATGGGCTTATGCGAATGGCCGAAGTCAATAATTCTAGCAGCCTCCAGAAACAGGTTGCTGTGAGATAATTCCACAAATTCCTTTTACTTCTGATATTTGTGTTGACTGCATTAGTTTCTGAATGAAATCATATTTGTAGGATCTCATTCATAAGGTTCAGGAACAGGAACAAGAAATTGTACAGTTAAGGAGACATTTGTCAGATTATTCAGTGAAGGTAAGAGTGATATGTGGTGGTCGCTTGTATGACTGAGTGGGCTTTTACTTGAGTCTGCTTCTGGACTAAGTAGTGTTTGGAAGTAATACAAGTTAATCTTGTTGTAGGAAGCACAAGTACGAAATGAAAAGTATGTTCTGGAGAAGCGAATTGCTTATCTGCGTATGGTAGGAAGCCTTTGATTGGTCATTACTCTCCACTTCTCCAATTCCTGGTTGACCTTTCTTATCCATGCAATGGACCTTCGCCCTCTGTTTTTGAAAATGTAGGCCTTTGATCAGCAGCAGCAGGACCTTGTTGATGCTGCTTCTAAAGCTCTGTCATACAGGCAAGACATAATGGAGGAAAATATTCGTTTAACATACCAATTGCAGGTATACTTTTCTCGTCCTAGGGAAGTTTTTTTGTACAATGGTAATTTTGATACTGTGCATTCTTTAATATCTTGCTAAAATATCTCTCATTATGTGCTTGATACTCTCTTTATTTATGAAGACCTTTCTTTTTCTCTAATATTGCAACTTAGTGAAAGAAATTTTGGTATGTGTGGTATGGAAATGCATTCACATTATAGGTTGCCGACTTTCTGTGGGTTCTCATTAACTTGTTTCAAAGGAATGTATGACAAAAATGCAAATAGAATGCTCCTTGCCTCTCCTACTCACTTTTTTTTTGGGTACTTGCTCCTCATATAGGAACCAGCAGACCCAGGGGCTGAGATTTGCCACCGTCTCCACTGAACTTAGAGAATAACCCCTTTATATGTGATCAATCTTTAATTGTGTGAGTTCGCCCCCTCTAATGGTGGCTTTCTTGTCAAAACTGCAAACTTCTTGCCACTAGTAACTATCAATGATTCCCATAATGGGTGATCCATAGTCTTGTATATAGTACGTGACTGCATACAGAAAAACAATACATTTCAATTTTAAGGAAAATGAGATCGGAAACTTGGCAAAATGCAGTTATATAATATCTTTGAGCCGATAGTTATTCTTCATTCGAAATTTTGTTATTTCAACAAAACTATGAGATGAATTATGCATACATGTGACATGCATTGACATTCTTTAGGTTTGCTTATGCATGAATATGTAATAGCCATCACATGATGACGTGTGACATGCTTATGCACATATCATGTGATCTTTCATTTAGAGTCTTACACTTTTTAGTAGAGTGGAACTTGCTTATGGATGCAAATGCCTCAGTTGATATGATTTTGAGGGTGGTTTTGCAAATGGCTTTGGTTATTTGAGCTCTTTTTGTATATGGGTCAGCACCCCTTGGTGCCCTATAATCGATCTTTTTTTTTTTTTTTTTTTTTTTTTTTACCTGTAAAAAGAAATGAATAACGTGGTAAAAAGTTTGTCTACTGATTCCAAAGCTAAGATAAACTCGAGTATACATGTTATCTGCTCCTTTGAAGTGGTTTGACATTGAGTTAATATAATTTCGACTTTGTCCTATTAAATTGTGGCCAGTGATTTTCTGACTTGAACAAGGGGAAAGAGAAATCTCAAAGTCACTAGGAAATGATGTTTTTACAAGACCATGACATGTGCATGGTTCAACTTACAAAAATTAGAACCTTGTTTTCCTGAGATAATTAAAACATTGCAAAAATTAAGAACATCGTATCTATATGTGTATCTACATATATGTATATGCAAATTAAATGTTGCTATCATTTTCTGTAAAAATAAACAAAATAAATATTCTCCTTCTCAAGTCGAAGTCTTGCTTCCCTTTGGTAAAAATCAGAAGCATAACCTCTCTCTTGCCCTCTCGCTCTCTCTCTTCCTTAATTAAATGAAAGATCAACTGGCAAATAGGAACTTAAACAGAAGTACTATTTTTCAAACTAAGAGTATAACTTGGGACACTATATTTTGGCTTTTCCGAGAAATCTAGCTTCACCAACCCTAGATCTAAAATCTGGGTCAGCCACTACACATATAGGTCTTCATGATTACCTAAGATATTATTTAAATTCTGGTGCCAAAATGGGCCATTGCCGAGAAGGTAAGAATATCTGACACACTTTTACATTTAGTGTAGTATCATCATAAACAAATCTAATTTGGATATCTTACTCTCCCCCTCCTCTCTCTCTCTCTCTCTCTCTCTCTCTCTCTCTCTCTCAATGTTTTGGAAAAAGCAAATTTTGAGGTTCTTGGTTTTGTTCTCCCAGGCTGCACAGCAAGAAAGATTGACGTTTGTGTCATCTTTGCTGCCTCTCCTTGCAGAGTATTCTCTGCAGCCTCCAGTCCTCGATGCTCAGTCAATTGTTAGCAATGTCAAGGTATGTCCAATCATTGAGTTTTATCTCGTCCATTACATGCGAGTTATATATCGTCTCTCTGTTCTTGTAGATCCATGACATTCTTGAATTTGTCTATTGATAAACTTTTTCTTATCAGAAGTGTATCTTGTGCCTTCCTTGTAGACTAAGACTGATAAAATATATTTTTATGGGGTCCCTTTATTACACAGAAAATCAATGGTATAGAAAACATTTACTAAAATTGATTGTTTGTATTGCTTAAAAAAATTAATCAATGGAAAATCTTTTCATTTACTACAATAAACTGTGCCTAGACATCGTTTATGATAAAAGTTTTTTTTTTGTTTATTCGTTTTTTTAAGCAATACAAACCGTTATTTATAAGAAAATATTTTTCAAATTGTTAATTTTCTGAGAAACAAATGCGCCCTCTTTATTTTTATTTTGTTTTTTAAGCAAGAGCTTTAGCGGCTTAAAATGTCAGAGCTTTAATAATCTTTTTACCTAAAGGTCTCAACCAAACAAAGGATAGAATTATTGAGAAGCTAAAAAGGCACTAATACAGCTGGCAAATCAAAAGAGGATCGAACTTGCTTCCATATGGATTTTGAAAATGATTTTGATGCTCTAGTGATCACTTCTAGAATTAATTGTGATGGCACCATCATTGCTGTCCTAAATGTCCCAAACCCAGCCAAAAATTCTCCCATTTGGTTCTGTGGTAGCACTTTGTGTTGCAACTGATGTACAAATGAACTTAAATAAAAAGGTAACATAGTTACTTCTAAATGGAAATAGAAAAGAGAAACAGTCAGCACTTGCTTCCATTATTTGTATCGAATCTTTTATGGAAGAAAAGCTTGCAATTTGGTGGAAGAGACAGCCTTTCAGCTTCCTAATGAAATCTGTTGAAACTCATTTCACTCTGCAATTTTGCTTAGAGACTGACATGATAAACTGGCGGCACATCTTTTTCCTTTTTGGGTCCTCTATTGATTTTGTCATGCACTTTGACTGAGCCAGGGCTGGCAATTCCTAACGTGACTCAAACATGACATGAATTTATGGAGAAAAACACATATATGACATGACTTAACTCAAAACTAACACGACTCACCACATTTTTTAATCATTTTTAATGGAAAACCCCCAGTAATAATGTTGAAACAAATTTCATTATGACACGAATAATTGACATGAATATGCTGACAAAACTCAAATTTCCAGCCCTACTTTGTATTTTTTCTCCAATACAATCTTTTTCTTAATAGGTTTTATCTTTCCCAAGATCTTGAGATACTTCATTCCAGTATAAGCATCTAACATTATTGAGACCTACTCTCCTCATGGCTGTCGCAGCGAATAGCATGGTTTTTCAGTGGCGGAACTTTATTAAACACATGACCTTGTAATCAAATATTTCATTACATGAAACATAAAAGGAAGAACTGCATTTTTTTGGGTGGATGCAGAACTGCGTAGTTGCATCAGAAGATTGTAAAAAAGGAAAGAGAAGAGTGCTTTGTCGCCAATGGCCTGTATCAAATCTTTTAATGGACTGGAGCTTGCAGTTGAGAAATGGAAGAATTGGCATTTCAGTTCCTCTTGAAATCTGTTCAAATTGTTTTGACTCTGGAATTTTCCTCGAGTATATGACACTATATACTGTTTTAATATCTTTTTCCTCTCTGGACTTCTATTAGTGCACTTTGATTTATCTCTTCTTCTTCTTCTTCAAGAGTACCTTTCTCATAGGTTTTGACTTTCCCAATATAAATCTGGGGCATGCTTCATACATTAATGATTATGTGATACTATCCAAAACTATTCTCACTCTTATGGCTGCCATAGTGAATTGCATGGGAAGTGTCAGACATAAATTGAACATGGAAATTGTGCCTAATAGATTTTACTAGACTGCTATCATTTTAACTGGTGAAGTTCAAAGCCACATCATGCAAGAGATATCTGATTTCTGTTCCGATGGATGTCTTTCTTGCAGGTTCTTTTTAAACATCTGCGAGAGCAATTAAATGTTACTGAGGTGTGTGACCTACATTTGAGATGTCAGCAACATCATCCAACATTTGATGTCAAATTTAGTATTTAAGCTCATCTTATTTTAGGTGCTCAACAAATTGTCTTCTTTCTTGCTTCAGATCAAACTGAAAGAATCACAATTTCAATTGGCCCCTTGGAATTCAGAGGCAAGTCCGTCAAGTTTCGCGCCACAGTCGCCCACTCATTTCATTGGTGCAGCATTGACAACTTCAGTATGCACGAGTATTTAGATCTTAGTTTCTTTTGCTTGTAAATCATCTTTCCTAATACCTGCAGTTTTTCTTGCCAGAAGAGAAACGGACTAGAACTCGTGCCACAACCTCCTTTTTCCCTAGGAAATGCACCAGTTTCTTCTGATGCTCAGCCAACTGCTGGATGGAATGCATTGAATGCCCATCAGACTGCTTTGGGAGGTGTCCTGCCCAAAAACATGGAACCTGATGACATAGGGAGGTATTCACCCCTTGTGAGCAGGTGAGGTTGGTCAAATGGAGCCTACTGCAACTGTGAACTGATTGTAACACATTTCAACTATCTGCATTCGTTGGTGGGTTCAGTCTTTGTTGAATTATTGTGTTGATTGCTTGCGCATACTTAAGTTCTTCCCTATGGTGCTTTTAGACTTGACAAATGTGAAATTCATAGTTTTTTCTACTCCACATGTTCCTCAATATGAACAATGCCGCATGCCTATGAATCTTGCAGTAGACCATGTCATTATGGCAATAAATTTTTAGTACTGGCGCATGTGTTATTCTATCAAAAATTCTGTAGCTCTTTAAAAGTGGGGAGGAGTTTGTGATGTTTATCAGTTCTCTAGCACAGAAGATTTGCATTCACAGAGGGTAGACTCCTTATGTTGGTTTTGTGCTGGTCCCACATTTCTTCCTAGCAAATGTTCAACTTTTTGGGCTTATGGTTTATGGCTACTGTAATCTTTTTCTCCAAATACCTTTTTCCGCATGTGCGATGAACTTCTAGGATAATGAGTCCTTGGGTGGACTGAGTCTTTTAACTGGAGAGTTTCTTTGACCATATATTTACTATAAAATGCCGTCCTTATTGTCAAGGTAGTTTGATCATTTTGTTGATAAGTGACACAGAAAATATTTGACTGGAGTTGTCAGGCATTGTCTTTATATGAATGTGATGTCATGAATCAATTACCAGAAAAGGAAAATGTTAAAGAGTGCCTGCCCCTAGGGCACTTGTTAAGCCTCATTTGTTGTGCTTTGGAAATATAAATATTTGAATTT
The DNA here is from genome assembly GCA_014182845.1 of Corymbia calophylla. Lineage (NCBI taxonomy): Eukaryota > Viridiplantae > Streptophyta > Magnoliopsida > Myrtales > Myrtaceae > Corymbia > Corymbia calophylla. Next base: position 268,677 of record CM024701.1, on the reverse strand, counting down.
GAAGCATGTGACTTTCCAAAATGTGTTATTGCTCTTTCAAAGGGTGTTGATATGCATTATATCAATTTTAGTGGTCTTAATTAGTGCCCTATGGGAAAATTCTTAATAAGACCCATCAAAAAAGATTGTTGAAAATGTGATGTACAAATTTACTCTGTTGGTGTTATCAGGGATGCTGTCACCCATGATGTGGCAGGACACTTCGCAAATACTCAGGGCAGCACACCTCTCAACCGTCATAGTGAAGAAACTACCAAGCAAGTCACTTTTCGCGAGCCTGTTAGCAACAGAGAGATGGATGATCCTGATGTGGAGGGAAGTCACAGTGAGAGAGAGTCTTCAGCTAATTGGTCTTCTGGGAACTCCCCCTATTCAGCCCCATATAATAAGCCGAACTATTCAGCCCCACTCGAAAATCCCGGCTCTTTATATTCCCCCTATCTACCACCAGTTCTTGAAGAACCGTCTTCGTCCTTTTCAGAGGGTAAGAGTACATTCTTGTTAGGATTTACTTGTCATCTAGTCAATTCTGTCATATATATTTTTTTTTAAGTAAAATTGTTTATGTCATGCAGCCGCAGAAGATGATCCATTACCAGCTATAGAGGGCCTCCAAATTTCAGGTGATGCATTTCCTGGTAAGGAACTGCAGGCTTGTGGATACTCCATTAATGGAACAACCAGCTGCAACTTTGAGGTGTATTTCTGGATCATAAATAACTCTTTTGCTTTTTAGTAGTCTTGGCTGGAGACCTTCCTGTTATGTAAGGTGGCACAGCAGAAAGGTTTTGTTGTTTATTGTTCTGGTGGATGAGACATATTTTCTTATAATCTCTAATATCTTATCATGGTACTTTTCCTATTTTAAGATGAAAACTCTAGGAATGAGCTTTAGAGGGATAAATTATGGATTCTTGGAGTTGCTTTGAACTTGATGGGAGGCCATGAGAATTAACAGGGATTTACTGTCCATTGATAAGGATCTTGAACTGCCAGCAGCCCTGTTCAGAATTGGGCGAATATTAAGACAAGACTCAAGCCACAGGATGCCCTAAAGGGATTATATCATGTTAGACCATTCCGCTATAATGTGATTAGGGTTTGCAGCCCCTTGTTGCCTTGTAGTTGAACCTTTAAACTATAAAATACTTAACGTTTGACCATTCTGGATTTCTTGCATCTGTGAGGCTTTCATTTGTGTAAATAGTTTGTTAATTGTCATTCCTGACAATGGACTGCCTTTCTGTTTAACAGTGGGTACGTCATCAAGAAGATGGGTCAATTAATTATATTGAAGGTATGTTTTTAGGCTCCCACTTAGATTTTTCTTTTTATTCTTAGAATATGTTATCTAAAAGCTGGGTGCTGAGGATTTCAATATGATAGGAGCTAAGCAACCAACTTATCTTGTAACTGCTGATGACGTTGAAGCATACCTTGCCATTGAAGTTCAACCGCTGGATAATAGGAAGCGGAAGGTACTGATTTTCAATTTTGGCTTCAGCAAATGCAGGCTGTTATACTATCAAACGTTGATGTCTTTTGTTCATTGTTTCTCTGTTTTTCTCCCTTGATCTTCATCATGCTTTTCTGCAAGTTTTCAATGCGGGGTGAGCTTTGAAATCAAGAGCCCTTGACTGAATATACACGTGTTGGTTGGAGTCTCATATTTAGGGGAAATAAAGAAGGCATGTGTTGGAGATTTGGATTTCTAAATGCTAATAGTGGTTCTTGCTCATGTCCTATTTTCAGCATATTCCAAGAATTGGGTTGTCATTGTTTTTCATGTGTTGCGATCTGATTGATAGAAATCTATCCTTGTATGATCTTGTTTGAATCACATTCTTCTTTACCTGGCTGAATCTGAAGTTCGAGAAATTATTTCAACCAACCATGTTACAGTTTCATATGTCCTTGTTATGTTGGATATCAATTACTTAGCCTCTTGACTTTTTCTCGACTTTTTCTCTTCACAATCTAGGGGGAGCTTGTGAAGGTATTTGCTAATGAGCACAGAAAGATTACATGCGGTGCGTAAAATTATGCTTCATACCCTTCTCATCTATTGTAATTTCTACAATTGGCAGTTCATATCACATCCATCTTTCCTCATTAAAGTGAAAAGGATGGAACGATTTAATTTACTGTTACAGTATTTTCCTGTAACCTGTGGAAGCCATGCTTGTTTGATGTTCTGCTTGTAAAATTTTCAATCTAAACTTACCCAATTAGCCGAGAAAGTACGTACATTATTTTTCTTTCTTCTTTCTTTGTGGTGTAGCTAGTTATGCTAAGAAATTGAAAGCCTTTAAATTGAAGCTGGCAGCTTGCTTGATTATAACTAAATTGCCAAACTGCAGGCTTCATGTTTGCCAGAATTTTCCATAATTTTTGTTTTCAGTCTGTCGGTGAGGATTGTTCCCTGTTTCATGCTCCATAAATCTTCTAACTTCTCCTCCTTTTTGTTCATAGGTCCAATGCAGAATATCATAGAAAAGACTCTTCATGAAGGGCATGCATCATACCAAGTTTCATTATCGGTATGGAATCCTCAATGATAATTGTGATTGTTGCCTCCACTGTTTATTGTTCTTTCCTTCACTTGCTAAAAGAAGCATGACTGGCTTTATGTAAGCTGTTGATGGCAGACGGGATACCTTGACATATGGGAACCAGCTATATTGGCTATTAAAAGGGAAGGTTACAGCATAAAGTGTACTTCCACAGATGTTGTAGTCACAGAAAAGTTTTCTCCAAACATGAGAGTATGATCTTATTCCTTTTATCATTTTTTGATACTCTGATCAATTTGTTGCTCAAGTTGTGATAAAAGTGCTTGATTCTAGACAAGGGGCCTGAACTTTACCCAGTTCGTCAATTGGTATCATTAGACCTATAATATGCCCAAGACCATTTAAGTTCTTTTCTACTTTAACATCCTTCTTTTAAATTTGTAAATGCAATTTTCATCTTGAGAGTCTCGTTGAGTATTGAAAGCTTCATTTGTCTATAGGCTGCATCATTATCCATCCCTCCTATGTTATTTGGGGGAAATGAAAGGGGGGGGGGGGCGGCATGTGAATCAGATTTAAATTTGTTTTGCTAAAGTCATGAAGGAAGGGACTAGACACACTTTGATTCAGATTTGGAGGATCTGTCGTTAAAGAACGCTTTTTCCAAGTGTTGAGAGCATGTGTGAGATAATTTACTATTTTGTGTTGATGCCTCAAATGTAGGAAAATGTGGAAGCAACTGCAACTGGATTGCATTCTGCATGTCCTTGTCCCCAGCAAAGTAGCTATCAATTAACTTTCTTTAGATACTTTTGTTGTCCAAGTTACCTATGGGAGAATGTGTTGTGTTTGAATATTTTAGCCAACAGATTATATGTATAGTTACTTTTGTACTGGTAACCTGGAACTCCAGAAGTCACTGTGTTAGCCAATATTTATCTCTGGAAGGAAGAGAAATAAATGATGGTATATTTGACTAGAAGAATTACTGGCGTATGGTGTCTGCAATCCTTTGTCACGGTTTCCATATTTGACCTGCGTAGTCAAAAGGCTGTTTTGCCTACAAGATTTGTGTTCATTTCCATTATTTAGTACTACTGCTAACATGGTTGTTGTTTGAACTCAATCACTGTGAAGCCTGAAGTGGTCGGTACTTTCTTGCTGAAATGGGGATACGCATGCTTGTATAGTAAAAATTTAATCTTTAAAAGCTTTAGCTTTCTTGATGTGGACAACTGTGTAGGTGGAAGCATGAATTGAATGTTACATAACTAGGAATAGATGTGCTGTGATGAAAGGAAGTCTTATCAGTTCAAACCTTTTGCTTTCTTAACAAAAGTTGATATATTAATTTCGTAATTGGACTAGAGTTGAGTGGTTGCTTTGTCTGACATTCCTTTTTCTTCCCCTGCAGATTACAATTCCTTATGGAGATGACACAGCGTTCTGGATAACAGGTTCAAATGAGAGTGAGCGTCTCTTAAGAGCAGAAAACCCTGCAGAAGACCTTGGCTGGTAATGATCTGTGCTTGTTATGTTTTGGTAGGACCCATACTTTCCTATGCCATCTGAGATCCCTGTCAGATTTAAAATGTGTTAGTCTTTGGTATTGAGGCCAATGAGGTGCTAATATTTTTGACATGGCAAGTTTTGTCTAATGTTGGATGGTAAAAAATTATGGTGGCACTGTTCCTCAACTGAAAGGGAGAGAAAAAGAACGAATGAACAAGTTATACGTTAGTTCAGGGGAAGGATTTTCTTATCTCATGATCCTGTTATTTGGCATTATGTGGAATTGTAATTGCTGTTCTCTCTGTCCCTGCAGCTCAAGAGATACAATTGTGCTGACTCTGAGGCTGTTCATCTTAAGGGTACTTTTCTGTTTTTCTTCTCATCACATCTCTCTCCTTATAAATATGTGGTTTTATGTACAAATTGTACCGTTCAACGAGAAAATCTTTCACGTTCAATAGCACAATGTTGATTGAACCCAAGTGAAAGTTGGAAAAACCAGAGTCCCCAATATCCCAAAATCTGCTTCCTAATCACCATTTTAAGTCTGTTTTTCACCCTTCATAGAGCCCGAGGAACATATTTTGTGTGCAGAAATTTCATTTAAATGATATCAAGGGGTAACAATATATTCAGAAGAAGCATCTTGACAACCAGCAAGAGAAAGGGATTATTGACTGCTCTTGACAACCAGCAAACTTAAAAGTTCACAACCAAATTAGCCAAGGGAATCAAGTGAAGCAGCAACCCTTAATAGGGGTTCACGATGAAACTTCACATTTGACTATAACTCAATTTACCCATCATGTGTTTGCACATGCCATCGCCATGTTTCATTAGGGCCCCAACAATTGACTCACTGGGTCTCACTCAAGGACCATAAACATCAGTCTGTTTTCTTCTGAGCTCTGAGTGACTGACATATTTACTAATCTGACTATGGACATATATATGGAAGCATATAATTCACAGGCTCCATGTTCTGTTGCTTATGCAGGCTGGTGAAAGAAGAAAAGGGAAGAAAAGGGGTCTGTTTTTCAACAAGTAAAAAAAATCTCCTATTTGACTTTTCACAAATGTTCATTGCCTCGTTGAGAATTGCGAGTACAACAGGAAATCTTTGGATAGCGTACAGCATAGTTCACATTTTGAATTCAGACTATCTGAAGAGGAGTCAGGTATGCTGAATGAGGGCTGGTTGTATAGTTTTTGCATGAAACATACCCTTTCTCCCTTCTGGCCATAACCATTTTCTCTTGTAATCTTTTCGATGTAAAACCCCGAGGAAAGCCAGAGGAGAGCATTTTTCACTTCATGTACAAAAATTTTGTTTATTGTTTTGGCTCATTATATATGGAGGAGGTATTTACTCATCAGATGGGTTGTTGAAGCAGCTTATATTGCTCTGAATGTCCATGGCCTTGTGAACTGGTATGACAGTTTGTCTTGGTTTGGTTGTTTTGATGAGATCTTGCCGCATAGGGATTGTAAGCGAAGGCTTGCAACTAATATAAATATTGGCATGACGTATTCTTGTTGAGTCCTCAAGTGATGTTGATGGATAATGAATCCCACGATTTTTAGTTTAAAAATGAAGACATGGCAGGGGAAAGAAAGACAATGCTATGCAACTCCACGCAGGTAAAAGGACAAGGGTAAGGCTTTGGAATCCTCTGGCTGTGTGTAAATTGTCTTTGAGGTGTGACTTGGACAAGTTGATTCTTCAGTTTGTAATTGCTTCTTGAAGCTTCTCCCTCCTCATTCAGCATACATTAGCTTGATATTGTTCGGAGATGCAATTTTGATGGTGAATCAAAGAACCAGTCTTTTGCAAGTGCAAAATGACATGGTTGATACCAAATGCAACATACTGTGAACTACTTATCTTACCAAAAATCTTACTGTGAATATCATGCTGCGAGGAAGGGGATTTGGAAGTGGATCCTATACGCATTTTGTGATGGCTGCGTATGTGCTCAGGCTTTAAATGTGAATATGGAGCACTTTGATCCTCTCGTATTGACCTTCCCACATGAATCTCCAAGTGCCCTTGTGGCGCAAACTGTCTGGTGAACGTGTTTTCGCTGGAAATGGACATGAGAAAATCTACTCATCATAAATGGAGCTCTGGGTGTTAAGGACCGTACTGGCTCGATAATCTCCTTTTTCATCCGTAAATCATGCTCACGGGTGAATTAAAATGCCTTTTGGTGGTTTTGGGTGAAATCCCTCACCAGTGCTTCCATTCGAAAACTCGAAACACGTGCGTCTTGCTGCCTAATGAAAAAGACAAAACCAATGATGCACCAGCCCTGTTGTTCCAGTTTTAACGAAAGATGTTTGTAGGGTCGGATTCTCAGTCATGTAGAAGTGCTCCTTGTACGACCCAACATGGACACTGCTTCTTTTGCAAGTCTCTCCGAAATGAGAAGAAGAAGAAGAAGAAGATATTATAGAGTCGTAGAAAACCGTGAGGAAACATTCAGTGAATCTTATAAAATTCAATATTAAGTAAAAGTCGAGTTTGGGATATCATTAGTATAAGCATAAGTAGAAAACCAAGTATTTAGAGCATGAGCCCCTCTTTTTCTGACTCAATAGTCTTACTTCAACTTGGGGTCTACTCTACGTTCTATTCTTCTTATAAAACTATTGTTCATCAATTATTCTGTCGATTTTATTATTTCAAGATGGGCAAGAGCACCTTTAAAAGAGCATGCGAAGTGTCCATGCCATGAAAATGATCGTGCCAATTTGAGATAGACCATTCGACTAGCCTGTGAAACGATTGCAGAATTGGACCTATCATTGAGAGAACAAAATGTATGCTTCCGTCATCATTCAATGGATGTACTGATGAAATGCACCAAACATTAGTCTGAGTGCTTAAATAACCTTGCATATTCCATTATTGAGCAAGGTAATGCGAGATAATTTGAAGGTCACTTTTTTAAATTTCTCACTTTACAATAAAAATAAGCGAACCCATTTATCATCATCATTGTCTAAATTGAACTGCAACAGCTCGAAAAAATTTAGATCTAGTAAACCCTGGGAGGGGAATTTCTTCTCCAAACCCGAGTCCACCGGACCGGTTAATTCTCAAAAGTTTATTTTTTTGGATCCCAAAAAACCAACGATGGCAATGCATTTGGCCCGCTAGGCTCGGGCATATACGAGAATCGACCACTTACGAGTCGCTATCATCTACATATTTTTATTTTTGCTAACACGTCGTCAATTTATATTCGGTCTATCGATCGATGCCAAGTAGTTACATATTTCTATTTTGTCGGCCATGCATGTTTCTAAAGTCAAAGTGGTGATTACTACCTTGGTAAAGGCAACAAATGAATGGCCAGGGATACGTAGGTTCTGGTATTTGTCCAACCTTCTGTCACCCCATAAGTAGAAGTGAGCTTATTGGACCGCTTGAATCAAGAATTGCTAGGATTAGGCCAAATTGACGGATTTGGTACGATTCTCGGAAAGCATTGGTCCGGTTCTTGATTACATTTTTATGGAACCGATGATTTTTTGTCTAATTCCCGATTCTTAGGGGATCCGACCAAACCGACTTTTTTCTTTTTTTTTCATATATATTTTTAATTTCTTAAAAATAGTAATAAATTATAAAATAGTAATAACTCTAGTAGTTTTTATATTTTTCTAAGTGGCCAATTCCATTGGATTGGATTTATGAGTTCGGTTTGATTTTTCTATCCTAGGATCATCCAGTCTAATCTCCAATCCCAAAAAATGAGAACTGGTCCTTCGGTCCAATTATTGGTTCCTAGGTGGAATCATATCAAACTAGGAACTGATTATCCTTACCATAGATCCATCGATTCTGTGAACCGAAACGCGCGATACAATTATTTAAACTTTTGAAAATATAGAACGTGATCATTTTGGGATTTCATAAATGTATACCACGTCAGCAATCATATTATAAAAAAAAATTCATAAACAATAATCGATTCGAGAATGTTCGAATATATTTATAAATGATAAGTGTATTTGTCATCATCGTCGCAAAAAAGTCTTTTACACTCGAGTCGCCACTATCACTATAGACGTGGAATTGCCTGCTACCATTTTTCTAAGAAGACGACGAAGAAGAAGAAGAAGAAGGAAGGTCGTCGCACTCTTTTCACGTGGGGGGGAGGGGGGGGGGGGGGAAGGAGAGGAATTCCTGCAGAAAGGCAGGAAGAAGAGGAAGAGAGAGAGAGAGAGAGAGAGAGAGAGAGAGAGAGGAGTGGGGCGGTGTTTGACCGATGGCGCCAACTTTTTGGGTTTTGGGCAATTTCGCATTCCCGCCATTTCGTCGCCCGCTAATCCCTCCTCGTCCTCCTCGTCCTCGATCATCTCCTCCTCCCGCCTTCGATCCCACCGCCGCTGCTGCTTCCCCGCTCTCCCCCACGAGCAAGCGCTGATCTTTCCCTCCTTCTCTCCCTCTCCCTCTCTCTCTCTCCTCTGGGTCTTCATTGTCTTTCCAGTTCGAGCCCCCGATTCCCCGATTTGGGTTTTGCGATTTCTGGGTCCGATTCGATTCGACCACCCGCCGAAACCCAAGAAAGGGAGGAAAGATCCAGCGATGGGATCCGCTGCCTTATTAGACTCCGCAGCCGCGACGATGGGTAACGCTCCCAGCGCCGCCTCCACCACCGATGACGACGATTCCTCAAAATCATCGCCTGGTAAAATTAAAGCTCTCGTTTTTCTGTTCGATGGGGTTTCGCGCATTTCGCGTGTTCCATTTAATGTCCCCTCCTCGCTTCCCCCCTTTTTTTCTGTTTCGCCTTCGTCCCGCCCCCTCTTTTTTTTTCCTTGTGTGTTTTTCTGTGGCTGGGTCATTTAAGGACTTGCTTGGTTCTGATTCCTCCTATCGGATTCGGGTGTGTTCTTGCTTGGTTTCCATATGGGTACTTACCAAACTCGCCCAGTTTCTGAATTTCCTCCCAATTTGGTATCTTTTTGAAATCTGGGTAAGCGGCACATTTCCACGCCGCTTCCGCCGAACCGTCACATTTCCATGCCGTTTGTGCTTGTTAAAGAGATTCGCTCTCGTTCTTTCTCGCTCTCTCTTGATTGTTGGGTTATTGAGATTTGCACTTGTGCTGCTTCTTTTTCCGGGTTCTTTCACTGGTATCGTTCATCTTTGCTTCTGTCATCTTTGTTTTCTTTTGGGTTTTTCAACTATAGATCTCTGGACTCGTTCTCTGGTTTGATCTTGGTTTTTGATAGTTGGACTGAGTATTTTTTATTTTTTTTTTTATTCTAGTCTTTTTCATCTTACCATGTTGAGTGGGTTATGTACGCATAGGGATGGCGAGGAAACAAGGCAAGGAAAAGTCTGCTGTTGCTAATCCTAAGAAGGCATCAACAACCAACAAGAAGGAAAGGAAGCGGAGTTCACCGCAGGATGGTGAAGAAGCTGCCGGTTCCCGCAAGATGCCGAAGCGAGCTGCTGCATGCACGGATTTCAAGGAGAAGTCTGTGCTTATTGATGAGAAATCATCTATGATCGAGATGAAGAAAGCAAAGTTAGCTGAGGAAGAGATTTTGGCGATTGGCCTTACTGCTGGGAGAGAAGAAGGTCGGCCAAATCGGAGACTCACTGATTTTATTTTGCACAACGAAGAGGGAGTCCCACAGCTTCTTGAGATGTTGGAAGTTGATGATCTGTTTATAACAGGTCTGATTTTGCCTCTTGAGGAATTTGCTGAAAAGGAGAAAGACAAAGAGAAGGGTGTAAGGTGCGAAGGGTTTGGACGAATTGAATCATGGTCTATATCTGGTTATGAAGAAGGATCTCCGGTTATATGGCTTTCAACTGATATTGCTGATTACGACTGCCTCAAACCGGCAGCTAGCTACAAGAAACATTATGATCACTTTGTGGAAAAAGCCCGTGCTTGCGTGGAGGTCTACAAAAAACTCTCGAAGTCTTCTGGAGGATATCCTGACTGCAGTCTCGATGAGTTGCTTGCTGGGGTGATACGTGCAATGAGTGGAAGTAAGAGCTTCTCCAGTGGCTCATCGATCAAAGATTTTCTTATTTCTCAGGGTGACTTCATCTACAACCAACTGATAGGCTTGGACGAGACTTCAAAAAGTGATCGTATGTTTATGGAATTACCTGTTCTAGCAGCTCTTAGAGATGAGTGTAGGAAGCATGGCAATTTTGCACAGGAGAAATCGGCATCTTCTGGTAAAGGCATAGTCATTGGTTCAAAATCTACAGATGGAGAGGCAGCAGCTCAGTATGGTTCATCTGCTGGCGGGGCTGAGGAAGATGAGGATGTGAAATTGGCTAAATTGTTGCAAGAAGAAGAGTACTGGCAATCAAGGAAACAGAAAAAGAACCAGGGTTCAGCTTCTGGATCAACCAAATTTTACATCAAGATTAATGAAGATGAAATAGCAAACGATTACCCTTTACCTGCTTATTACAAGAATGATGAGCAGGAAACAGACGAATTTATAGTCTTCGACAGTGAACTTGATATGGTTGACATTGATGATCTCCCAAGAAGTATGCTTCATAATTGGTCACTTTATGACTCCGACTCTAGATTGTTATCTTTGGAGCTACTTCCAATGAAATCCTGCGACGATATTGACGTTACGATCTTTGGATCTGGCACAATGACTGCTGACGATGGAAGTGGATTCTGTCTTGACACGGACACCAATCAATCTTCCCCAGTTGGTTCTGGAGCCCAGCACGTGGATGGAATGCCAATCTACCTGAGCGCAATAAAGGAATGGATGATTGAATTCGGATCATCAATGGTTTTCATATCGATTCGGACAGATATGGCCTGGTACTTTGCTGCTAAAATATCCTTAAATATTCTGCTGGTCTTTCCCATACTTTTTGTTGCACTTGATTTCATGTTCACATGTAGTTAATGAAGTCACGTGAATGTAAATTTAGAGTGCAACCTGCCAAGATTGAGGCAAAAGCATATGCATGACATGTGCTCGAGCTAGGCGAGATTGGTTTCTGTTTTCAAAATTTATGAAATCTGAAAATTGAAAGAGGCACTCAGATAAAAGCAGATATGAAAGAGTGAATGAGTATCTACTGACATAAACGATACACTCCGGAGCATCTATTTCTGTCATGACATATGGAATACGTTTTAATTGCATGCTTCAACTTAGCATTAGATTCTCCTTTGAAGATAGTATGGACATCATGTTATTTAAAATAAAGATAATATATCGGTCCCCTTTTTTGGCAATTCAGATATGATGAATATATGTATAATGGGGCCAAATATGGTTAAATTGAAAGCATCATATAAAGTATGAATTAAACAATTTTCTCTTTGATAGGTAGGTTTTGCACCACATTCCGGTGGGAGCGTCAAGGATCGAACCCCTATTGTGTCCCTGAACTCCTGAAGCCCATGCCACCAGGCCAACCGCCTGGTGTGAAAACGTAAACCAAGTTAAAAAGAATATAAAAAGTTAGGATACGCATAAATGACAACATTCTAAGTGCATCTCTAGATAGAGAATTTGGGCATTGAAATATGCTAGACTAGGTCTTTGATCTTTTAAGAAAGATTCTAAGCTTCTTCTGTTTCTGGTATTTGGCCCTTTTTCTGACTAGATTTCCCTCAATTAAGTTCATGGTATTGTGAAACGGCCTAGCTATATCATGTCTACTTAGTGAGGTAAATGAAATTGGCAGGTGTTTTTTTTTTTTTTTTTAAGGTAAATATGTATTAACTTTCAGACCAACAACTATACATCAAAAGGACCCAGAACCAACTTGCACTCGTCAAGACAACATGTCATGTGAGTGGAAGGGTGCTGAGTCTGAAAGTAAGAGTAGTAACAACATGAACAACCTTCGACTAATGCAAAATCAGTTGTCATTTTCACTAAAGATCGCCGGATTGATGCCCCATCCGCATTGCATCCTTCGATTCGCAGAAAATGCAGGTGTTTGTCTCTGTGCTTGGCAGAAAATGCACTTAAGGGTGCTTACCTTGCATAGATAGTCAAAAAGTGCAAACACGTGTTTTACGTCACCCGAGCATTTAATTTATGAGTCGATCAAATTTGTTAACATTGCATGAATAGGAAAAGGTGGATCAACAGTTGATGATGTTACTGATAATGGCGTTACGCATAGAACAATGTACTTTTGACGTAAGAATATCTACTTTCATGTCATTAAAGAAAGTATGATGATGTTATCTCCTATTAAATGTCGAAATCCTTAGTAAAGTGGACTGATGAGGGTTTGATTTGTCTCTGTATATTCAGGTACAGACTTGGGAAACCATCAAAGCAGTATGCTCCATGGTATACTCCAGTACTTAAGACAGCGAGGGTTGGAATAAGCATTATTACAATGCTGAAGGAGCAAAGCCGAGTATCTAAACTTTCATTTGCAGATGTCATCAAGAAAGTCTCAGAGTTTGAGAAATCTGATCTGGCTTATATTTCTTCTAACCCAGCAGCTGTTGAAAGGTATGTAGTGGTGCATGGTCAAATAATACTGCAACTGTTTGCAGTATATCCTGATGAAAAGATCAAGAAGTGTTCCTTTGTGATTGGTCTTTCAAAGAAAATGGAGGAGAGACACCACACCAAGTGGCTTGTGAAGAGGAAGAAGATTGTGCTGAAGCACCTGCCAAACTCAAATCCAAGGGGAGCCATGGGAGCTGTTTTACCAAAGAGGAAGGCCATGAAGGCGACAACAACCAGTCTCATCAATAGAATATGGGGTGAGTACTACTCCAACTACTCACCTGAGGAAATAAAAGAGGGAACAGGCACAGATGCAAAAGAGGAGGATGACATTGAGGAGCAAGAGGATAATGAAGAGGATGAGAATGAAGATATAGCAGTAAATCCAGAGGAAAGTCCGAAAACTGGTTCAGCACCTAGGCGAAGTAAGCCTTCCTCTACACATAAAGAAGTTAGATGGCATGGGGAGTCCGTGGGTCAAACATCATCAGGTGAAGCTCTGTATAGACAAGCTGTTGTCCATGGTGAAACAATTGCTGTAGGAGATGCAGTAGCCTTGGAAGTCGAGGATTTAGATGAACTTCCTATGCTGTATTATGTGGAATACATGTTTGAAACATCAAAAGGAAGCAAAATGTGCCATGGACGGATGATGAAGCGAGGAACTCAAACTGTCCTCGGAAATGCTGCTAATGAGAGAGAGGTATTTCTGGTGAATGAGTGCTTGAACATTGCACTAGTGGATATCAAACAAACTGTTGCGGTACAAATTCGTTCAAGACCTTGGGGATACCAATATAGGAAAAGTGATGCCAACGCCGATATGATGGAGCGGACAAAAGCAGAAGAGAGAAAGAAGAAAGGATTGCCACTTGAGTTTTACTGCAAAAGCTTGTATTGGCCTGAGAGAGGTGCTTTCTTGAGTCTTCCTCAGGATACAATGGGTCTTGGGTCAGGAGTTTGCCACTCATGCAAAGTGAGGGAAGATGAAAACGAGAAGGGAACCTTCAAATTGAATTCATTGAAGAATGGTTTTATCTACAATGGGGTTGACTATCTTGTTCATGATTATGTTTACATAAGTCCGCATTTCTTCACTGAGGAAAGAGTAGAGACTGGAACTTTCAAGAGTGGAAGAAATGTGGGCCTGAAGGCTTACGTAGTATGCCAACTTCTGGAAATAATCTGTCCCAAAGAGTCCAAGAAAATTGAGGCAAACTCTACTCAAATGAAAGTCCGAAGATTTTACCGACCGGAGGACATCTCAACTGAGAAGGCATATTGTTCTGATATCCAGGAGGTGCAACCTTGGTCCTGTTATAGTTGTCACACCTAGTACATGTTAAATTATTGATTTCACCATTTGATTGCATTAATTTTAAGGTACTTTTGCTGTTTAATAACGCATTTAAATTTGCAATTGTCGATTATAGGTCTACTATAGTGAGGAAATGCAAATATTGAAAATCGAGAGCATTGAAGGCAAGTGCGAAGTAAGGAAGAGGAGTGATATCCCATCTTGTGATTCTCCAGCGATGTTTCAGCACGTTTTCTACTGTGAACATCTATATGATCCTTCAAAAGGATCACTCAAGCAGGTAATTTGCCTTTCTGCTAGATTCTCTCTGAGCAACTTTGATTCATTTTGTATTGTAAAAGAACTAAAAATGGGTGTTTAGTGAGAGTGTGCTTTTACCTGCTTCATTTCTATAAAATAGAAGTAGCAATCACAATCATTGTGGTCAAATTATGGTTTTTTTCTGGCATTGGTCAATTTAAGGTTTCAATCATGAATCAAAAGATGCATTGTTTGTACCGTGAATCTAATTTGTGGTAAATGATAAAATTCGTAACAGCTTCAATGGATTGAAGAGGTAGAGTAACTTACTGAATTAGGTATTAATTTGGAGAATTAATTAGACGATAAGTTATTATATAAAAGGACTGCATATCATGAGTATATGTCTAATTGATAAGACCATGGCATGCCGATAGTCAATTTATTTAACCTCTAAAATGAAGTGATCTAATATACTTTCAGTTCTGTAGAGGTACCCGTCCCTTCCTTGATGATACGGCAGTGCTCATTTCATTGATCTTTTTAGATGCGGTTGTTGATATTTTGAACTCTAACAAAAGTGTAGATATATAAAGCAGAGAATGGTCAATTCTCCATTTTTTTTCCTTTAATGGTTAGCAAGTCTATAGTATATCTCTTTGTGTTCTTAGATAACTAAAATAAGATTTTAGCCCCAAGTACTCTGTTCATTCTATAACTAACAATGTTTGACTTAAATTTGTGATGAGTTCAGTTCTTAAGTCTTTAAAACATTAAATCTTAGATGGGCCATAAAAGTTAGACCGAAATTTGAAGGGGAATCAAATCGTGACCATATCCTAACCATATTGCATGATAATTACACGCTTTGGGTAGACTGGATTTGTATATGAATACGACAGAGTTAGTACAATCTGAATCATAAGTCCCGTGATTGTGACATCAATTGTGATTATTGACTTTCCCTTTTATATTTTTTCCTTTTTCTTTGATTGGGATGATGGATCCTATAAATATGTAAAAGATGGGGGCGGAATTGCAAGATAATACTTCTCTCTAATTTTTTGTTGACAGTTGCCAAGTCACATTAAACTTAAGTATTCGTCGGAGTGGATACTGATGCTGCATCTAGAAAGAGAAAAGGGAAGTCCAAGGAAGGAGAGACTGATTTAGATTTGGAGAAACAGAAGGAAGCATCTCAAGGGAACACATTAGCCACATTAGACATTTTTGCTGGTTGTGGAGGCTTATCAGAGGGACTGCAACGATCTGGTAACTTCTCTTTGTAACTTTTGGTGATCATCTTACTCGTCTATGCACAAGTCAGCAGCAACTTGTTTCTTCTGACTTGGGAAATCTCCAATATGCAGGAGTGTCGACCACAAAATGGGCAATAGAGTATGAAGAGCCTGCTGCAGATGCATTCAAGCTCAATCATGCCGAGTCATTGATGTTTGTCAACAACTGTAATGTAATCCTGAGGTAGGCGAAATCATTAGTAAGTTTTTTCTCTCATACAAGCAAGGAGCTATCCAATTGTGACAGTTCTGATCTTGAAGCGAATGTTAATGCAGGGCCATAATGCAAAAGTGTGGGGACATTGATGACTGCATTTCAACCCCTGAAGCAGCAGAGCTCGCAACATCCTTAAATGAGAAGGAGATAAGTAACTTACCTTTGCCAGGGCAAGTAGATTTTATCAATGGAGGACCTCCCTGTCAGGTTATCTTTTATCTTTCCTGCATGCCATTCCCTACTCTCTATGGTTTGTTATCATGACAGACCCCATGCTGAGACCAATTCATGTTCCTGCCAGGGTTTTTCCGGAATGAATAGATTCAACCAAAGTACATGGAGTAAAGTTCAATGCGAGATGATACTAGCATTCTTATCATTTGCTGATTACTTTAGGCCCAAATACTTCCTCTTGGAGAATGTGAGGAATTTTGTGTCCTTCAATAAAGGGCAAACATTTCGCTTGACTCTCGCATCCCTCCTTGAGATGGGGTATCAGGTAGAATCTTGCTAATCTGCTGAAAAGGGAAATAGTTGCCAGAGATCTATTTTTTATTTTTTATTTTTCTGAAAGATATGTTAACTTTTGTATGTGAATATTTGTTACGGAGAGACATTAATGTGCATGTGTACACATTATCTTTTTAGGTGAGGTTTGGCATTCTGGAGGCTGGAGCATATGGAGTTTCTCAGTCACGGAAGCGAGCATTCATATGGGCAGCCTCTCCAGAAGACGTCCTTCCAGAGTGGCCAGAGCCCATGCACGTCTTTGCTGCTCCTGAGCTGAAAATCACATTGTCAGAGAATTTGCAGTATGCTGCTGTTCGAAGCACTGCCAGTGGAGCTCCTTTCCGTGCAATGACTGTCAGGGATACAATTGGAGATCTCCCAGCTGTAATAAATGGAGCATCTCAGACAAATCTAGAGGTAATATTGCAGATTAAGAATGTTGTGTCAAATCTTTCCATATAGGTTAACCTTGCTATCTACATTCTCTCTGTGCAGTATCAAAACGATCCTGTCTCATGGTTCCAGAAGACAATAAGAGGAAACATGGCAGTTTTGACTGATCATATATCTAAAGAAATGAACGAGCTGAATTTAATCAGATGCCAGAAAATTCCAAAGCGGCCTGGTGCTGATTGGCGTGACCTTCCCGAAGAAAAGGTAGATACTGATTCTTTCTTTTTTTTTTTGGGGGGGGGGGGGTTGCCTATGATAAAGAATATACTATGTGTGATACAACTAATTTTTAACCGTTTATTGTCCTCTCATCAAATGCAGGTTAAATTGTCAAATGGACAAGTTGTTGATTTGATACCATGGTGTCTTCCAAATACAGCTAATCGGCACAACCAGTGGAAGGGGCTGTTTGGAAGATTGGACTGGGAGGGAAACTTCCCAACTTCCATCACAGATCCTCAGCCAATGGGAAAGGTTGGGATGTGCTTTCACCCTGATCAGGATCGGATTCTCACAGTTCGTGAATGTGCCCGATCTCAAGTAAGAAAGTCGATTTCTTCTCACTGCATTGCCTCTTGCTGTATATATCATCTTCCTTTCCTTCACTTGGAGCAAGGATTATGTTGTAGTTTGAAGTACAAAAAGGAATAATATATAGCTCCAGTGTCTGCTTGTTTGGATGAAGACAGAGAAACACATCATGCTTTTTTGATATGCAGCTTTTTTCACATGCCTTGAATGGATTATTATTCCTCCCTGGCTAATCATTAATATATAACACGTCATCTCGCATTCAAGGCATGTGAAAAAAGCTGCATGTCAAAAAAGTAAGAACATCTATTTGATTCTCAGGTGATTATGTTAACAATTTCGGTGATGTAAATTCATAAAGTATATCTTGATTCTTTTAAACTTTTATAAAGCAAGAACATCTCCTTCAGCAAGTTAGCAGGGGTTGAGGGTAATTGGGATTCAGAGGCAGTTTCAATAGGTTCATGCATGGCAAACAAGTTGTGCAGACTAATCAGTCAGTGAACTGATTCTAGCATCATGTAGGATTTGGATGTTTGACTCTTAGAGTTATAAAATTCCAGACAAGATTGCCCTACTAAAATGACAAAACCATAAGGACCTCCTTGAATAGCACCTTGTTGGGAATTGTGCCCCAATTGTGGATCTAATCTGATCATATATGAATTCTCATTATCGTATGATTCTTGCAGGCATCCCATTCACACCTAGTCAAATTGTTTACTATATGAATTGCATTTTATGTTTTGAACCATGAATTACAGTCTAATAGACCATAATTCTATTTTTAGTTAGGCAAGAGATTGCATTAAAGGTGACTTTTCACTTAGGTAATGGATCACACCGAGGTCCTCTCTTAACTCTTGAACTGCTATATGGCATTACTACTTCCACATATGCTACCTTGCGATGGTAGTTGATGGATTCATGCACAGCAAAATATGATTATTTACTCTTTTAACAATAGCTGAATCAGTGTCTAATTTTAATTGGTTAAAAAGAAAGAATTCCGCAAGGACCTAGGAATTTCACAATATTCTCTTGACTTTGGAAGATCATAGATGATTTTCTTTCTCATGTGCCTGGGGACTGAAAAGAGTTTAAATATACAAATGTTTCTCGAAGTTCTATATCAAGTCACCAGGCATGATCTGAGGATTCATTTTCTCTTCTTCTCTTGTCTACTGTCAATGCAGGGCTTCCGTGACTCCTATCTGTTTGCTGGAAATATCCAGCACAAGCACAGGCAGATTGGTAATGCTGTTCCGCCACCGCTGGCATATGCGCTTGGAAGAAAACTGAAGGAAGCTATGGACAGCAAGAGGGTCTAATTAGGAGATCAGGTGGGCATTAGAAACGAGCGAATTCACATTCCCAGATTTCTCTCTATTTTGACTGAACAGAGACAGAGCAACTGAAGAAACTTGGCTGATGGGCAAAAACGAGTATTCAGGCTCTTTGATCATTATTGCCTTGAATTATCATGTGCAGAGATTGCCTTCCTGAATTGGAAGAAGTCGCGTCAAATAGATAATCAAAAAGAAGACCGGCTGGAGTTGCTGTACAGAGAATTTGCTTCCTATTATAATATACAAACTAGGGAAATGCGTGAAGGATTCGCAAATGTTGCTGATGATCTTGTATGGGAACCTGCTTGTACATTAGATTAGCCGCGGATCATTCTTGTTATAAGAAGTTTTGGATTTTACAGAATTAGCTTTTACCAATAGTTGTTTCTTCTAGTATGTGAAGCAGAAACGAGCTCGAAAAACGACAGCATGCAGGTTAGCTCGGGAAATGTCAAAGCAGCTCTGGGTATATGGCGGAGTTTTCAGGGGGAAATTGCTGCAGCTGAAACCAAATCAGTACCCTATTCACTGAGCCCATCTCTTGTATTATCGTCTTTGTCTGCATACAACATGCTAAAAGACCCTTTAGTCAGCAAAAAACAAATTCCAAGCGCCTCACACATCATCAATTTGTCGGGAAAATAACTCTGCGCAGCTCGATTTTCGTGTTGCCGCCCTTTGCTTCACCATTAATTTGGGTTACTCATGGAGTCGAGTTGACTTTTCAGGGGTTAGCTTGATGAAACCCGCGCCAAAGCAAGGTATTATATGTCAATGAGAATGTCGATTCGCAGTTCATTTTGTCTAATCAAAGAGGAAAAGCTAGGCGAAAACAGGGGAATTCTCGTATGCATGACTAGAGAAATCACGATGTGCCCTCGGCATGGTGACATATTCCGGCCCGCACCATATTCGTCCTTTCAAGTCAAGTCATCGTGCACCCCCACGGCGATCGACACAGGGGAATGAGAATGAGAATGTCGTGCCCCCGGGATTACGTATAAAATTAATTCCATGAAATTAATGAAGGATTTAAAGGATGGTAATTGGTTGGCGTGAGCAAAGGGAGCTGACGACAAGTCAAAACCACTGCATCATCTAACGAAGACAAACTTGTAGTTTATTGCATCGCCATCAGTGGCAATGTGGGTCATACAGAAAAAAAAAAAAACAATACTGAGACCTATGCTTCTTCCCCCGGAAACCGGACCGGAACTCACCGATTCTTGAAACCGACTGTTCGTTCGGGAAACAGCCGACCCGATTCCCAGTTTTAAAATTTTGAAGTGGGTTTCCCGATCACCCCAACTATAATGATATGAATAGATTACAAAGATCTAAGATTTATGATTGTCGATGAAATCCTTGACCTTGAGGATCAACTGGGTGGAGAGGGGCACCTCCGGGAATATGTAGAAGGCGTGGAACATGGTCGGGTACTCCACCAGCTCCGCCGCCTTGCCGGACCTCCTCAGCCACTCGTAGTACCTCTTCTGCCAATCCCTCAGCGGGTCGAACCCCCCCACGACCACCACCGTCGCCGGGAACCCCTCCAGCCCCGCCATGTCCACCGCGTTCGGCCCGCTCACGTTCGCCGCCCCGTGGTCCCTATCCGCCCCCTCCGGCAAGAGCGCCTTCCAGCACCAGTCCGTCCGGGGCACCGACACAAACGGCGCTTCCGTGAGCCGGATCTCCGACTCCGTCCGCTCCGTGCCCCCGAAGTAGGGCTGGATCACCACCAGCCCCGCCAGTCGGATCCTCGCGAGCTTCCTCTCCGACTGGCAGGACCTCACGGCCACGTGGTGGGCGATGTTCGCTCCGGCGCTGTCCCCGGCGAGGAAGCACCTGGAGACGTCGGCGAAGGGGGCAGGGCGGAGGGGCTCTCGTCGAGGAAGCGGAGGACGTCGAGGCCGTCGTCGTACTGGGAGGGGAAGCGGTGCTCGGGGGCGCGGCGGTAGTCGACGGAGACGACGACGGCTGGGAGCTTGCGGGCGAAGCGGCGGCAGACGGCGTCGTAGGCCGAGGAGGCGGCGCTGAGGAAGCAGAAGCCGCCGCCGTGGAAGAAGACGAGGACGGGGAGGGAGGCGGGGGCGGGGGCGGGGGCGGGGGAGGAGGGGGTGAAGAGGCGGAACCAGAGGTGGCGGGAGGGGTCGACGGTGACGTCGGAGGAGGAGACGCCCCGGACGGGGATGGGGTTGGGAGGGGACTTGAGCTCGAGGAAGCCGAGGAGGCGACGGTTGACGGTGCCGTCGGAGCGGCAGCAGAAGTCGGTGACGCGGGAGATGAGGGAGACGGCGATGCGTGTCTTCCAGGGCATCTCCGGGGAGGTGGGTTTCGCCGGAGACGCCATTCGCGAGAACCCAGGAGACGACGACGACGACGATTACGATGCGGGTTTCTCTCCTCGGAATTTAGAGGAGGAGAGGACGACATGCGCGGTCGTATGCCACGTGTCGCGCGGTTATTGGGCCTCAAGTAATGACGATGGACAGTTGGTTGGTTTGGGCGGGTGATAGTGGGGCCCATCAATAATCAAACGAGAGAGAAACATTTATCGCTTCTGCTTTCTTGAACCTGAACTATTCATTGATGGGCATTATACGATAAAAAAGAAAAGCTCGCCTCCTTTTTCTTCGACATAAGAAAAAGCGTTTTGATTCCGAAGGCTTTCTTCCTAATTTAACAACCCTTGTTCATTGATTGATGGGTCGATGGCCCCCTTATTATAAATTACAAATTAAGTATTTATATTACCACCGATGATTATGACCCGATTATTAGCCAAAAGATATGCACCTTACGCGACTCTTAGATTTTGACGATGTGTATTTACAGACAATTGTTGAGCTAACTCATCACTCGACCACTGTCGTATTCTCTCCACACTTTCACTATCCAGCAACGACGGTTTACTGTGTTTGCGTGCAACCAAAAATGATAAAAGCTTTATAAGTCGAAAGCCGGCAATTTAGACAGGAAGGGAGAAGGAATTCAATGACGTTCAGGCGCATTAAATTGATCTCCAAATTAAAGGAGGTAGGTGTTAGGCCATCTACATTTAGTTTTTTCCAAGTTAGTTATGATTCACAATTGGAAGTGGGTGGGGTCGAATGGAATTTCGTGACCTACTTGATCCGGGTATGGCTGGACCTGAGGTTGAGATTTGCCGCGACATTTACAAGGTCCACATAAAATGTCATAATCACCTGAGTTCAGTCCAGCCTAATTGTTGGAGCTTTAATGAAAATTCGCTTTTGAAACTCGCCTGAATTTCACCTGGTCGGATCAAGTCTGATGAGCAAAAGCTTCTGTCCAAGCCCACCAAACGACGATGGGCATCTCTCCGGCAACATCGTCGGGCAGCGAAAAGAGGGCCGAGATTTCGGAGTGAAGATAAGTATGGAACTTTTTGCAATCGATTTCGTTTTCAATCTCGATCAAACACGAAAGAGACTTTAGAGAAATTGACATTATTCGTTCATTATTGCATAATTGTTTCAACTTGTAGCACCATTGGTCCATCCGTTATTCTTTAGGCAAATAGATTCTTCTTTTTTTAATCTAAGGAAAAAATATAACTTTATAATATTCATTCTAATATCGTACCGATTTGATCTTCTAGAGACTTGTTTTTTTATTCATTACTTCCCTTTCTCATACTTTGCTGAACCACATGCTCGTCTCTATTTTTATGGAGAAAAAAATAAAACCCGGCCAAGTAAAGAGGCTCCACAGTAAGGCTTTCACAATTAACGATTGCGATGATATCAACTACGTAACTACCCATGCCTTGGTCAACAATGCTGATCAGACATGGAAATTACGCTAATTTTCGACATAAAAGAATGAGCCAGAGGTTTGCTTTCACTTTCGACACTCGAGAGCAACTGAAGCAAACTCGCACGAGCATGAGGCCATTTCTCCGATCCACCAAAGAGAAATGGTTCTTTGGGGGAATTCGTCTGATTGTTGGTGGAATCGCAAAGAAATACGTCTCAAACATTAATCAAAAGCCTTCTTCCTACTCATGCGGCGACCAATTAAAGCAAGAGATTCCATAAATTTAAATCCATTTCCGAAAATAACTTGAACTATCAATTTTCATTTTTGTATTAATAGTTTCTGCTAAGTAAATGTAGAAACCGAATCAATGTCCAAACATCGGCTTAAATTTGGTGCATGTGTGTATAAGCAAGAAAGACCGGGATGGCCAAAGAAGTTCAGGACCTGCAACGACATTTAAAGGACAAGCCTACTTTTGGTGTGCATTGATTGACTTTGAAAACGACTCCAAATGGACTTCGACATTTCCAGGTGCATTTGCAAAGCCCTTTGGCAACGGACTTTGGGCTATAAAAAGATTCCTCGGACTTGCCGTGACACTTAGGATGTTCGCGTAAAACATCATAATTGAGCCGAGGAGGACCATCTCACCGGGCAATGATAATGAAGATAGAAAAATATTTAAAAAATCCTAAATTTATTACATCAATTTTTTAATTTTATTAATTAAGTCGTAAATACTTTCACAATTTGCCAATTGAATTTATTTGGCTAATTTTGGCTAAACATTGTTGATGTGGACGCCGGCTCCGTAGAGGACCTTTAATGACTCGCCGAACGACAGGAGCATCTCTCCGATCCATACATCTCACCGAGCAATGACAATGAAGATAGGGGGAATATTTAAAGAGTCATAAACTTATTACACTTTTGCCAATTCAGTCATAATTTTTTTAATTTTGTCAATCGAGCCATAAATATTTTTACAATTTGCCAATTGAGTCTATTTGGCCAATTTTAGCGAAACATCAATAATGTGAGTGTTAGCTTTCTTATATAGTACGGTCGGTGTTAATATGGACAAATTTTAATATTTTAACAAATTTTTATTAATCTTTTAATATTTTTCTTTCCTTTTTGTTCTATTCTTTTGGTTTGGAGTGCCGGTGAGAACTTTGCTAACCACTAACCAAGAGCCAACGACCCTCGTCAGCCCTTGGGTGAGGGGTCGAGAGCCCTCGTAGGCTACAACAAGTGCATCATGGCCCTCATCTGCCCTTATTGTGGCCAGCAAGGGCATGAGTGAGAGCCACCATATCCTCGCCTAGTTAGATCTAGCGAGGGCATGTGGGCCGTCGCTATGTTCAGTGAGGGCATCGCGAACCGTCGGGCCATAGCTAGGGTGTAATTTTTGGCTTTGCTCGAATAGACTAGCCCTGACTTTTCTATGTCTGGTCCATAGGCCTGACCCAGAAAAATGGAAAGGGTGGGGCCCAATCTCCTTTTTAATTTTTCTCAAAAAAATGTTGTCACTTATTTAACATTCACATTCACATGGAAGGTGCTTTTGTTTTGCTAAAAATAGACCACATTAAATATATTTTCTGAAAATAATCATTATATCACTTAAAAAATGAATGAACGAAAAATATTTACACCGTTCACGAAAATATTTATGTATAAACTGTTGTTGATAATATAAATATATTTCATTGATTAATTATTTCAAATAATATCAGCGATTATTTCTAAAAAATTATCCTTTTCAAATCATTCACTTTTTGCTAAACAAAAAAAATCGAAATTACTTAAATTGAATCATGGATGAATTACATAAAATAAAATATTTAAAAAAGCAAAGAGCAAGTTCTCGCTACTCTGATTGAGCATCGTAGATTTTGATCCGGTTTGAGCTATTGGGCTCATAAGCACAATTCAACTTAACTGGTTCGGAATGCTTTGCCATGGGCCTAAAGTCAAAAGTGTCGTGGGCCATTTTCGGCCTGGAAAATCTACTCTTTCTTTGGCATATTTAAGGGTCATTTTTTCCAAATTTCACGCCACATTTTTTTTTCCTCATAATCGATAAAAATTCAATATCTTTTCTATTATGGAACGAAAAATATATCACGCTTATTTTAATAGAACTATAAAAATATGAAAATTTTGGGATCCAACCAATGTTTCATCGTGTGGAGCTCGAAATCTTTGCTTGACTAGGACTTGAAATATGAAATCTACCGAAAGGCTGGACTGAACATTTTGAGTCGCTTCTTCGGATTTTGGGTTGATATTTCATTTTGCACCCCTATCTCTATCTTTGATATGTTTCTTGATTTTAGTTCCTAAATTGCTCGTGAATTAGCTACAGATATCATCAATTTGTCTACATAAATCTGAATGCATCTTGCCCCCACGAGAGCTGGCCACCCACTCGTCGATTAGGTCTATCGGACAGGAGTAAGAAGTTCCAAGTTAGGGTCGACATCTGCATACGAGCCGATTAGAAAAGGTCGATGCATACGTCCTCATCTACCATCAATTGTTAGCACTTCTGGCCGCATCAATCGATGACTACTTGTTACCTTTTACAATGTTTGTTCACATTAATGGCTATAGCCGGGATAGCTAGACTTTATATCAATTACATTAAAGTAATATTTCTGTACTTTACGACTCGGTGTAATAGCTACGGCATCACTTAAATCGGAAACTAAAAATAGCCATTGCGCGTTTAGTCCCTCACCACCTAATGATCCGTACATTACAGACTCGTCATATTATTTCTATTAAATGGGCTGTCAATCTCTTTGCTAATATAGTACGTGCATGAATATCCCCGGGGGAAGGAAATAGCCCTTAAAGCTATGTAGTTTCTATTAATAACAATTTGATTGTTTCTTCCTCTTCGTTTTTACTCGTTTCATTGAGAGAAATACACGCCTTACTTAATTAGTTTTCATCTAATATTCGAGAGAAAATCCTAAATAAGAGCATAAAGTGCCCTTATTTTTTTTAAATAAGGGTTTGTAATTGACATTATTTCAAATAAGAACTTTAAATACCTTTATTTTCTCAAATAAATGCATGGAGTGAATTTTGTTTTAAATAAGGGACCAAAGTGACTGTCAATTTTAAATAATGGCTTGACTTCCAGATTGGTGAATAGAATTTTTGTTTTTTACATTTTTCTTGAATTTTTCTTTCTTTTTACCTTTTTCCTTTCATTTTTTTTTTTATGGTTTTCTGTTTCTTCTTTGCTAGTGGCCTATCTTAAACGATGGCTGGCCACCACGATCTCAGAGAAGGTTGGGTGAAGGTCACCCTCTCCCAATTTAGGGGAGAATTACAACAAGTTCAAAATCTATTTCATTTTTGCCAATTTAATCTTTAACTTTTTTTTAGTTAATTCAATCCTAAATTTTTTTGCATTTGTGCCAGTTAAGTCCATTTAATTAATTTTGGCCTATCGACATTGATGTAGCATTTTTGTAATAATATTTTTTATAATTTTTCAATTTTTATACTTTTTTATTTTCTTTTATTTAATATTTTTTCCCCTTTCCTTAGGGCCAATAGGGGTTACCAGTTGACACTTGCCAACCATAGGTGAGGGGTGGGATGCCCTCGTTGGCATTGGACAAGGGCGTTGCAACCCTCGCTAGCCCTAGGCGAGGGCGTCACGGCCCTCGCTTGGTCTATATGAGGGCCATGACTACCTCACTCACCTAGACTAGGTGTCGGGTGAGGGCGAGGGCTACACATCCATGCCTTGGCAGGAGAGGGCCGAGATGCCCTTGTCGGCCCTAAGGGAAGGGAGAAAAAATTAAAGAAAAGAAAAAAGAAAAAAGAAAAATATATACAAATTCAAAATTTTATTAAAACATTATTTAAAAATGTCATATTAACGCCAGCCAATTAAAATTGACCAGATAAACTGAATAGACATAACTGCAAAAGGGTTTAGGGTTATATTAGCAAAAAAAAAAATTTAAGAAGTTGGAACCAAACAAGTTTTCCACTAGTGTGGTTCTTCGGTTCCATGTTCTATCCTAGAACCATACTCACCTCTTTCACCAACCATGGGCGAGAGGGCTAGTGAGGGATGGCCTTGACTCGGCAAGGTGGCCTTCACCCTTCTTGAGGTTGGCAAGGATAGCGGCCCTTGCTAGTGGTTGGTGAGGGCCTATAGACCCTCGCTCAGCGGCTGGCAAGGGACATCTGGCCCCCGTCGAAAAGGAAAAAAAAAAGAGAAAAAAGAAAGAATAATTTAAAATTGAATTTTGACAAAAATGCCCTTGACTAGCTAGAACATTTAGCTGGCTAGTAACCAGCAATGTTAAGCTTTTATTTGAAACTACCATGACCACTTCATGCTTTCATTTGAGATTAACATGATCACTTCATACCCTTATTTGACTTTATTTAACAAAAGATTCACTTCAAATCCTTATTTGAGATAATGAAGGAATTTCATGTCTCTATTTAGAATTTTCCCGATATATTAGGGCCACAGTATAAGCAAGGAAAAGATTTCTATTTGTAAATATGATAACCTAGCCAAAAATCCATGGTAAATTGTGAATTCTTAATCTTAAATGTTAACATTGAAATATTTTTGAAACTAATAAATTTGTATATTTTTGGCTCTTTAATTAGTGGAAATACCAACTATTGAGATTTATTCTAGTGGCCACCATTCTCGTATGAGAAGGAGGAAGTGGAAGATTCAAATCTTCATCTTCTCAAGGAGGTTCGAGTGGGGATAATTTCCCATGCCATACAAGGAGGTAAGACTAAAAGTCTAAGAGTAAAATTTAAATTAGAATTAGAGTAGGGTCGACTAAAAAAGAAAAAAATTAATGGCAATACCACTTGAAAAGAACAGGGGTAAGAACCGTTGCTTGGTTCCTAAAATTTATAACCGGTGATTATTGATTTGATTCTCAATTCCAGTTATGGACCAAATCATCTAGATCACCCTAATTGAATCAATGATTTTTTTTTTTTTTTTTTTAAATTGTCAAAAGACTGGAGAAGAGAACAAAAAACAACATTCATGAGCACACTTGTACCCTGCAAGAGTGTTATATTCCCAACAAGAGTTGAAGAACAAAATTTTCCCAATTCCTTATCTAGCTTGAGATGTTCCATTCTCTGTCAAAAAATAGGAAAAAGAAATTGAAGATAAACGAAATCACGCTGGCTTTGAACCCACTGAGGAATCGGATCGGGCCGATCCGATCATGTTTTAAAATCAGATGGGCCAATTCTCGATTTGGTAAAAGCCTTTGGCAAGAATGGAACTCCGCAACGACAAACAAGGCCATTCTCGCTCTTTGAAGAGGAGAGACTCGGGTCGCGTCGAGTGTCGCCAGTCCACACTCTCCCGCACGAACCAACAGCATCAAACAACAACAGATCTCTCCCATCTCCCCTGTCTCCGTCCATCCATCTTCCCCCCCTTTCCTTTATAAATCGATTCTCTCTCCATCTCCATCTCTGCGCGAGCCTCGCCATCGAAGAAGAAAGAAGGAGAGATTTGGAGGGAGAGTGTGTGTGTGTGTGGGTGGGGAAGAGATGATAGGGATCGTGAACGGGGAGGAGTCGTACAAGCTCCTGAAGCTCCTGAAGCAGGACACTCGCCCTCTCCACGACCTCCTCTCCGACTTCCGCTCCTCCTTCCCTCCCTCCCTCCGCTTCCCTCTCTGCACCTCCCTCTTCCTCCTCCTCGAGGTAATTATTAACCCCCTTCCCTCCCCCCTCGATAGACGTGTTCCCTCGCTAGGGTTTTTTGGGGGCTTTTGGTCTTCGGCTCCGGACGACGATGATTCTGGACAATGTTTCAGTCGTCGTGCCGGAGGCAATTTGGCCACGAGCTGCTGCTACTACTTGGTGGCTCGGAATTTGTTGATCGGGAACTCGGGTATCTCGTTCCGCGTCGTGAATTGGGGAAATGAACAGATTGCTCGCTTATTTGATGTTCATTCTTTTGGTGTGGTTTCTATATAATTACGTGAAGTATGCAAAGGGGTTCGATTCGATTTTCGGCTGGCAAGTGCTGTTTATCTTCATCTCGATTAGACTCGGATCAGTATGCTGTATGTCTACATTCTTCTATGCCGTCCTAAGAAAAGTTGAGATAAACCTGGGCAAGACAATTTCCTTTTTTTTTTTTCTTTTTCGCTTTTTAAGGGTCTATCCTTGTCCAGCCATATGGATGCTGCTGTTTCATGTAAAATGGAAATGGATGCAGCTTAGCAGCCACAGAAGGTTCGCTGGATATAAAACAGTAGCATGATCGAAAATTGGACTTGCTCTCATTCTTTAGGAGCAACAGGACCATAATTTCTTATGTGAAACTAGCGCTCGTAATTAATTTAGAAACTCTGCAAAATTCTTCTTTTTTTTTTTTTTTTTTTTTTTTAGGGGGGGGTGTGTCTCCTCTGAAGACCTTTTCCTGCTTGATTAATTGAAATTGAAAATTGATCGTCATATTGTGGTACTTCATAAGTTGAAGTTTTTTCTAGATTTGTGATAAATTTTCCTTCCATAGGGAAAAATGCATTGAATCGCTCAAAGAGGAGAAAAGCAGCGACTAGACCATTCATATGGGCAGCGGCAATTTGATATGGTTGATAGACTGTGCCGAAATATTTAGGCTTATGCATTTGGTGTAGCATGGTTTTAGAATCTGAGACCTCAGTTGGCCGTAGATAATCGCCAAACTGTGTGTCTCTGCTTTCAAGAACACCGCAGTTAGAAGAGAGACTTAAGCGATTATTCTTGTTATGGCTGTTTGACTTTGGTCTATTAGTAACTGCAAAAGTGGTGCCTTTTGAGTTCTTACTGCTCTTATGTTTCTTTTTGCTTACCTACTGATATCATGTCCTAGCAGGACAAGATTATGCTCTCTCCTACCGAACGTTTGGTGGCATTCTCCATTCTGCATCAGTCATATGCCTCACACTCTCCTTCTGCGAATCCATTTATTCGATGTCTTGTAATTGTAAGTGCTGCATCCTATTTTTACTCTGATGCTTTATGGAAATTGCAGGATCTTTTTTATTCTTCTGCTTCCTGTTTTTCACTCTGATGCTTGTAGGAAACTCTAGGATTGTATCATTTTATTATCGAGTCAAGAATCCTACAGTAATGTTAACTTGGTGACACTGTGGTCATGGATTGACAATTCAGTTATGCAAAGATACTGTGCCAGTACATTTATTTCTGGTAAACTTGAAGTGGAGACATGTTAAATAAGCAATCTACAATGCCTTGGACCTCTGGATGGGATGGGAGAGAAGTGTTCCCTATGGGAGCTGGTGGCCCATTGTCTTACATGGGAAAAAACAAAAAGTTGATTTTTTGTAATGCAGGTTTGAGCATGTTGATATTCGAAGATAGTTTAATTGTAAGATGATAATGACAGCCTTCTAGATATGTACTCTTATGAAACTGTTTAGCTTTAGTGGTCGACATAAAATTTCAGATTGAATTATCCATACTCGCATATTTAAGTGTTGGTGGTACAGCCTTGTAAATATTATGTCGGTTTATATCTCTTTCTGTAGTGGATTTACCTTTGATGCTTGATCGGTTCCCATGTCTCATTTGGACTTTGATCATGATACTGTATGAAATTTCTGTGTAATGAAGTCCTGCAATCTCTTGTGTTATCATGCACAGGCCGCATGTGATGATGGTGCTGAAAAATTCGAGAGGGCATTTATCGTCCAGTTGTTGGAATCCAGTTCTGGCAGTGCCAAAGAGGTGAAAATATCTGTTCGACTTTTCAATTTATAAATAAGACCAAAAAAATTTGCAAATTCGTTTTTTTTTTTCTGTTTTGCATTGTATTAAATTGGACTATCTCATTGAAGTTTCGCTTTAGGGAAAACCTATATATGTAGCAATTTCTTACATGTATTTGTTTTATCGGAGGGCTATTGACTCACATACTGTTATGCCCACTAATATTTTAGTCCCATCATCTTTTGTGTTATGTATGAATTTGTGCTGATTGATGCATTCATGCGTTTGGGTGAATATCTGACAGCAGTGTTTCTGTTGCAGTTTTTTAAACAGTCAGCTTCAGATTATGTGAAAGGTTTTGATCCCTCAATGCATGTAAGTTGTGTTCTTGCTTTTCATGTATCTTTAAGTTGAGACATTGATGAGTAAATCTGGTTAATAACTGTCTAATTTTTGGCCTCTCTCTCTCTATCAATTTTTAAGATTTGTGATGGAGTTTTCTGCACCTACTAACAGATTGTGCATTCTCTTTCCTATTTATTATCAGACTTTTCCAGCACTTGATCAGTTGCAGCAGCAATATACTGATGGTGCTCATTCCGAATCGTATAACTGTCTATTCAAGGATGCGAAAGTGAAAAATGTGATGCCAGACCCAGATGTTCCATCTGGATGCAACAAAAATTCACCAGAGTAAGTCCCCTTTGTCTGAAGAATTTGTGCAGCATCTTTTGTTAGCTTAAAAGTTTTAGTTCACAGTTCTTGCGCTGATAATTTAATCGGATTTCTTTTTGGGAGGACTTTGTGTGCTAGCCTTTGTCTAACAGTTTGAGCTCATGACCTAGGTTTGACCTGCTACCCGGAACCAAACCAAAGCTTGGGTCTGGAGATAGAGATGAAACAATTGCCGGGGTGCTATCCAATATATCACTAGAAGGATTGGGTCCACAGTGGATCAGACCTCGGCCTCCAAGGCTTCCAATACAGGATGGGGAGGTAAGACGTAGAGGATATGCTATTATTAGTTGGAGGACTTTTCATTTATTTGTCCATGCATTTTCAGCTAGTATGGCTAATACCTGACAACAATCATGAGCTTCTTTGGGATTATGGGATGTGTGCCGATACTAGCAGAGGGGCAGCAGTCAGGGATTTAATTGCAAAAGCTGCAAGAGGACCACTTGCACCAGCACAGCAAGAGGTACTTGTTTATCTTTTTAATACTATAACAAACAAATACTGAGAGACCGCATCTCTCCTGCATGGTTATTGACTAGTTTGTACTTACTACTTAGCATGCCAATTTTGCCAGCACTGGAAGAAACTCTTTACATTGCAGTTTTGTCTTGGGTTGGGTACTGGAATTTTCTATGCCTGTTTCTTAGCAAATGAGTGTGGTTCACTAATTCCCATTTTTGAGGGATGAAAATGAGGGGGTTTCAAGATTCTGGAAAATTGGTTGGATGTCCACCTTCTGAAAAAATATGATTATTTGAAGTGGGATCTTTCAAAGTCGCAAGTAACCTTGGACTTTATTACTTTCCACCTTGTGAATGGATGCTCCTCAGCATTTCTTTTCTGTAGATTGTTAACCGAGGATTTTGGTGGGGAAGCTGCTTTTTAATGGCCTATTTAATATTTGAGAAGAAATTGCTGTAAATGGATCAATTTGTCTTCAAGATTGATATAATTACTTTTTTAATGATATCTCCAGTTTGCTGGCTGTTTGAGGGTTTGCTCATTATGCAGTTACACTTATACCTGAATTGCCCTTTGTATCTGTGCTTCTTGTATAATTGATGACCTAAGGCTCATCTTCTAAATGGCCAGAAAGTAATGGTGGAGTTGGCTAGTGACCCAAAGCTTGTATATCACTGTGGACTGACACCAATGAAGCTACCGGTATGTGATTTTGTGTAATTTTGTTTCTTGGCATTAGTAAAAGCAAAAACTTGGATTTTTTGTATCTGGTTTTGTTATCAGGATCTGGTGGAAAATAACCCTCTGATTGCTGTCGAGGTTCTCACCAAGTTGATAAATTCTGCTGAAATTGCAGAGTATGTTTGAGCATCTACGCTGTATCTGTTCTTTTATTTTAGCCACTAAATACTCATGGATGTTCCAATTGTCATGCTTAATACGCTTTTGATGTTCAGGTACTTCACAGTACTTGTCACAATGGAAATGAGTCTACACTCTATGGAAGTTGTAAACAGACTTACCCAAGCTGTGAAACTGCCATCTGAATTTTTAAGATTGTACATAAGTAACTGTATAGGATCCTGCGAGAACATAAAGGTACTTCATTGGCCTTATCTCACCTTCTCCTCACCCCTCTCTATCGAGCTAGTTCATTGTTAATGCTGAACTTTCAACTTGTGG
Organism: Corymbia calophylla; assembly: GCA_014182845.1. NCBI lineage: Eukaryota > Viridiplantae > Streptophyta > Magnoliopsida > Myrtales > Myrtaceae > Corymbia > Corymbia calophylla. Next base: position 236,320 of record CM024701.1, on the reverse strand, counting down.
AAACACATGTCTCTGGATCCCTTGATGAATGTGTGATGATTGATGGAATGGTAGTGAAGATGAAAATGGGAGTGTCTAGAGGAGGCTATGCATTTTGAGCCAGGTGTGTTTAATAAAGTGCTTGAAAGAATATTTGGGCAGTGATTTTGGACTCTGGTCAATGATGGTGAGAACATGATTTTATCAATCATGGGAAGGTGCATTTGATTGGTAGACCCAGACTAGTCGGTTTGGCTTACTAAACAATCAAGAATTCCTATCCTTGCTGGATAGTTGTGTTGTCATCATCAATGTTGAAGGGAATTGTGTGCCATATGGCAGATAGAGTGGTTCAGTTTTACAGATCAAGCAATGCCATTTATCCAAATTGCTAATTCTTATTTTATGATATACAACGTAGTAGTATACTAGTAGGGGCACTGGTGTATGACTGATGGTGTTGACACTAGATAGAGTGGTTCCGTTTACAGATGAAGCAATGCCATTCGTCCAAATTGCTAGTTCTTTTAATGATATACGGTGTAGTAGTACACTGGTAGTGGTACTGATGTCTAATAGTGTTGATTAAGCTGGTGGAAGTACAGGTGAAGTGGAGGTCCAATAGTCTACCTCTGATGTTTTGAAGCCTGTAATATATATTTTGTGGTTGGGTGATGAAAACTGTATACTTGGAAGACAAAAAGATGTTAGTATGTGGCAACATGCAGGAAGAAGAAATTTTGGAGCAGTCAGCATTGCTAGTGCCCGCAATGCTCGTTGTCTTGTCTCTTTCTTTGCAAATGCTGATGGCTAGATAGCAGTTGATTTTAACTACTGTCTTTATAGCTCATCTCATCTTTTTGGCAGGACAAGTACATGCAGAATAGACTCGTTAGACTTGTGTGTGTTTTCTTGCAGAGTTTGATACGGAACAATCACATTGATGGTACGTGTTCACATTTACTCATTTTCTTCATGCGTTGGATTGTCCTTTATTTCTTTTCTTGTTGGGCCTTTGAAGGTGGAATCCCGTGTGTTCTGCATGCGTTTGCAGAATTTGATATCTGCAGGGATTATGACATCTGAATGTTTTTTGGTAATGTTGGTCAAGATCGAGCACTCTGTTATTCTTTTTCTACAATAGACCAAAATCCTTGTGATGGAACAAAATGTTCATGCTATTTGTTTTGAGTATGCCGTCCAGCTATAGTGAAATCTATAAAAGAGAATATTCATTGTCATGTAGAACGATATTGGTGGGATGATCTATTTCTTACATGATTTTTTTTTTTTTTTGCCTTATGTTAATGATTTTGGGCAGTCAAGGAGATCCTGATTGAAGTCCAAGCCTTCTGCATAAACTTTTCACGGATAAGGGAAGCAGCTGGGCTATTTAGGCTTCTCAAAACGATGGAAGGATAGATTCCTTATTTACCCATCAAATTCTTAGTTTCTTCCGATAGTTGCATGTTGTAGATAATGATGATTTCATTGCGAGATTTGTAGGAAAAGTTGCATCTCTTTTTCTCTCTCTAGTTGTAATAGAAAAAGGAACATTTTGAGGATCTGTGGCACCATCCGATTGGTTCAGCCAAACAAAAGCTATTCTTGCACTTTGATTGATCACAAACGACGGAGTTGTTATCAATGTTAGTGGAATCACATAAGCTAATGATGTTATTGGCCTTGCTGGTGGCAATTTCGTGGACATGGAAGTATTCTATCGAGTTGAATTAAAGAGCATATTGTCATACATAAGGTCGATCGGACTTAGTGCAAAGACACCTGCGTTCACTTCTTTAACCAGGAAACTCGAGCTGACGAAAAAAATCTGCTTGACTAAATAAGGCAACCGTGCGATCCAATTCGCGTTCATTTCATCTCCTTTGCTGTTATTGGCACCATTTAATGGGCACCTTGAGCACTTTCATTATCAGGATAGACTTATCAAACGGATTGGTCGGGTTGGGTTATGTTATAGTTGAATCGATCCAAATAGATCTATTAATCTATTTATGTATATTTACGTAAAATTTGTTTAGACTCATATTGTTAAAATATTTTCATATTTAATTCAATCTATAAAAAGTCATAACAATATATTTTTATATTTAATCCAATCTATAAAAATTCATAACCGAATTGAGGAGATGAGTATTGAGTGAGTCATAGCAAGAGAGATTGAAGAGAGTTATAGAAATAGGTTAGGTCTAAATAAGTTGTAAATTCCTTTATAATTCATGTAACACTAATATTATGTTTAAACTCATTTACACAATATAATTAACTCATCTAAAACTCATTTAACATCCATATGGGTTAAAAGAAAAATTTTATGATCCATTTTGACTTATTTAGTTAGGGGAAAGTAACCTTCAGGATCAATTTGTCCGTTTGCTTCATTTTTCATGAGTCCCTGGAACATGACTAACCCCAAATCCGTGAACCCCTAATGTCCCGTCTATATTTCACATTTTTTGCTCCACTTCTTTGTTAGAAATTAAGTAGATTTCGATTGCTTGGACAATTGAGTGGTCTGTGGCTTTAATGAGTAAAATTTAGTTAAAATGACTTATAGTGCATACCGCAAATTTTTTTATTAAAAAAGAGAGAGTAAAAACTACCAGACACATCCTTAGTCATGTATCATGGAATCTCTCATAATAAAGTAAAAGAAATGCACATAGTAGATAACTTATGCAATGCTCATGGACAAACTAAGGAAAATTACAAAAAAAATCATAAACCTATTACATTTAACATACTTTTCAATTTAGTCAATTTAATCACAAATCTTTCAAAAAATTTGCCAATATAACATATCCAACTAATTTTGACTGGAAATCGCTAATGTGGATGTTGACTATTTTGCATGGCACGGCCAACATTGACGTATACCTTTTTTTTTGTAATTTTTTTTTATTTTTATTTTCTTTCTTCTTCTTCTTCTTCTTTTTTTTTTTCCAATTCTAGCATCACTAGGCCCTGGCGATGATTAGTTAGGATCACCTTTGCTAGAGGCCAACAAGGGCCAGCCTCACTAGTTTCAAGCGAGGCTCAACCTTGCCTAAGGCTAATGAGGGTGACTTTTGCTGGTTGTTGTTTGTGGCCAATCGCTGGTCATCGCTGAGGCTGGGTGTCTGACAGATGAAGAGAAGGAAAAAGAAAAGAAAGAAAAAGAAAATAAAAATTCAAAAAATTCAAAAATAGTTCACATCAGCGCCAACTGTACTATGTAAAATGACTAGCATTCACATCAATGATTTTTGACATTGGCTGAATTTACTATATTAAAAGGTTTAACACTAAATTGGCATAAATACAATAGATTTATGACTTGTTTAGTTAATTTGCCTGACAAACTACGTTAGCAAACTAAGTCAACATGAAGGGGCTTTGTTAGGGAGTGTTCAACGAGGAAAATAAGGGTGGATAATACCCATAATTTTAAAATTCTCCTCGTTCTCATCTCATAAAACTTTTAAATCGTTCTCAATTTTCCATGCAAATTTTCATTCCGTCCATTTTCCCTCACTCTCCCGTTGCAACAAACTTAAAAGGGATAATAGCATAAATGATGGCTTCAAGTACAAAGTGGTTTCTAAATTGTACTTTATTTGATATGGCCCATAAATTTTTTTAAAATGTTCAATTTATTCTCTAGTTCATTGGTCATATCGAACAATTTAAAAGTTGATGAACGGCATTGCATGTTGGGCTAAAATCTAGAAACTTCATTAGATAAATTAAAAATTTATTAACCATATTGCACATTATATCAAAGTTCAATGACCATTTGCATCATTTTCCATATTCAAAAGCACTAAAAAATGGCATTATAAAGAGAGGAACTCCCTTGACAGAAAAAAAAAATAAAGAAGGGAAAATACCACAAGAGAATCCCAAACTATATTACTTAGGACAAATTTGCCTTGAATTTTTTTGTGACACTAAATACCACAAACTATGCAACTTGGGCAAATTTACCTTGAACTTTTTTTGTGATACTAAAAGCCACAAACTATACCCACTGTGACACATTTACCTCAAAATTTCTTTATGACATGAAAACCCTCATTTACACCAAAACTCTTTGGCCGAAGGGCATTTTTTTTCTTTTTTCTTTTATCTTTTTATTTTTTTTCTTTCTTCTTCTTTCCCTCCGCCATGGCCAAAGAGTATGGGGGTAAATGTGTCACATGAACACAAGTTTAGGGTTTTTTTATGTCACAAAAGAAAGTTTAGGGTAAATGTGTCATAACGGGCATAATTTAGAGTTTTTAGTATTGCGAAAAAGCCCAAACTATGTCACTTGTGATAAATTTATCTTGAACTTGTTTTCATAATACTAAAAACCCCAAACTATACCCATTGTGATACATTTACCTCAAACTTTCTTTTGTGACACAAAATTCCTGAACTTGTGATTGTGTGATACATTTACACCTAAATTCTTTGGCTGAATAGTATTTTCGTGTTTTTCTTTTTTCTTTTTTCCCTTTTTCTTCTTTCCCTTCACCTTGGCTAGCAGAGGGAAAGAAGAAGAATAAAAAAAAAAAAAAAAAAAAAAAAAATGAAAATGTCCTTCGGTCAAAGAGTTTGGGAGATAATTATGTCACACGAGTATAAATTTGTGATTTTTTGTATCATAAAAGAAAGTTTGGGGTAAATATGTCACAGTAGGTATAGTTTGAGATTTTTAGTATTACAAAAAAGTTTGTAAATTTATCCCAAGTGGCATAATTTGAGATTTTTTATGGTACTTTCCCCAAAAAAGAAACAAAATGACAGAGAGAAGCTCTTTAATGTCCATCATAGAACACCACGTGTAGCTATCCTACTCACCAAATCATACTAATTTTATCTATATATATGTATATACATTGCTTCTAATCATGGATGGGACATTGGTAGATAGTTAAGTTGGTTCACATCGTTTGTTCAAAACTAATTGATGGAAAATACGTCAAACAATGAATTAGATTTGATCGCAGAAAATTCCATTCCAAATGAACATGCTCTCACTACCAAAAAGAAAAGAAAAAAAAGACAAATTTTAGTTCATCTTGTTGAATGTCGAGATCAAAGCCAAAAAGAACGAAGTGGATGCCATGGAGCGGCTTTAAGGAAGAGGCGCTTCTGAGCATCATACTCTAGAATGGAATTTCCTCTGGACTTAGGTCCGAATAAAACAACGATAGGATAGGTCCGCATTGATTTTGTGTGTAAGAATAATTGTGGCTCACATGATGTTATTAATTAATGATTTAATAAATATTTAAGTGCTTAAACATATTGGCTATGAAAAGTTGTAACTCTCATGAAATGAAAATGTTCGAGGAAGTTACGGTTCTTATGAAAATGTATAAAAGTAGAATGTGTTTTGATGAAAGACACTTATTGATAACATGTATAAAATAGAATCTAATCCCCTCTTAACTCATAAGAGAATGAATATTGTATTCTATCCTCATCAGACAAAATATGTTAAAGAAAAGTGGGTTAAGGGAGAGAAATCAAATTTCTTCATTTATTTCAAATTCTTTAATAATCTTTTTTTAAAAGTTTTGATATAGATAAAAGTATGTCTTTATCTCTTTCCCTGTCATTTGAATTTGCACATTAAAGAATTATGTTATTGCTAATGGTTGGTATCATAGGGTAGTTTAGGATCTCATGATTTTTCTGATTGTTGAAATACATATAGTTTACGGCGAAAAACGGAGAAAATCGGTGAATAGGCATGAAGGGGAAGAAGGCATGTGGTCCACGCTAGATGATTTGGCACGTAGGATCTACGCACCACGCGCTCTACATGGGCTACATGATCAGGCGCATGCGAGACACATGCCCGTGCGTGTTTAACGCACGCGCTAGCATGCGGGGTCAGGGGCATGCCTTGCATGCACTCGTTGAACCCCTTTATGGTTTTACCGTTCTGCCCTCCATCGTATAATTACGATTCTGGCCCTTATCCGTTCATTTACAATTTTGCCCCACTCCGATGATTGTTTATGATCCTGCTAGTCCATTGGATAATTATGATTTTGCCATGGCTAATTATTTACCATTTTGCCTCTAGATGTTAAATTTACAGTTTTGCCCCTTTGGAATTCTGTTGATAGTTTTGCCCTTACGCATTAATTTATGGTTTTGCCCTTGGGTGCAATTTGATGAATGTTTGTGCTTTACAAGATTAAAAAATTCAATTATGAACGGTTTGTTAGTCACCAAAGTGGCCAAACCTTAAGGTCTTTTGAATTTTTGATATTGTAAATTGTTTTATTCAATTACCCATGATTAATTGATGCTATGACTAAAATTTATATGTTACTTATCTTTAATGGTGTCATAGGTATACTGAAGTTCGTTATTATAAGAACTTAGGGATTAATCTAAAGGTTAGTCAATTTCTTATAATTGATGAACGTAATGGTTGGTAATTAATATATCTTGTTAAATTTATTTATACATCGAAAAATAACAAATAAATTTTAATGAGATATATTTATAATTACCAAATAAAATTTATTAGCATATTATGATTTAATGTATATTTGCATATCATAGGATCGCCCGAAGGAGAACTATGATGTACATGTACTGTTTAATTTGAATATGATTTCTATGGTATTCTTAAGCCATTAATGTATGAGTATTTTATTGCATATTTGCAGTATCAATACTTGTTTCTCTTTATTCACGCGCTTCATTTGTTCCTTTAAATGGAATGAATTTCTCTTATTGGAGTGAACAAGTCCAGTTTTAGTTAGATGTCTTGGACCTTAATTTAGCACTTCCTGTTAAGAAACCAACCGCTATTACTGATGAGAGTAATGATTATGAAAAGTCTTCTTATAAAGCTTGGGAAAGATCAAATAAACTAAGCTTAATGTTCATGCGAATGACACTTGCAAACAAGTTAAAGACTACTCTTCCCAAAACTAGTAATGCTAAGGAATTTATGGAATTTGTGGAAGAGCATTTTCAGACTGCTAATAAGTCACTTGTCGGTACATTGAAGAGCACTTTAACTATCATGAAATATAATAGTTCACGTACCATGCATGAGCATGTACTTGAGATGATGAACCTAGCAGCAAAAATTAAGAACTTTGGGGATAAATGTGGATGAGTACTTTTTAGTATAGTTCATACTTAATTCCTTACCTCATGAACAATATGGACCATTTCAAATTTATTACAACACTATAAAGGACAAGTGGAATGTAAATGAATTGGATAGTATATTTGTTAAGAGGAAATAAGGATAAAGAGTCAAAAGGCTCATTTTGTTCATCTCTTAAGTTATTTAGTAGCCAAAAAGAATTGCAACAAGAAAGGTGGAAGGAGCAAGATCTAAGGATTACACATCTTGAATAACTCTTCTAATGTTTCTTAAATCCACAAGAAGAAACACAATCTTATCAAGTATCACTTTCGTAATAAAATTGGACACGTAAAGTTTCGTTTGTAAAGAAAGGTAAGCTTTGTGCGTTAGTTTGTTTCGAATTAAACTTTATTGAAGTTCCTCATAATACTTGGTGGATTGATTCCGGTGCCATCGCTGCAAAGATTTCTTACGATCTAAACCACAAAGCCAAATGAAAGCTATATGTTCATAGAGAATAGAAACAAAGCTCTAGTTGAAGGCATTAGCACTTGTTATTTGATCATAGATACTAGTCATTATTTGGATTTGTTTCAAACCCTTTTATGTAGTTACATTTTCCTGCAATTTAGTTTATTTGCCAAAACTTGATGTAGTGGGATTTTCTTGTAAGTTTGGCTCTTGATCTTTTAGTCTATTTAAAAATGATAATCTTATTGGAATTGGAACTTTATGTGATTGTCTCTACAAGTTTATATTTGATAATGCTTTTGTGGAGACCTTCTAAATGGAGTTTAATAAATGAGAGTTCTGCTTACTTGTAGTACAAGCGTTTGGGTCATATATCCAAGGAAAAGAATGCAAAGATTAGTGAAGAATAACATTCTTCTGAATTTTGATTTTACTGACCTATGAGTGTGCATTGATTACATTGAAGGTAAACAAACAAAAGATACTAAAAAATGTGCCATAAGAAGCACAAAACTTCCTGAAATCATACATACTGATATGTGTAGTTCTTTTTATAGTCCATATTTTCGTGGAGAAAGTAATATTATCACATTTATTGATGATTTTTCACGTTATGTTTACATTTATCTATTACATGATAAATCTCAATTACTGAATGTACTTGAGGTGTATATTAAAGAAGTTGAGAGGCAATTAGATAAAAAAGGTGAAAATAGTAAGGTATGATATAGATGGTGAATATTATGAAAAGTATGATGAATTGGGATAATGTCCAGGTTCATTTGTTAAATTCCTTGAATGGTATGGTATTTGTGCTCAATACACAATGCCAAGTACATCAAAATAAAATGGTGTAGCAGAAAGACTCAATCGTACTTTAATAGAAATGGTTAGGAATAAGATGAGTTATTCATCTTTACGCCTGGCACATCATAACTGTATCCAGTTGATGTAATATTTGACCTAGATTTTGAATTCTATTCCCGGTGCTATAATTGCGCCGGAACTTTGAACGATGTGTTGTTGAATTTGTTCAAGAGGTGCTGAATTAGTGTTTCTTCGTAACTTTTGTCTGTCGATGCTTGTTAGTGAATTCATCACTAATCGATGTTACACGCTGCTAAATTAGCAACAAATCCATAGACGGTAGCTTTTCTTTCTTCCTTCCTTTCTTTCTTTCTTTGAGTAGGTGGCAATTTATTGAAAGAAGTAGGTGTAGCCTAGAAAGAGGGGGATTCGGTTGCTTTTGAGGTGCCTAGCAAATGTGGATCTAGAGTATGTATGTACCTGTCATAAAGGTGGTGCAGCGAGTGATAGTTTTCTCAGGACAATTGAATTGCGAGAAACTTCGAGAATTGGGATAGGACTCCGTTGCCAAGTTTCACGAGGCGCTTGAAGAGGCAAAACCATTTAGGAATGAAGAAGATGCAGTGAGAGCGAAAGAAGCCACCAGTTGACAGTCGAGTTCTTTTGCCACTTGATAATTTTGGCAACTATGGAGAAGTGAAAACCAAATTCACATGGAGCGTGAGTAATATGAAAATCGGTTATGCCTATGGATGACTGGTTTGGTAGTGATATTCTTTCGCCCCATGGACTGTGGATATGAAAAAGAAAAAGTCACAAGAAACACGAATTTACATAAGTCATGCAGTAGAATAGACACAAAAGCACAATAAGCTAATTTTCTGTTATGATTTCTGAGGCCTTGGTAACAGTTTAGGATTCTCTTTTTATCCTTTTGTGCCAAAGCGTTTATGAAGGAGAATGACCTAGAAGCCAAAACTCCTGGGACCTCTTGAAGGTCTTGAGTGAAACCTGATTAATGAAAGATAAGCTTCTGAGGGGCCAGTGATGGAACACACTAAAACGAGCGACATGTAGTTTCTCAAATTAGTTGTTGTTTTTGCTTTAATGTTGTTAGAGCCATATCGGTTTAACAGTTAGGTGGGATTTGCATCTGTATTACAGGATGAGTATGTGGTGATAATCATTGTTTTGAAGTTTGTGAGGAGTATATAATACATGACCTGCAAGATCTTGATAATATATATATAAGAGACATGCATTCGTTCCATTAGCAGCTACATAGTGATATTGAATTATTTCTACTGCTGGCAAGTTGATGCTGACTTCCCCTTGAATTGCCTGCATGCATGCATGCATGAGACAATTTCTGACTCTTATCCTCATTTTTCTTTTCTCCAAACAAGTAACAAGACCTTGCTTCTTCTTCTTTTTTATATATAAGGCAGAGATTTCGTTGGACAGCCTTGGAGTTCCAGTTGGGTAAGATGCTGGTTTTCAGTGAACGGGTGTATTTCATATATGTTACTACATTTTCTAATTAAGATGATTAGTGTTTCAGTCTTAATTAGTGAATGATTTCAGATTGTACTCTTTTGACTGAAGAGCTGTGTGATTGATGAGGAAGGGAGCGTTGTTGTGGCAGGAAGAAACTGGACTAATGAGACAAAACATATATTTATCATTTCTTCTCCACTCCCTTCTACAAATTTTTGCCAACAGCACTTTGTTATAGTTCTGAATGGATACCCTCGAATTATCCGCTCCCAGTTTATTATTGATCATCTTATGCTTCTCCCTTCATATTTTTTCAATATTAAGAGAATTATGTGAATACCTTGAAGGCTTGGACAATGACTATGACAAGAAACTTGAATTGAGTAACAAGAACCTTGAACGGACATTTTCATTTTTGCAGTTGAAAAAGTAGCTCCTGCAGATGATACTTCAGAAAATAATAAAATCTTCCATGTAGCACTAAGCAAGACTGCGTAGACTTTTGAGTCCTGTAATTTGCATGATCAAATTGTTAGCGTCCCTGCTACACTTCTTTTCCACGGCCTATACCGATAAGAGAGTTTGGAATGACTTGAATAGAGACACGACCTTTAAGGAGCATGAGTCATATATTCTGCTGAACACTGTTCTTGCCAAAGTTGCATGTCTTTTTCCAACCTACTCAAGTCTAATCTATTTGGATCCCTTGGAGGTTCTAACCAGGGAGCTAACAGATTCAGAAAATGCACAGTTTCCCTCCAAAATGGCTTTTCTAGTCCACGTGAAACTTGCACATGTGGTTCTAGCTGGAGGCCCTCGGCATATTGTACTAAAATGTGTAGGTCTCCTTAATTTGAGTGAGATTGTCGTGGCGCAAGAGCAGACATGGTGCGATATCCCCTTGTTTCTTGTAGTGGCCAATGAATATTGAGTTGAGATCGTCACTCATCTCTAGTAGCAATGTACTACAAACAAGTTCCTAGATTTGACGTAAATGTGAATTGTCATTTTTCGAATAAGAACTCCTATATATTGCCCAAATTTAAAGGGAGAAATTGCATACAAAATACTGGGTGAAGCAGGAGGTTCGTTAGAAATGTGATTCACACTCATCTCAGTGGCCTTACTGGCGAGAATTCAATGGTGACCTAGCTTCATCATTCGTTTGGGACATCCCCCCATTTACTACTGAGGAATGCAGAATTCCATGAAAAGTGTCAATCTGCCTATTACTTTATTGAGATTTTGCTTTGTTCCTCTTTTGTTGTGTTTACTGCACCTCACATCCACACTGCAAGATTTTTTTACCAATCCAGAAAGACATTAGTAGTCTGATAAACTATAAAGATAGATTCGGAAAAATAAGAGGATCGAGATTGATCTAAATTATCAAGAAAAAAAACATTTCATATGTGAATTTGGAGAACAATTCAGTATGTCTTCATGTAAAAACGAAAATTCCCAATTAATAGCATATGTAGCTTTGGAAAGATAAATTACTTGTCAAATTCCAGGATCACTAGCCTAACTAGTATTCTTCTTGCATGACTAAGAGGATTCTGATTTCGATTCACTAGTTTCGCTGGCGTGGCTGATGATGTGAAGTGGTTCTTCAATATTACATTCCAAAAGATGCGAATTCTCAACATAAGTGAGCCTGAAACCAAATTGATTAGATTAAAAAGATGCATAAGCTCCAACATTCTGCTGAATGCTACAGAACTCCCCAGACACGAAAACTGAATTACATGTCAATTTATCAAACAAATGGTTTACATAACAAGCCAAACCTACATGACTCCAGGATATTGCATATTTACAGGCTAATATGTGGTCAGGCTAGCTTTCCTAGTGATCTTATCCACAAAATAACTCAAGATAATGTCCAATACACTCACTCGTTAATTTAAATCAATATGCATCCGGAATCTCCACAGGAAGTGTATGAAATAAGGACAGAAATAAAACAGTTACAACCAGAGCTAATTCAATGACAGAAAATGCACCCGAGCAAACGAGTATTCTTTTCCAGCTATCCAAGCCCCAGTTTGTGACCACTGCACATCCTCCCAGTCCAGATTCTCCTCCAATACCTATTCAAGAAGGGTAGATAGATCGATGTCAAAGTTTTGGTTTTTATCGTTCTATTCTCCTCGAAAAAAAAAAAAATTACTTTATTTCCTGTGAATATACTCTGCTGCATTCTTATATCACCAATTTCACCGGCATCTGAATTAAGAAACATGAACAAGGACCATGCACATGCACAGACTATAGCTAGCAATACTCTATTGTCTAAGTGAGACATGTAGTTTTGGCAAAATGTTACATAAACCAGTGAAAAATGACATGAAGCGACATGGTGAGGATTTCACTTTACGTGACAGCTAAATAGTGAAGGAAAAAGTGCATGTGATTTCTCTAAGCTTACTGGAACAAGGTGAGATATGTCCTGGAATGTTGAAATTGGTAAAAGTATTAGGAATCTTCCAAGTCCAAAAAATACAAAGCACACATGCAAAATCCAAAGGAAGGATACTAAAATGATAGTAATAATACCTCTAGATAGTCAGGGGGCAGAGGAATTCCAACTGAACGCATAACTTTTTGGGGAAGAGGCTTCTTACATCGAGACCACCGAAACACATCGATCACACTATTTTCGGTATCATTTCTCTCTCCATTCACAGAATGTGAGTGGTGATTTTGGGATTTCTCTGTTTCAGCTTCATGCATTTGAGAAGCTTTGACCATCTTTTCTCCAGTGAAACATAGCTCGTATCTTTAATAAGTCAACAAGAGAAAAAAGTCAATCAAAAGTTGCATCCCTGATAAATAATCCAGGTGAGACTATGCTTTGTGCCTGAGCGTTTAAGTCATTCTTATATTTTTCTGCAATTTGAGAATCGGCAACTCAGTTTTGGCACTAAGGTCTAAATTTCAGTAGACAAGTCCCTTTATACCACACAACAAAGCTGTTCCATACTCACTTCTCCGACCAAGGTCAGCATAAGACACATGCAGTACCAATCGCGTGAAACGAAATCCATGAAACAAGGATTTCATACTCCAGTAAGGCAGTTGGTAACATAAAGATTTAACATAGACTATCCTAGCGTGCATAATCAATTTTCAACAAAAAAACTATGTATGATGCTAAGTATATACTCTGCAAGAAATATGATACCTGCAGGAATGTGTCTCCAGATACAGCACTTCTCCTTTTTTCAGACGTGCAGATGTATATAGGGGCTTTTTCAGGCCCTTGTCCGCGACAATGCTCAAGCTATATTTAATCCTACACAAAAAGCACTGGTCATCTATCAGAGCACGACTAATCGAACAAACAGAATCTTAGCAAGCAAGATAGAGGCACATGACTTAGACTACCAGTTAATAACCTAGGCACGCGTAACTAAGACAAAATACATAAACAGGCCCTCGTCTAGAGATGTCAATATGGGTCATAAACCCATATTATGACCCACTTTTAGTTAAATGGGTCAAATATGGGTCAAGTGAAAGTTAAATATGGGTCAAATATGGGTTAAGTGAAAGTTAAATATGGGTCAAGTGAAAGTTAAATATGGGTTAAATATGGGTTGAGTGAGTTATTAGGTAGACCCATCATCTCTCTTCTTCCATCTCCCTCCTCTATGCATTCTCAACCTCCGTTGCCAATCCGATGAAGTTCACTCAACAATAATTAAAAAATCAATTTTTTTTTAAATTATTTTCCTCAAACTATTTCAATTTAGAGGTATCCACATTTTTTTATTTACTAATTTTTTATTATTTAATTTACTTTATAAATTTGATGTGAAATTTTTATTCAAAAAATTTATATGTGAAAAGTTTAAAATGAACTAAATAAGTGGGAGTAGATTTTCTTAAATTAAGTTAAATATTAATATGTGTTGGTAATATGGGTCGGGTATGGGTTGGGTATGGGTCATCAAATTTACATTGTATGAAAATGGGTCAAAACGGGTTGAATGGGTCGATGTGGGTCGGACCATTTTCGACCCAACCCAAACCCGACCCAACCCGACCCACCCATTTGACACCCCTACCCTCGTCCTACAAGCTACAACCAATCAAAGCCTGTTAGCCTTAAATTTCATTAATGGGTATGTTGGTGATTTTAAGTATGTAGGTGATTTTAAGCATGTAGCTTAGGCGATGGCAAGGTTAATTCTTAGGTGCACATTTAGCCATTAACTAAATTTGATACATGTGATATGTGATATGGTATACTTTTCACAAACCACAATATCTTTTGCACGATTACCCCTGGAAACACTATCTTTTGCAAAATTTTCCTCTGTTCACACATGTAGTTGCATGAGCGCAGAGAGATTAGTATGGACTATTCCCATCCTTTTAGGAATGTGATTGGTGGTAAGAACACAAAAAACATGTCACTCAAAAGGTCAAGGGGTTCCATCAAAAGTAAGCTCAAAAGTGGGAGTGAAGAGATGATTGCATCGGGCTCTTCAAGCCAATGCAGAAATTGAGAGCATACATATATGTATACTCATGCATAAATTGACAAAGGCAGCTTCCTCCGACATGCTAAACCAAAACATAAGGTATAAATTCCAAGATTATAGCGCTTGAAAGGCTCAACTCTTTAGAAGACAAACTGCTGGATATAACAAATGGGAAACTAAAACTTACCAAGGTTCATTGCAGAGATTGTATTGTATTGTAACTTCTCGTACAAATCTTTGTTGCCGCAGTGCATTCTAAAATACAACCAATTTTAACAGATTAGCTATATTGCATGCATATAGAGAATAATATAATATGATACAACATTGAATTTGATGGTAATCATGAAATTGAATTTGCAATTCCCAACACCTGACAACAATAGCTAAAGCCTTTTACAATCAAGGGATCCCTACATAATTTCCCCTGGCATAACCCAAGGCCTCATGTACCTTTCTCAATACAGTCCCATCAAAATGTACATCTTCTAGCAAAAAAAATCTCAAGGTCACTGTTTCACTAGTCCAAACCACTTTAACAAGCTTACATTGTCTTGTCATCCTTGAGAAACCATCACCGATTCCAGTAAATTTCTTTTTACTGTATCACTTGTTATGTGTCAAGCTGTTAACAATTTCAATTTCCCAGTTTAAGTATATATATCGAGAGAGTTCAATAGGCAGCGAATGCAAGAGAAAAGAAAGATTCCATGGTTGCTAATCCATGCGCCTCCAAAGTAAAACAAAATGAGCAGAGATCTAACAATTTCACACATAGGCCATTCACCAGTTCAATCCATTCTCCTCCAGTAGCCTCTCCTCCCAAAAGATTATTAATCTCAACAATTAGTCAGACAAAGGAATCAAGCACAATCCAATATGCTTTGAAAATTTATCAGCACAAGACAAAATCAGAAGATGCAATTTCCACTTGACCTACCCCAACCCTTACATATTAACAGAAACGATCTTTGAAAAAGCACCAGAAAGAGAAACAAATTTAAAATAATTTTTGATATATTGTTTCATTAGACAAGGTTCTAGAGCTAAAATAACACCTTGCAGAGGAAACGCATGTTTTAGTAGGATAAACACCCAACAACTATTAAATTAAACATCTGAATTGAGAAATTATGCTGGTTCATACCGATGCCGCTGCTCGTGTAGTCATGGTCCGCTCAACAGCAACAGGAGCAAGCGTCGGCTCCACTGTTGATGTATGCGTTATGCAAGGCTCGAGATCAATCGTCCCACCTCCTTTCTGAATACAACATTATCAAAGCATAGCAACTACTGAGAAAGAGTAAAACAGGAACTAAGAGGACAGCTGAGGCATCTCATAAAGTTTTCCATCTGACCACTCCAGAATTTTTAATCTGCAGACCATGTAAGCATCAAAGAAATATAGGCAACAAGGGAGCTTGGCATCTCCAATGGTTGAAAAATATGTCAATCTCATCATACTCTCTGTTTGAGAAGAACAAAAAATAAGATGATGAAGAAACAGTCTCACCTTCACAATGCAGCAATGGTCAACACGATAACTGCAACCAATTGCAGCACCCCAAGCACGGGAGCGCACATTGTTTCTCAAAGTAGAAATGTAACCTAAAAGATCAATCAGAATCAGAAAGATGGAGCTTGATCTGGCACGAGTTTAATGGTCAAAGCAAGAAAATAGCTAGAGCTTTTACCAAAATGAACACATGTAATAATATTTCAAAATAAATCTCCTAAAATGAGTATGAGAAAGCATGATACTACTTAAGTACAGGGGAGTTGGAGAGCTAAATCTTTTAACATAGAAAGAAAAAAAACAAGAGGAATAGTCTTATGGCAATACATACAAACACAGACTGCAGCCATTTCCAGCGGCACGACTATCTATTATGGAATCATTTTCTTTTTGACAGTTACGAGTTCACAACATATGGTTCTCTAACTGCTACTCAATCTAATCAATCTGTGACCAAGCCAAAAAGGAAAAAAATAGATTGAATCTACGCATGCTAATACCTTCTCAGATTAAAACAGCAGCTAATTACAAAAGCACAGTATGGCTCAAATGAACTTACAATCTAGAGGAGGCAGCACTCTGATAGTTGCACGCAATTCTTGGATGGCAGAAGGCGGGGGAGAAGCCGTGGGGCGGCAGTAACCTGTGTGCATAAGAACTAGAAACAACATTCCATGTTAATCCTACTTTCCCCATGGAATACGATATATAAGTATTATTGTTTTCTAGACACAGAATATAAATTGATCTCGATGACCTCATACCAGCAACTAGATCAGAGTCATATGTATATGTGTCAGTCCCCCATAACTGGCCACCTCTAACCTACATGATATGAAAAGAAGTTCAGAGAGAAACATGACATTACCAATTTATAAATCGCAACATAAGAAGGCCAATAGATGATTCATAAAGGAGCATTTTGTGCTGAAAGAAAAGAAACACGGTGGAAGAACAATTGATCAAATCATTTAGTAGAAAAAGGCTGTTACAAATGGCAAGCTTCAGAAGTTAGTTTACAAAGAGATTCTAACAAAGAGAATTTGATAACGGAAAAACTTTTAATCCAGGCAATCAAAAATTACGACACAAAGAGTCCTTTTTGAGGGAACTAGTGGCGGAAGAACAGTCTTGGGGCAACTTGGCAAGTGTCTACCCTACAAAGAGGTTCCCATGGAAGAGTCAGGAGATAGCTCAAGAGGGTGGTTGAAATTCCTCTATTGTTAGTTGAATCCAAACACAAGCCCTTGTTATGCATTCTAGACATCAGATACTAGATCCAGGACGAGGATGAGCGAACAAACACATAAAAGTTGGACACTAACAAAAGAAATCAATCAAAATAGACACTCATGACATCTTATTAACACAGGACTTTCAAAATAACATTGTTTGCACTAGAAAAATAATTGCTTGGTGAGGTTCCTCTATATCAACTTCAAAATGTACTTGCCATAAATATGAAAACTGTTGTCAAATCTTCTTTCTTTCCCTTTGAAGAAAGGTTATTTGAATGTTTGAAATTGCGCATCAGAGGCATTTTCTACTTTCTCTAACTTAAGTGGCTACCCAACTCCCCGGCCAAAAAAAAAAGACAAAACAAAATACAAAGAGTAGCTAGCCGACTCTGCAACTGTCTGGAAAATTAAATCCCCTTTCATACAATTTACAATGCAAATTCATCTCAAGTACCAAACGAAATGATTTTCCTTTGGTTGAACATACATGTGTCATTATGCCTCGAAGTTGAATGGAGCCAACATTATATCATCTGTTTAAAACAAAAAGGCATGTGGTCTACTGGCAACCAATTTCTCATTATATACAGGAAGAAGAAAAAAGAAGATTCCACAAACTGGTTCAGCTTGCAGCAAACCTTAGATTGATTAAAAGGTAGCAGGTACAATGCATTATAGGAAGAGAGATGCTAGCCTTAACATGAATACTGCCACAATTATTGTGGCACATGATTTATCACACACAAGGGTCTTATGTTGCAAGACCAATCGACGAGGAAATAGTAGGAGATGACACAATTCACCAATTGGAAACATTACACGACTCAGAGATCAACACACGGCATATTGATCTTACTTGGCGATTCGTAGCAGTTACATGTTCTGCTGGAATTCTAATTTCAAGAGTGGGACCACTAGGTGAGGTAACGGCATCTTTATCTGCTTGAGATGATTCATATTCCTTCCATAGCTTTATCAGTTCTTGCATGGATTCACCAACTTTATATATGACAGAGGAAACTTCAGACTTTCCTGAAACAACAGCCAAAATTTAAATCACAATAGTAACAGAAGAAATACAGCCTAGGTTGCATTGATCATGTGCTAGAAAAAGAAGAGAAGCAAGCAGCATCCATAGGCAGAACTAGGAAGATAACTCCCAAAAGGCCCATCGCAAAAGCAATGACAAGTCACAGTCTGCAAGTATGCAAAAGAAAGGCAATTTAACAGAGACCAGACACACAAAGAAACTTGAAATGCAACAAAATAAGTTACCCAGTCATTGCCCTACTTCCTTCAAGCTTCTAAACTCAATAATGCACCAAAAAAGGCATACCTATTTTAAGGACACATAATCCTAAGGAAATATGATTTGCCACAGAATAGATGAGCAAACAAATTGCCTTCATGCATGCAAACTAGACAAGCCTAGCAGACATTCAGGATTCAGAGTACCAAAACATAAAAGATATAACAGTGAACTCTACTGATTATCCACTGCAAGAGAAGTATTTGAGCTGATCATATTTTCTAGTTCCACCATGGAACCGCTCACCAAAAACTCTTCAAGCTCAATATAGTTTATTGCGATGTCTTACCTTGAGACCTGCACAAAAGAAAAGGGAAGAGTGTTAGAATGCAATATTCATCAACAAAACATGCATCAGTAGCACAAACATTCATGATCTTCAACATTCTTATCATGCTAAAGTTAAAAGTTGCAATTACAATATCCAATAGGCCTCTTACAGTCTTATTGGGTATGGGTGTGAAACCAAGACAAACAATGTCAGTAACATCCATTACAAAGAACTAAATCTAGACTGGCAACTGACGCAAACAATGTGTGTCAGCAAGTTTTCCAAGATATGAATATTAAAAGAGAGGAGAAACAAAAACAGGAACTTCTGATAAAAAGAAGGAAAATGTGCTTAAGGGGAAAATGAATCCTTTGTTTCAACTTAATTCAAGGACATTGTCAAGGTAAATAAAGTGAAAAAAACAATTAAGTTGATCACCAGATAAAGTGCTTCATTCCAGATCCTACTAATAGGCAATGCCTACAGGTTGAGCATTTGCTCTAAGGCTCCTCCACACACATGTGGGGAGAGAGGGGGAGAGAGAGAGAGAGAGAGAGGTGAGATTGTCTAGGCAGAGCACTTTTCCTCTGAGATTCATTTGAAAAAGGTTTGCTGCCCCTGGAGCTTCTCTTACAAAGAAAATTCTAGAAAGGGATGAGCATAAATTTAAACATTCCTTTCTACAACCGGGAAAAAGGCAGAGCTTCCATATCGTAAGTGGGAAAAGAGCTAAATAAGCTAATCAGCATCTGTGAATGCTGGACTATACAGAAGTAACCCAGACAGAAAAGCATGTTGGTCTGTCTACTCTGATTTCCCAATTGACATCTTTCTTGGAAATTTTTGAACTAAACAAGAGCTAATAGCCTGATTAAAGATTGCGCAGTTCAAATTTAGATTAAATTTAATCTAGCGGTGAGACATTTATAAAACTTGGCCAAGGTGGTTTTGACCCTTTTAGTGGTTTACCACATGCTAAGCAACTTGAATCTGATAGTAACAACTCAATTTGGTAGGAAATGATTTTAAATTAATTGAAGTCATGCAGAAGGATAATCAAGGATAACTTTTGCAATTGTATTAGTACGACTAGCTGCAGAATAAATTTTTATGCTGAATAACTATGCTTTAAAATCAGCACGAGTAAAGGTAAGAAGACCTACCCTTCATTATCCTGCGCACGGCACCTAAACCGAGGGTCACCTCTTGACAATTGAGGGCTACCCCTAGGTCGAAGCATTCTTTTTCGCTGCTGAACTCCATCATAATTAAACACTTCCCTTTCCCTCTCCATTCCTTCAGCATCTGCAACTCCGTCTTCTGATTCTTTCTCATATCCTCTACCACGCTTTTCAGTTCTATCAGCTTCCATATTTGTATCTCGCTCTTTCTTTCTTTCTCTAGCATCCTTGTCAACATTTTTCCACACATCAAAATCTTTATGCTTTTTCAAGTCAGATACCGAAGTTTCCTGCTCCGTTGTTTTCACAGGCAGATCTGCAGCTTCCTTCTCAGAGGACACTCCCTCTTTCTCCAGCCCATTCCAAGTTTCTCTCTTTGAGTGATCCTTTTCCCTTTCCTTCAATCTTTCTTTGTCCTTTATCGGATCCTTCCTGTCCTTCTCCAACTTCTCTGCTTCTCTTTCTTCTCTCACATGGTCTTTGAAATCGGCAGCGCTATTGTTTACAGGCATACTGCTCCTACGATCAATTCTATCTTTGTCTCTTTCACCCCATTCTCGGTGCTTTACATCCTTCCTTTTCCTATCCTTATCTTTCAGCTTATCATCAATTTTTGTGTCAATTTTGTTCTCGCCAACAGCCTCATGAGTTTCTATGTGACCCCGCTCTTCAATCGTGGAATCTTCCTTGGCAGACTCAAATTGTCCTGGTGGATTATTGCGCTGAATATGCCATGGGTCCATGCTTCCACTTGGTGTTTCGGAATACCTTTTGCCTCTGTGGTACTCTTTTGATTCTTTCCAACTCAAGTGACTGCTCCCAGCACCATAGCTTTCCTTTTCCACCTTTCCATCGACCTTAGGATCATTATAACTATCCCTTTCATACTTCAATTTCTTACCATCATCCCCTCTAATTTCAACTTTCCCCTCCCTTTCACTTCTCAAATGCTGAGAGTCCCTCTTCGTCTCATACGACTCCCTTGTCTCAGGCTTGGGATCCCGGTTATCAACCCTGAAATCTCTGCCATCCTTTGCATCCCTAGCTTCCAGCCTGCTTTCAGAAGAAGGGACATGATCTAAATGTGGGTCATCCAGTGAGGAGGATGGCATCCGAAAGACCGAATGCATGGGCGATCTTCTATCTGAATCTCGAGACTCTGTCCTGGGGATCTTAGCCACTCGACTTTCTTGACCCATGTCGTGGGACGGATGATATTCACTAGACACTGCAGACATCAGCCTAGGATATGGGGCAAGATCTTCATGGGGGTACTTTGAAGAGGAATGACCACTCTCTTCATGAGATCTTTTAGGAGCTCCACTCATAATTAGCGGTAAAACAATAAGCAAAATAAGTAGGAAACGGGCTACTCTGATTCACTCTAACCTGCAAAATGACAATAGGAGCAAAATCAAAACAATATGCAATGTAGTGTTTCGAAGAGCAAAATAATAGAAACGAGCAAGAAACCACTGTGGAGCTCCTAAAACATATCGAAACAGTTGGAAAGAAATGTGGGGCGGGTTAACACAAGAGTGCAAGGGCACACTGCAAAGAATTCGAAATCATCCAGGAAGGTCACGAACCAGCCGAACTAGACTAAAATTAAACTACAGACAGCGAGGAGATTCACGCATTCCCCACGAATACTCTCGATTGGAGGCGAGAAATGCCGAAAGCAACGAAATTTACGGAGGAAGCGAGGGATTCAGCAGACACAATGCCGATACACGCGAGAGATTATCAAGTGCCCACACTTGCTATCGACTTACCCTATCTAAGTAAGCTAAAAGAGAAAAATCGAGAACGAAGGAACGAATTCGGATGAAGCGAACCCTAAAAACAAGTGAAATTGAAATCGATAATGCTTCACAGATCGCTGGAATAGTCGGCCGGAAGAAACGCCCGAGGAGGGTCTCAGAGACGACGCCGCGCGCACGGCACGAAAATGGAAAGCAGCGATGACCCAATTGAGAGAGCGAGAGAGAGGGGAATGGGTTACCTTCGCCTTCGCATTCGCTGGCTCTTCGTGCAGAGAAAATGGAGTAGACGAAGAAGAAGAAGAAGAAGAAGGACAGAACAAGAACACGAAACTCACCATGCGAGAGACCCACGGCAATGACCACTGCGCTCTCTCTCCCTCTCGCTTATATCTCTCCCCTTCTTCGAAGAAACGAAGTCACGTGCGCTTCACTCTCGCCACGTGGCCATTTTTGCCCTTTTCTTTTCAGCGGAATTAAATTAATTTGGCAATTCAATAGTAGTAACAGTGAATACAAAAACCTAACTTGTAATTAAAAAGGAGTGAAATTAATTTTCTTTCCTTCTCTATCCCTCGAATTGGAAAAAAGAAGAAGGTAAAACAGTGGAGAAAGACACGATTTGGTTCCTAGAATTATTATAGCTGAATTTACAAATAGAAAATGAGAAAAAAAAAACAAGAAAGAGAAGAAAATCTTGATGCATAACATTGCTATTTAACATGTAGCCTAAGCTAAGTATCTGTATCGCCGTCCGAAAATGGCAAGTTTCCATCCTTTCCATTAAAAATCATATTTCCAATTTAATTCTTTGGCCATATTAAAGAGATAACCTGATAGTAATAAAACATATGTATCGGGTGTTGTATTTACCCTCTCGCCACATCATGACTTCTTCCGACGTGGGTTGGCCCAATTGCCTTATGGGCTTTAGCTCCACTAAATAATCAAGACTATTACTTTCATTGTAGCAGTTTGCAAAGATGCAAATTTGATTTTGAGCTTATTGAATAACAAAAAAGAAAAAGTGATTATGAAAATTCAAGTGATCGGGATAATACTTGCTACATCTTTTCGACCGACCGTAAAATTCCTTCTTAGGGTTTTGATATGGACATCGTCTCGACACCCTCCTCCAACATGATCGTGTCCTCTCGAGTGATCGTAACACGTGTCCACCTAGCCATTGATGGAATGCGAGGACGTTTTGATAACAACTTCAACTGAAAAAGACAGTGGGCAACAACTGTGTTCCGTGATTGCTTGGATGGACAGGCGTTACTGGGGGTGAGCATCGATTCCGAGCCCACCTCGGACCGGTACTGCATAGTTCAATTTGGATTGACTTTTGGAACAAACGGTTCGGTCTTAAATTTCAAAAATTGAGGATTGGCGTTATGCGGTCTACTTTTAAGGTTAGGGTGCTGAATTTGACCAACCCTAAACCGGACACATTTTATTTATGTTTGTTGTTTGTTTTGTTTTCAAGTGATTAAAATTCAAAGCAATCTTTTATGGATGAAGGAAAAATGCAATTCTATAATTCACGTTTTATTTATATGATTTTGGTAAATGAAGATTTATGTTGTTATTTTATCAATGTTTTCCTACGCAATATCATAGTCTTAAATATGATATATTGATGGATATGTATTTTTAAGGATAAATAAAAAAAATAAAACTAAAATAAATCAATAGAGTTTTTGATCAATCTTAAAATTAAACTGAATCAATAGAATCAATTCAATATTTCAAAATCAGGGAATCGACCTATGCAAGTAGGTTCCAGGATTGGATCGGCCCGATCCTAACTCTTGGAACCATTCACTGTTAAATATGGCCTCTTAGAAACACATAAAAAGGTTGGAAAAGAATGGAGCATTTATTGGGTGCATCAAACTATCTTTGTGATTTTTGGCATCTTTAACTAGATAAGGCATACTAATTACCTAATAAGGGAAAGTTCATTATTCTTGTTGGAGTTTATAAGGGTTGCGCTATTTTTAGCTCTATATATGATTAAATCCACCCAATTGCAATCTTAAAGTGATGACTTTGAAATTGTCATCAATTATTCAATTCCAATTTTAAAATGATGGCTCATAACAAGTCAAGCATTTTTTATTCTGTAGTTTTTTTCTGTCAGAATTTTTTATTTTGTACTTTGAAGTATCGTTAGTGAAGGAAGGTGTATATAAATCCCATTGCCGGAAATTCAGGGTAACCCCTCCTCCCGCCGCCGCCGCCGCTGCCGCCCTCCTCCCCCAGAGCTCTCCACTTCCGCTTCCATGGCTTCCAGGTATAACTCTCTCTCTCTCTCTCTCTCTCTCTCTCTGCGCCCAGGCTGATGGTGTCTCCGTTCCTCCGTGAGCAGGCGGTTGAGGGCGTTCAAGAGGTGGATGAAGTCTCAATCCGTCGATTACAGCGACGCTCTCCGCTTCACCGACGACCCCTCCCTGGGAATCGCCGTTCGAGCGCTGCGCGACCTCAGGGAAGGTGATATCGTCGCCACCATCCCCAAGGCGGCCTGCCTCACCGTCAGGACCAGCGGGGCGAGCTCGCTGATCGAAGCGGCTGGCTTGGACGGTAGCCTGGCACTGTCCGTGGCTCTCATGTATGAGAGGAGCTTGGGCGAGAGCTCGCCCTGGGCCGGTTATCTCCAGCTCTTGCCCGAGAAGGAGTCCTTGCCTCTGGTCTGGACTCTCGACGAAGTCGATCGGCTGCTCCGTGGGACGGAGCTCCACGAGGTACGGGCTTTGTGGGTTATTCATCTCTCCATTTCTATAAAAATGTCCGTGCTTTCCTTGTCGATCTCAATTGCTCTTGCTTTTCTGTATTGGAATTTGATGAATCCTTAGGTGGAGTTTCTAGTCTAGGACTGGCGTCATTCCTGTAGTGTGGAAATGGTTGGCAGGGGTAGTTTAATCGCCTTCTGAGATGATAGAAACTGAAAATGTTGGTACTTGCTGGTCCAATTGTATATGGGAATTCTGGGCCAATGCAGTGGTTCTTTTCTGGTTTTCTCGCTGGAAATTTTTATTTCCTTTTCCATGTTCAGTGTAGTCCATCCACGTTTGACATCGTAGCAGTAAGGAGCAATGAAGAGCAACATGTGCTCAGCTTCAGCTAACTATGTCCTTGGTGATTGTAGGCAGACTCTGAGAGAAGACAAAGCTCTTATTTATGATGACTGGAAAGAGTGTATTTTGCCCCTTCTAAATTCCGGACCTTTCAAGCTCGATCCAGAATATATTTTGGGCCTGAACATTACTTTGCAGCAAAAAGTCTTATCTCTTCGCGGTCATTTGAAATAGATGAATACCATGGATCTGGCATGGTTCCTCTGGCTGATCTGTGAGTACTCTTTTTTTGCTACTTTTATTGCATCTGACTTGGGATATTGCTGGGGGCCTTCTGCTATTGATTTGATCCTCTTAATTGTTTCCATGTAATCTGTCATTTCACCTAAACAAGGTGATTTAGATTTGTTGTCCTGCTAATCAGCTCATGCATACATAAATGTGATATGATCAGTATGTAGATGAGCATCCATGCATTTCGATTGAGTTTTGGGTCACTGATAGGGTTGTTTGTGCTTATGCTTTGGAGGCCCATGACTAGGAAGAAGTTAGGTTGTTACTTACACAATGCCAAGAGATGACATTGCTGGATCATGTGGTGTGCTACCACTTGTAAAAGCCACGACATAGATGAAGGACAGTGAATGGTTTGGAGAGATATGCATACATTACCTTTTTCAATTGCACTGCAAACAAATTGTGAGACCAATGACAACTTAGAAGTCTGGTTTAGCTGTTAAATGGTCTAAAATTAGAAGACTTAAAAAAAAAAAAAACACAATATATGGCTGCAAAACCAGAACTTCAAGCACTTAAATAGATCTGCAAGTGTTCACAACTATGTTGCCTTCATTTAGTAACACACATTCCTTCCTTTTTTTCATGTACTTGTGTTTCACTGATGAACTAGAATGGATTAACTGTATTAAGTTGCCTCCTTGATGCTCTCAATCCAGGTTTAACCACAAGACAGGAGCTGAGGATGTACATTTTACTACTGTATCTTCGCATAATGAATCTGAGGATGACTCCGATAATGGCAGTGACTTTGCCGATGCTGACATGTCTGAGGATGGAAATGGACAGTTAAGTCAAGATTTGGATACAAATTCTCATGGCAACATGGACATGGAGTGCCATTCAATGACAGATGAGGACCCCACTGTTTTGGAAATGATTCTAATAAAGGATGTCAAAGCTGGAGATGAGGTTAGTTTCATGTTCCATCTTTTAGAACATCTGGATTGGCATCAATTTTGCATCACCGTAGGTTATTTTGATGGCATTATGTCCACAAGGACTCTACTGTAAAATATCATCTGAGCTATAGATATCAATGTTGTTTTTTTCCCCCCTTTTTAACCCATGCCTTTATACCTATGGATGCGAAATGTGACTCATACATACAGATGTTCTGTTATTTTTAATGGCCAAAGGTGATTGGAAACAAATACTATTGTTTCAATCTTTCTTTAGCACATGCTTCCTGGCCTATGAACCAAGTAGACTATTTTTAGTAATCTAGCAAGAGTTGATTTAAGTTGAACATTTCCTACTTTATCAATCACGAGGAACCCGTAGTGTGAGGACATTTATGTTACAAATTTACCTATATCTCTTTCATCTTTTTAGGTATATAATACATATGGGAATTTGGGTAATGCGGCATTGCTTCACAGATATGGATTTACTGAGGAAAATAATCCATATGACATAGTCAACATTGACATAGAATTGGTGCTGGAATGGAGTAATTCTCTGTTTTCTAACCGCCATAGTAGAGCAAGGGTTGGCATGTGGAGAAGATTAAATTATTCTGGATGTGTCAGCCAAGACTCAGAATATTTTGAGATCTCGTACAATGGGGAGCCTCAGCTGGAGCTGATAATACTGTTGTACATAATGTTGTTATCGGATGATGCCTATCATATTTTGGATCTCGCAGTATTTATGGAACAGGATTACAACTTAGATATGCTTTTATTGGAAAAGGAAAATTTGCGAGAGGCACCAACATCGGAACTTAGCAAAGATCTGCTGGTCACTGAAGGTGTTTGTAAAGCCCTTCTGGAACTTGTAGACATCCGGGAGAGGCTTTATGGTCCAAATTCAATCAGAGATGACATCGAAGCATCAAAAAAGTGCCATTGCAGTGAAGATCGGAAGCTGTATTACACATTGATATTGCGTATTTGTGAGAGGAGGATTCTGGGAAGCTCAGAAAATATGCTTTGAACCTTCGTTCAAAGTTGAAGCGTTTGGAAGTAAAAAAAGGCTTCATGAGGAGGGATGTAAGGAAATAAATGCAGGGCAGGGCTGGTGAGTTCTTTTGGTAGGTTGATTTTTCAGTAAGGCAGAGAGTGCAATTGTTTCTGGAATGGTGAGTTTAGAGGAGTAGGTGAAGCAACCACCTCGGCGAGTGTCTTAACAATTTGATGAATTTTTGGCAATGCAAATGCAGGGGGGTATTCCCTCATCTTCAGTTAAGAACTGGTTCCATCTCTCTCTCTCTCTCTCCCCCCGAGAATTCTGTGTCCATTAACGAACTTGTTCTTATGTACACTTCTTTAAAGAGCAAATAGGGCCAACATTCCAACCCAAGCGACCCTTTCCGGTTGTGCAAAACTTTTTCCAAGTGTGTACTTGGAGTGTGTTTAACTTAGGCCTCTTTTTAATCTCTTACTTTTAACATTCGGAATCTCACTCTATTTAGCAGGAAACACTTTAGATATTCAATTTTAAAACATGCAATTACTGAAAATCAAAAGGGTCATTTGAGATTTTCCTTTTGATAATTTTTAAGGCAGTGGAAACATGTTATGATGGGAAGGCAAAAAATGTGCTTTGATTGGGTGCCTCAAGGCCAAAAGATGCGTCCCACTTTCCCTGAAAACCGACTAAATACATTCACCCGCGATGCCTTGTGAGACCACACTTTGTAATCGAGTCTTTGTATATAAAAGTCTCAGAGCATGGAGACGGAGTTGGTTTGTCCTAGTACACCACCTACGAATGACATAATTGCTGACTTAATGATGCCTTGGCTGTCTTTGGCCTTTGGCCAGATACGGTCTTCAGCTCATTTAATTATTCCCTAGGCTGGATAGGAATTAGGCCCCCTTCTCTTCCGGTCAATGATAGGAGATGGTTGGTTGCCGACTCATTCTTGCCCTCATCCACTTCTTCTTTTTTTAACTACTACAAAAAAATTTTAAATTGATATATCTACGATAAATTTATCTCAAATACATTTGTGATAAATTTATTTCTAAATCAATTTTTAATAGCCAAAAACTCCAAATCGTACATTTGTGACAAATACACTTTTCATTAAATTGGATTAATATGACTAAAAAAAAAGGTACAATTGTGACAAATAAAAAGCATAATCTCAAATTAGTACATTAGTCAACTGTTATATATCATCTAACTCAATAATTTAACAACAAAATTTAATGAAAATTAATAGAGGTTAAATTTAGTACAAATATACTAGTTTGGGATAAATTTGTCAAAAGTATACCGGTTTGGAATTTTTTGTTGTCAAAAAATAAATTTGGAGTAAAATTATTATATATGTATATATGGTATTAATTATTATTTTTATTTTTATGTTCACTCCCCTTTGGACGTTTGACCTAAGGGTGAGAGCCTATCTTGGTGAAATTCTTGCAAGGACATGAATGCGTGGACCCGATACCATCTTAACCAATGATGGCTCCAAAGACAAGCCCAAGCCTCATCAAGGGTCTCAACTTTCGAGCATGGCAAATAGGGATGTGGTTTTAATTGAGTCGAGTCAAGCTAACACTTCACTAAGCTCAAGTTCAGCTTTGCTCATAAAATCCTGGTGCTCAAAACTTGAGCTCAGGCTCGGTCGACTTCGAATATAGGAAGCTCAAATTCTATATAATTTTAACCATTTCTAATGTCAGTTTATATAAAAGTTGATTGATATTTAATCAGGCTCGATTAGACTTACGAGGTCACCAGATCGGGCGATCCCGAGCTCCGATTTGATAGTTCCGTGCGAGGTACAAACACGAATTTTTTATTTTTTTGGTTGAAACACGAGATTGACTTTGAAATAATGGAGCAATGGAACCCCAGTTAGCTTCTCACCAAGCACGTGCCGACCAACGTGCGACGACATCAATAATTTCAATTAACTTAAAACGTCACATCGCATTTTGGTTCGTTCATTGGGTGGGTTTTTTCTTGTCGTATAAAAATGGAGGACGCGGTGGTTTCACCTTCCCTCTCATTCCACAAGGAAGAAGAAAGAAGAAGAAGAAGAAGAAGAAGAAGAAGGAATCGATTGAAGAGCAATGGAGAGCACGTTCTTCATATCGCACGGGTCGCCGATGATGTCGATCGACGAGTCGATCCCGGCGAGGCACTTCCTGTCGTCGTGGCAGGAGACGGTGTTGCCCCAGCGGCCCAAGGCCATCCTCATGATCTCCGGCCACTGGGACACCAAGGAGCCCGCCGTCAACGTCGTCCACCGCAACGACACCGTCTACGACTTCTACAACTTCCCCAAGCCCATGTACCAGGTTCCTAAATCTTCAATTTCTGTTTTGGTCCTTTTCCTCTGTTTCTCATTGCATGCATTGCTGCTCGGCAATTTGTTTCTTCATCTTCTTGGCTTTGTGTTTGGTCCCTGATGCCGTCGCGTTTGATTCTCCAGAATGTTTGAAACTGGGAATTGGGGATTCCACGTTCATCGTTGACTATTTGTTTCAACTACCGCCCCCCCCCGTTTTACATGATTTGGTTCTGCTCCTACCCTCACCCACCATTTACAGGCTGACTATCACCCTTCGACACGTTCTTGCTTTGCTTTCCGTTTGTACCTGCAGTTGCATCTTGTGGTGTTAGGTTGCACATTGCACCCTCCCTGGTTAAATGATAAAAGTAACAGACAATTACAGTTCTGAGAGTTTATTGTCCAAGAAAGGCCAGACCTTTTTATCGTTTCCTTTTGCTTTTGAACTCACATTGCGCGGATGGGGAAAAGATAGCTATAGATGCAACCGATCACATCATGGGAAAACTAGCTCGATATGCTCATTCACTTATGGAATTCCAGTGCCATTGAAGAGAGGATTACCCTGAGTAGCATCCGCTAAAACATGCAATGGGGACCTGATTTTAAATTTAGCATTGACAGAGCGCTGCTATATCTCATCTGTGAGGTAAAGCAAGGAAGTTAATTGCTCTCCGGTCTAACTAATTGTACCCATTATCAGCTCAAATATCCTGCACCTGGTGCACCTGAACTGGCAAAGAGGGTGAAAGAACTGCTCCTGGCATCTGGGTTCAAGCGTGTCAATGAAGATACCAAACGCGGGCTTGACCATGGGGCTTGGGTTCCACTGATGTTCATGTATCCGGAGGTTGATGTTCCAGTGTGTCAACTCTCCATTCAGTCACACAGAGATGGTTCATATCACTATAACTTGGGGAAGGCATTGCAACCTCTCAAGGAGGAAGGCATTCTAATTCTTGGTTCTGGAAGTACTACTCACAGCCTAAGGGACATTCACTTTGGCAATGCTCCTGTTCCTTCTTGGGCTTCAGAATTTGACACCTGGCTCAAGGATGCTCTTCTTGAAGGAAGGTAATTGTTGAAGCAAACTGTTTGTTTAATTGGATGGTTTACTTTACTGTGTTGGAGCTGATTTAATCTAGAACTATAAGCATCTTCATCAGGGATGGTTTGTAATCATGATAACCGTAAATTTTATGCACTTTTAAGAATGACTACTTCAACATTTCGTATAAACACTTTACAGGAACAAACTGTTATTGCCATCATTCATTTTGCACTGATTCATGTTGTTGTAGATTGCACTGTGACACTGCCAAAACTTCTTATGCACAAGATGTTGAATGCTGCAACTTTTGTTCAGAGAAGAATTTTTTTTTGCTGTTGAAGCAATTTTCGTTTGGAAAGATTTCAAGCAAATAAACGGCTTTTAAAATTTTCATCAATGAGCAAAACTATAGGTTTGCCATTTTGTGATTACTATGCTGCTGATGCAAGTCTGAAATTGCATAGCAGTTTTCTTCTGCATGGCCATTCTTTGATTATTACCTCAGCGCAATAATTTTTTTGCTCAACTAGGATTGGATTTTTCAATTGGGTGAGTGCATTTGCTGATGTCGAGTTCTCTCACGTTTTACTTGTTTATATTTCTCATGCATTTTAATTGATTCTCACCATGTCGAACGGCATTCTGGAATTTGTTTCTAAATCATCTCTCCATGTATATCATGGGCTTGCAATTTAGTATTGTTTTCTTTTGGCTTACGAAGTAACTCATTGCCAGAATATGTCTCTTTACTATGGCAGATATGAAGATGTCAACCATTATGACGAGAAAGCACCACATGCCAAAAAGGCTCACCCATGGCCAGATCACTTTTACCCATTGCATGTAGCGATGGGCGCTGCTGGTGTCAATGCCAAGGCTAAACTCATCCACCATAGCTGGACTAATGGAACCCTTTCTTATTCCTCTTATGAATTCACCAAGGACAGTTAATCTATTAAGTGTACGAAAAGCAATCTTATTATTGCTGTTGTAATCTGAATTCCATGTCTTACAGACATTCTTGGACTTACATGTTCGTAAATCTGTCTCCTGTGAGTTTGTTTCAGTTGTATATCTTTGTCAATAAGAATACGGGAGTTTGGAGTTTCTGTTGCATCCTGCTTCTCATGTTTTTTGATGCCCCATGAATTTTGGGAAGTAGTTTTATCGTGGTCCATAACGCCTTGCTTTCTACCGTCTTGCTGTACTTCACACTCAATTGTGTTCGAAGCTTGAGGAATCTCATTTTTTTGCTCATTTGTTTCACGCGAGCCCAAAGCACCGACTCAAAGTTAAAAAGAGGAGTCACTTTCGGCATTCGCAATTGACTTTGAGACCGACAGCTTTTGATACAGAAACAGCATGATGGGCTACAAGCTGTTAATATGATGGACATAGGCAGTTCCCTAATATTCAGTGTCTCTCTAAGAAATTCCAACTTGTTCCTCACGCTGAACAAGATCATATTCTTCGATCTATCAGAATTAAGAGATCAAAACTCACATATGCACATGCGCGTTTGTGTGTGTGTGTGGGTGTGAGAATGAGCATCAAATCTAACACAAGGACAGTGTTGATTTGGTCGAATTTCCTCACGCGGGGCAAGAAGTTTCATCTAAATCTCGAATACCCATCTCCTTACGTGATTTATCAGTGCATCTGATCTTAAATTGAAAGTTTCTTGTGTAGCATTAGTTGCCATAGATATCAACTCTCAAATAAGGAGACTACTACTTCACCGGTTCCCTATTGGTAGATTAATGTCACTTAAGTCTGATTTAACGAACAATTGGATCCATTTCCCTTCCATAAATCGAATATGCAATCCTAACCTATTTAGTCCGAATGGTCCCCCAAAGAAAAAACCTACCTAGACCAACCACGATCATAGAGAAATCTCAAAAACATGGTCCAACTCTAGAAACAACCACCATATTAGGACTACAGATTGTAGGATGCTGATTAGATACTTAAAAGTAAAGCTAAAGCTTAGAAAGTTGGGTTGGCCATTGAGTATGGATGGCCACATGACATTGCTTTTTTGACTCAAAGACACACAATTCTATTTAACTACAGCTAAATCATAGAAAAGCCTGGCTAGGTGAGGGGATTACATGATATACTAATGGGAAGAGGAGCTATCGATCCCAACAGCTTCCTATAAGTCTGTCTAATAATTCCCTTCCTTCAAAGCAACCTCAAAAGAACCTTAATTTTATGAAACCCTATTAAGCTTCTTGTCCCATTCTCGGCTCTTGCACGATTTCTTTAATCGCCTACCCATCCGATGATTACTTCAATTAACAGACTGTTGAACCTATCTATAATCATGAGTTTTGGAGTGGATTCAGTGGAATTACTGAGTCACCATCTCTTTAATTTGAGTATGATATCCATGTAAAATATGAAAGTTAATGAACCGTCATCCTCATCATCAATGGTGTTTTGCTTGCCAGACAATCCATATACAAATGGGGGCCGTAGGGTATTTTGCAGGAGAACAAAAGGAGAAAGTCCGGTAAATCTGTGATTTTGCAGTAGAAATGCTCAATATGTGATCAAAAGGAAAGTCCCGGTTAACTAAGGAATTAGTATTTGCTTAAAATAAGAGCCTAAATGCATTGCAGGGTAGTCTCTCTGATAGTACAAGTAGAACAAAGTTTTCACCAACCAGCTGCTTGAATTCTTAGACACCAAAGTTTGTTTATTTTTCTCATTACCTGCTGAATTGAATTATTCACGCAATCCCTGTTCAGTCTCCTCCTGGTATAAAAACAAAAAACTCCACCTCCCTCTTCCATTGATATCCATAGCATGCACATTAGTCATACATTATCTGATACATTCACTAATGATAGCTTTGCTTACAAATTAACCGTCAATGGACTTTTTAAACCCCAGTATACAAAGCATGGTTTTCTCCTCCTTCTTCTTCTTTTTTAAGTCGATTACCTTGTTGGTTCTGCCGTGAAAGTATACGGAGAATGTTAAAAGATGAGGGAATATAACAGTCCTTTTACACCTACTCCTCTGCCGGCAGACCCTATATATAGCGTAGCTTTCCATGTTATGGAAAAAGCACCCCTTTCTTTGCTTCCATTTCACTTCCACCGCCCGGGAAAGTGCTGTCTTCTCTGCGGTTAGCGTTTGATTTAATTCGAACCATTTGGGAATCCATTGCCCGGTGAGGGGGAGAAAAAGAGAGATTGAGGGGTATGAGCCAAGCAGGCGACAAGCCGCTGCCATCGTCAAGAAGCAGCAGTGATGATATTGATGGTCAAGTTCTGCCTCGTTCGCCGCTGCCTTATATTCAACTACGAGAAGATCACGATGAAAAAAGAGGACCTTCTTTGCATGGTGGGGAAGGGCCAGGTATCGCAAAGTACGGAGAATGCCAGAAGAACCACGCAGCAGCAATTGGTGGGAATGCGAGGGATGGGTGCGGCGAGTTCATGCCTAGTGGAGAAGAAGGAACGATCAATGCCCTCAAATGCTCGGCCTGCAATTGCCATCGTAATTTCCACAGGAGAGAAATTCTAGCAGTACACCCTTTAAATGTCGATGCTTCAGGAGGCTTGACATTGCATTTGCTACAGTCGGATCCTATTGACAGTCCTATGGATAACGGTAGAGATGAAACTCACAAGGTGGAGATTGTTGAGAAGAAGAAGAGGAGGCACAGGACCAAGTTCACAGCACAACAGAAGGAGAAGATGTTGGCCTTCGCAACGAAAGCCGGATGGAGAATGCAGAAGCTTGATGAACATGCGGTGGAGCGACTCTGCCAAGAGCTCGGGATCGAGAGGAGAGTCCTTAAGGTTTGGATGCACAACAACAAGCATAATTACCTCCCCAGCAATAATTAATAAATGCCGCCTCTTCTCCTGGGTTCACATAATTCACTTTCATTCATGTACGTTCTCTACTCGGTGGCCATCACTTTCTCTAATTAGACAGTGATCATGCTGCAGTCGATCATTCAAGTTAGCGCCATTTCAATTGGTATCTCTAAACCTGTTTAGTCTGCTTGTTAAAGAGTTGTTCTATAATTCCTGCATTACTGATGTAACAATCATAATATTGACGTAGTTGGTCCTTCTGTCTTCTTTCATCAAGGTTTTGCCAATACGCGTGTCTTCTTCCATGAATGCTTGAGGAATTCGAAAGTAAATAGCTTCTCATTTAACAGTGAGCTCCTGACAAAAAGAACCTACTTTTCCCAACCTTAAAGAATTTTCAATGAGGAGACTTCTCCTGTTCCAAGAAACTACGGCTCTTAAAATTGCATGCGTGAAGCACAAAGGGCCTTTACAGTGCAAGGCTGGAAAACTTGACAACTATCAATCCAAAGATCGGACAGAAAAGAATAAACAACTTATCTTTTAGATAAATTCAAAGAGAAAATGGGCAAAAGAAAGCGAATTGAGGATTAGAAGATATATCACCTTTCCCAATCAAAGCATTCTGAGTATTAATATAGCCCATTAGAGAGTCTAGACCAAATTAATGTGGGGCAAGCATTGCCCTCTCTTCTGGCAGTAGGCATCTCATGCTCAGAGAGCACATTCAGAATGCTAAATGAGAAAATATTATCCCTATCAAAATCATGTTCAGCCTCTCACATTCTGATGAGGTACTAACGTGTAGAATTTGGCCAGGAATATCATTACCACTATCACGAAACTCTTTTTTATTTCTTTTTCTCCCAAGAAGTTTGATCAAGTAACAGGAAAGACTATGGTGCCTCACCAAAATTTGGTTTTTCTGCTGAGAATCTTCGCCTGTCTCCAGCTTGAAAGTGGTAAAATTTCAACAGTCACTCTTCTAAGGACATGAAAATTTTGCTTTACCTGTGCTTCTGATCGGTTTCATATTGAAAGGCCGATTCCAGGGTTCTGGCTTAAACCGGATATTGTCCTCAATTTGCATCACAATTTGACTTTCACAATTACAGAAAATGTATGTGTTTTATTCCGTACTTGCAGCCACAGTTATGCTTAGTTTCATGTAAAAACCAACGATTTTCATTTTTTGCCAGAAAAATGCCATTCGCTGCGAGATTAGGTCTGGATCGAACATTTTTGAAAAAGGTTTATGGCTCATTTAACCAAATTTGATTTTTTTTAGGACTTGATTAACCAAGGGATGAACGTTTAGGACCTTTTCTATGCATTTTTAGTTTGGATGGAAAGGAGTAGGAATAAGAATGGTATGTGCTTGCATCCACTGCTGGGTAGAATGCCACAGTAAGAGGAATTGTGGAACTCCAGCTAGGGTGAAATGATGAGTGGATATATGGAGGAATTTGAATCACACAATCAGATAATCATGACAAGTTGGTTTGCCTCTGCACTCAATTGAGTTGCCATTATTTTCTTAACTAATCAACAATCAAGCATAAGCCTAGCCTAGGATACCCGCATACCATAAAGAAAACACAAACAAAGGCTAATCTAGATTAAGGGTTTAATTATGAGGATCAATAGGCAGTGATTGATGACCCACTATCTTTGTATTTGTCAAAAAGTGATGGCTATTAACTCTCATAATCTCTTTTGTTTAAATACACGGCTATAGGGGTCATGACTTATTAGATGGTCTAAGCAGCCAATTTTTGTTTATTCGGGGTCTTCAGGATATAAATGCACCATCAACTAAAGTTAAAACTCACTTATAAGTACAATTTCTTCAGCACAAGTTGTTTGCTTTTCGTCCATGCAAATATAATCCCTAACGTTTAGTTCCTTCAGTGTTGCATTGTTTCATTAAGCATCGAAAGTTGAGTTCCTTCAGTGTTGCATTGTTTCAGTAAGCATCTAAAGTTCCAACAACCGAAGGCTGTCTCTTGAATTACTTCATACTTCGATTAACAATAGTTATTAGCATTTTGATTAGTAATAGCTTCTCTTCCTGTGGTGCTCGACAATACATCCATGTGCAGTTAACCATTTACCTCTTTTTATAAGATTAGCATAATAATCATAATGCAGACCTGTGCTACCGCAGGACTTTACCATGTCTTACTAGAATATCCTTTAAATTTGAATGCTCCATTGAAGCCAGTCTACAATATCTTGTAATTTCTAACCATTTGCACTCACAAAACTTTTTAAGCAAGCGGAAATCCATGTCTTGCTAAATGTGTCCAACATATGGCAAACCTTTTCGATTTACTGAGCTTCACGAAATGAATAGTGCATCCAATAAAAGTTGTGTTTTATGCTCAAAGGAGTCTCAATTCTTCATTACTCGTCAGCAACAAGTAATCTAGGTTCAAAATAGAGTAATTATCACCTCTTAAAACCCCATCAACTGACACTAGAATCCATTTAGGCATCAGTAGGTTAATGTCCCAAGAAAGTCATCAACAACCATCATCATTCTTTATCGCTGACAATATCATCAAACCAGCTTCTTACATTACCACAAATGTTTTGTGCTCTTAGGACAGACATTCATCGTTAATGGACAAGCTATTTGAACTTGGTCAAGTGTTGAGCAGAGAGATTAGTTTGCTGAACTCCAAGAGTTATTTCCACTGACAGGCAGCAGAGGAGAGACAAACAGAAAAATCTTTCTGGGCCAATTAAATGGAATCATTGGCAGCTATAAAAGTTTTGGATGAAGGACATATCCAAGTAACTTGAGATCTCAAGTCTCCGATCTCAAGTCTCCAGTCCATAAGAGAAGGTTCCAAAGTCAGCATTTCCAGCAGTGACAAATCATAATGGAATGACATGATTAATCAATTGACTCTCTCTTTGATTATGAATAATCCAAAGCCCCAACTATTCCCTTTAATTACAGATAAGGCTCTTAAGGGGTAAAAGTAAAGACACATCAAAGAAACACATTCATTCCACTTTCCACGTTTCATCTTCAGCACGAACCACTAAATTGACTAACCTCCAATCACAGCCAATGCAGAATGGTTCCCTGGATGCTTTTCAGTGCGACTCTGCTTAGTATCCACAACTTTTCTGATTTACATCTATCTAAAATTCCGTGTCAAAACAACCTAACATGACCTTTGACACCATAGATCTTGCAAAAGGGACATAGCTCAAGCTATACCTGTAGAAATAGGAAATACATTAATGGACAAAATAACCGATGATGATGTGCATTTTATCCAATAAACAACATCAAAGAAGAAGAGAGAGAAACAAAGCAACAAAGAAAGAATTCAAGATCCTCGGCCTGTCAGGTCCTATAGCAATGAAAGGTAGAAGATTCCACAATCCAATTTTTATTTTTTGACAAGTTAAAAACTAGCAATAATTATTAAAGAATCAGTGAGACTAGCTTATAGGCTCAAGGGACAGAGGTGAAGTGCACATATAGAGGCTTAAGACACGTCAAAAAGGGAAGGTCTAGACGGCCTCAACTTCCACAGAACCAAGCATATATATCCATAGTCGAAAGTTGATTAATCCATTTAGATAAGATATTTCTAGTACTTTATGTGCCAAATCTTTTGGTCGATTGGATCATGAACACTTGTCAATGGCATATCTATTTTTACCATTTAATCATAAAATATCTTCAAGAAATTTCAATGTAAATAAGTCATACTTCAGTTATTTATCCTTACTCGGCATTTCATCGGGTCAATAAGTGGTACCCAAGAAAAGTGACAAAAAAAAAAAAAAAAAGCACACAACTTTCTCCAACTTTGCTTTTACTTGGGGATCCATTGACATTGACAGTTGCATTTAGCAGGTTGAAAACCCAATATGAAGGATCTAATTAAAGAAAAGTATGATTTGATCAATTGAAATTGGTATAGATGTAATACTTCATACACACCAGATAAGGGCGCCAAATTCCAAAATGATAGCCAAGAGTGTTAACAGCTTGTTACGAACCTGCTCAAGAATATCAAAGGACAAAATCAGTGAGACTTCAGTTTTTCTCATCTAAAGAAAAAGGTCTAATACATTATTAGCGAATAAGCAGCAGTTTAACTTACATAGAGGGCGCAAAACAAGGCCAATATCATACTTGCTAGATATAAGGCCGTTGCATAGATACGAACAGGATCAAGCATCATATTCACCTGCCTTTTTGGGCCTATTAGGAATGCCGTGCTGTAATTCAAAAGGAAACTTTAGCTCAGGGACTTAGCATGAAGACCAACCAGTAATGATACTCCAACGTAGTATTTCAAACTGACTCAGGGCTTGTTTGATTATAATTAAGTAAAAAATTACTATTTTCCTTTCCCCGCCACAATGTAAAATGTCCTTCAAATTTTAAATAATTATGAAAAATATACATGTAAGTTTCCATGTCAACATGGGTATACTGTGAAAATTTTAGGTGTTTAGAATTAAGAAAAAAGTCAAATGGCATCCGCCATAAGATTTAGATTAAGCAAAACATAAAAAGTAAAAGTCTATCAAAATATGCCCTTAAGCTAATCAAATAGCAAGACTAGTAAACATATTGGAGACAATAGAGGAAGAACTAGTTAATGACCAAGTTACAGCCGAAAACTCAATTTCTAATATTTTTCCTTCACAATTTGCGGTCCTTTACATCCTTGACAAGTCGGTTAAGCTGTTCAGCCTAAGAAGACACCATTAGATCAGGTAATTCTTTGTTCAATGGTAAAAATAGCATCATTAACTTATAGGAAATCAAACAATTCTAAGATACCGACACAACCAATGGGGAACAAATTGCAGAAATGCACAAAGCACGTGCACAGCAAATGACTAAGAACCAAAAGCAGAATTAAGTTATCTAGGTAAGAAAACAAAAGGCAGTATTTAGTCAAAAGCACAAACCTCCCAAGAGCAAGCAGATTGCCAAAAGTGAACGTGATACCAAATTTGATTGGATGGAAGAAAACAAGCATAGACTGCCAAGGCAAAAAATGACATTAGAACTAATAAGACAAAGAAATACATACCACAGAAATGATATAAGAACTACCTTCTTTTTTTTTCCCTCATGAACATCACATGTTTTAAATATCCAATCAGGAAAGCATATATAGTTGGTGCCCAGTGCTTGGTCCAAGCCATGGATAGGAAAATCTCTCTTTGTTCTTTTTCCTTAAGAATCCCTAACAATAACTTCTTTTTCTCTGGTTTCTCCTTTTCCCTGTATTCTCCATTTCTTCCATATGGCATTGAATGTTTGGACCTTTTAAAGCACCCAATTAATCCCACCAGGTCATTGCAGTCCCCAAAATCTACCAAAGCTTATAAATCACTAATGTAGGAGGCCCAAGAGGTAAGGTTGAGGAAATTGCCATAGTTCAAACTCGTTTGTGACCAGGCTTCCAGACGTGCAGCCTCAGCCAACTCTTTTAACCCCTCGGGGATTTTTGCATCAGCAAAAATATTTCAGTAAGAGAGACCAAGTGGAACAACCTATCGGGGATGTAGGCTCTTCAGTCCTAAACAACAATCCTCTAGGTAATTAAAGAATCCCCTAGCCTCAAATTCGTGAGCTCTCATGCAAAACCATGTTCATTTGCCTATCTTTTAGTCTAGCACGGACGTTCTACATATCAAAGGTCAATTCATTCCATTTATCTTCTTTCTAATTGGAATTCATGTGTTTTCCGTAGGTCATCATAAGCAAGCATATCAACAGCATAGATCACACTAAATTGAAAACTACTTACCAAAAGCGTGCAAGTTAACCCAGCAGCCAAACATATGGCAAAGCCATAGAGCCTCTGTCCAATTGGAGAAGAGAAACGAAGTCAAGTCAAGAGACCAATGGAGAATGTTTTTTCATAGGCTAGAGTCTTGCAAGCGAGCAAAAAATAAAATTTTACTAGTCGAATGTCGATTTTATGTACTTCTCTACTTCATATAGCAAATTGTTGGAATTATCTGTAGTAGCATACTAATAACAAAGAGATCAAATTGTTAATGTAGGTGGATAACAACACTCAAAACAACTGTCTTCAGATATACAGTTGATTAATTCAGCTATCTATCTCGCTAATACACCACCAACATCAACAACAAGAAGTCAAGTGGAGTCGAAATGCTCGCGCTGAACAGATCCTGCTTAAAACCATCTCCTTTGACTATCTAAGGAGCAAACAGATGAAACAAAATCCTGCATGACGTTGGAGTAAGAAAGAAAGAAGAAACCCTAACGACGACGACCTCGGAGCAACTCGAGATTCAGGGACTTCACAATGAGCACGCTCTCCAAATCACGACAATCAGGAAGCGGGAAGGGGGGATAGAGGAGGACCTGCTTGGTGGTGAGAGTGCACTGACGGTTGAATTCGTCCATGAAGGAACTGGTGGCGTCGTCGTCGGCGGCGGCGGAGGAGGGGGCTTCCTCGTCCATCTCCATGCCGACCAGCATCTTGACCTTCTCGTACGCCTGGTTCATCTTCTCCATCGTCTCTCCGGGGGTTGTCTACTCGGGGATCTGCAACTGCAAGGCCGAATCCCACTCCGATTCCCGAGTCGAATCGAATCGAATTGAATCGGAGCTGAGATCAGATCGCGGGGAGACCCTCTTGTTGAAATCGGGAGGAATGCGACTTCGCTCCCAACATCGGATGCGGGGATTCGGACATGGCAACGGAAGACAGGACAGAACCCGCTGGGGCCTTTTTTTTCTTTTTTTTTTTTTTTTGGCGAAATCACAAATGAAAATAGATTATATCGATTGTTTAACGAAAGATATATACTTTGAAAAATATTTTTTTAAAAATAATTAGTTGTGCCATTTGAAATAATTAGTTAACATAATATAATTTTTATTATCTATAATAATCTAAGTTAAAAATTTTATGTGCCATAAAAATACATTTCATTGATTTATTTCTAAAATAAACCCGAATTAAATTAAAAATATTTAAAAATTAAATTAAAAAATCCCTATTATCTTTTAACGATAGAGTGATGGAGTGACGCGTCTGGATATGATCACATGAGAACCATCACCACAATAGCCATCGTCATTTTTGATCGCCACATAGTTATAATAACCTTCGACCATCGCCAATCGTTATCACTGACTAGTTGATCGTGTTCAAACAATTAAGGATGAACAAAGAAGATTTATGCTCACATGGCTATCGCAATTGAATGTCCTTCAAGATGGTTGACCACAACAAAGTCACGTCCATCCCCGTCGCTCAATATGCCAATGCCGTCCATTAGTAAATCTCCATACACTTCATTTGCGACACCTTGGTGACCTAAGACTCTTGTCTTGGCTGGTGTATTGATTGCCTCTAATGCGGCGAAGCTAAGCGAGGACTATTAGCCTAGAGGTGAAAATGTCGGTGGATCCGGTGAAGCTAGCGGCAAGGAAACAAATGGAAGGAAGCTAAAAGAGAGCGGGTATGAGGACGCTAGTGAGGGAGCTCAATGGGCAAGATCTGAAGATCTCGTGGGAGATTGAGCTGAGCAAGTGGGATGCATGACGACTTTCCCATAG
Organism: Corymbia calophylla; assembly: GCA_014182845.1. NCBI lineage: Eukaryota > Viridiplantae > Streptophyta > Magnoliopsida > Myrtales > Myrtaceae > Corymbia > Corymbia calophylla. The sequence continues at coordinate 194,574 of CM024701.1, read as the reverse complement.
GCAAGGTGAAATACGCATGTGCCACGAACACTTATCGCCAATTCGAGTTGGGGAAATCGATCGAGAGGGCGACGGACGGGGATGGCAGATTTGGGGCATTACTGGAAATGTTGGAAGTGATGTGCGGAGGAGTCTCAAATATTTTCGATTCTGTCTTAGATTTCATTAAATATGTGGTTGGATTTTCAATAATTCAAAAGATATTTAAAGGACTTTTAATCCCATCTTATTTTATCATATTTCATTATGAATCTGGATGACGAAATACATTCCGATATGATCACTTGAGGATCATTATTATGTCACTATAATGAAATTATTACTTGTATTAAGCACATGTACCCGCATGCGCGAGCATCCTCTCTTCATAGTGCTGAGCTTGCAACAGTTGAATGCAACATTAACAATATTTTTAGGAATAACATAAGACTCATGAGAGTTGAATCGCAAGCTTAAATTATAGTCCCTTAAGAAGATGACATGCTTCATCCCGATGAAAACGTGACACCATCCGCATCCCTTCTCCTGTGCTAGCAAAGTCATCTTGGATCCATGGGTTCCAATTTCTATATAGGGAAACTCATTTTAGTTTAAGAGTGCACACACCCGACATGATTTGATAACAAATAAGACAAAACACGAAAGATAATTTGAACATGATAATGACTTGATGCAACACATCGTCAACACAAATAATGTATCAGTAGTAGCTTAATGATTTAGCTTGTTAGTTATGAAATACAACGTATTGGTGCAAACGATAAAGACAAATTGTTTGCACACAATTGGTAGCATTTAAACAGGTGAACTTCGGGAGTTTTTGAACTGAAAATTCTCCAATAAGTCAATCAATCCGCATTTAACTTTACACGCAAGATCCACTTTGAAAAGCTTATTTTCAACTTTAGACAAATTAACTTATCCATATAAAGAAATATTAATTTGCCGATTAGTACGATATCACTGCAATATGACACGTGGATGCGATTTACAAGCACGCGTGTTCACAATTTCATCTCACACTAGACAATAGACATCATTTTATTCCATTAATTACACAAAAATCAAACTAGGAAGCACCCATATTCGTGACATTGGTGACAACACAACATTACATGATCTTACAAAAGAGAAGTTACAGCCATGTACCGGGCAACATGAACTACGTGTAGATGTTACATATGATGAGCAAGTCATTTCCATCGGACATATCTCCGGGCAAAATTCAAAGGCTCCCAAGGGAATGCGAGGGACGGCTCAGTTGCTCTTGCGACAATTGAGACGGACCTCGCCGCCGGAGCCTTGCTTGACGTCGAGCAGGCTCATCTTGAGCATGGCCTGCTGGAAGTCGAAGAAGAACATGGCCTGGTTCATGGCGTACCCATTCACCACCCCTTTGGTCCGGGCGCTCGCGAACAGGGTCTGGTCGGAGGTCAGCACGCCCGCCCTGTTGACGAGGGCGTAGTAGTAGGCATTGTCGAATGCGTTGCGCGTGGCGTCGAAGGATTGCTCGGCGTTGTCCCCGGCGCTGCACGTCTTGGACAGCGTCTTGGCGAAGCTGGACTCGAGGGTCGGGTCGGAGTTGCTCAGCCTTTGCTTGAACGACGAGCACCGTGCCACTCCCAGCGTGTGTGCACCTATCAGACCCGATTGATTGCGAATTAGCAAAGACACGATCCGCTCTATGATTTGATTGTACATGTTTTTTGATTGCTTTATGGTAGCAGTGTCTTGGATAAATTATTGATGTAAAGAGAAGGTGATCCTAGATCAAAGATTTGCCTGACCCACCCCTCCTAAAACAAGACAAATTAGTTTGCCTACGCCTTTCATCGACCCTCAATTAATACGCTTTAATTATTCTTTTGTGGGTCATGCCATCTATGTTCTAGAGTGTCGGTCACTCCTGTAGCTCTATATCAACCCTTGGAGTGACTTGAATAGATAGCATTGGATGCTCCGGGGGGACATGATTTTACGACTTAGTGCGTGATGTTTTCATTGAATTGAATAGCATTTCGCATGCGAGGATTGATTTGGATTGATGGGAAGGTTGCTTGGTACACGAGACCATGTAAAGATATTCCTCGAATAAAGATGTATGTTTAGGTATGTACCGGACAAAGCGACCATCTCTTGGGCGGAGAAGCCGTGCTGTCCGAACATGCGAATGAGTTCGGAGGCGTTGAAGGTGGGAGCCGGGAGGTTGATGGTGTCCTCGATCCTCGATCTCGTTCCGTCCTTCCTTCCTTTCGGTATCTCGTATCTTGGACCTCCCGCCTGTGATTCTTATAGTTACGTCAAGAGAGTTGAAAGAGGAGAGTAAGCCTTGCGCTCATGGAGGATTTAGGCAGAAGATATTACCCAAAACACAGCGTCCCGGGCGGCCATGGCCAAGATATCAGCGCAGGAGACGACGCCTGGGCATTGCTCTTCGATCTGCTCTTTCGCATCGTCGATCACTTTGTACCCTCTCAAGCTCAAATTCGCGGGCGAGTCTTTCTCCGCGGTGTTGTCCTTGGTCGAATCTAGCAACACCGACGCATCGCATCCCTGCACATGCACATACGTTCCACGTCCAGGTTCAACAAGCAGCATAGAAAGTCATTGCCTATATATATGGGTCCATGAGATGATACTTAGTAGAATTATGCTATGAGGTGACTTAAGCTCATGACAGGACCTGAATGAAGCAGTCGTGGAAATGCATGCGGAGGAGGCCGGCGGATAAAGTAGGGTCGGCCTGGAGGGCGGAGGCGACGGTGTTCCAGACGATCTGCTCGGCGAAGGGGCAGGACATGAGGTAGTAGTCCATCCTCAACCCATCGACTCCTGTCCCGAACCTTAACGACCCACCCAACCTCATCATCTCCATCAACAGCATCACCGTACACATCACGTCCGCCGCCGCTCTCTTCTTCACCCTCGCCATCGCTGCTGCCACCGGCACCGGAGATTCGAATGATATCCGAATTCTAAGGTGATGGGTATCTTGAAGAACGAAGTCCAGCTACTTCAAAAGTAAGTCCAAGCGTTCTACTTATATAGATGAACAATATGAACAGAAACTTGCATGATTGCGAAGGTTTACCTTCCATGTATGATGCTTAGAGTTAGAGTAAATAATATAAAGTTATTAAACGACCAAAGCACACTCGCTCACACACGTGGGAAAAGTCGAAGATAGTGGGGGTCTAGTCTATCCACTCCTCCACGATGAGATGAAATGTGCATGACCACCTTTGACAAAACTAATCACTTTCTTATTGTTCTGATTGATCCCCAGTGACAGGTTTTCCTCGACACGTGACGAGTCACCACTGAATCATGCAATAGCCTCGATTCTCATTGGTTTCATGCGCCCATTAAGAGATGGAAATGCTACTATGTTCATTCAGCAATATACACAGTTGACTTTAAAAAAGCAGGTTTGGGTGACTGATTGGATTTCCAAAGATATCCATCGTGGCGGTATAACAATCACCATTACTTTCTCTGCTGTACAATGAGTTATCTTAGTGCTAACATTTTTAGATCAATCAATTGGCTCCACGCAACACATCACAACATGAAAGTCCTAACATTCTAATAATTCAGCCGAAAGTGCAGCTCCATAATGACAATATATATAGGCATATTCTCTCTCTGCTCTTCCCAAAGGTAACATCATATTTGAATTGAGTGTCCAAACATTTGTTCTAAATTGTTAGACAATGAAGAGATTATATCTTATGGTCTTGACTCGCATGGCATGGAAAGGATGATAGGACATGAAGAAGGCTTACGACAGGCTTTACCTTATCTATTATTACAACAATCATATATAGGTGAGTCGTGTTTTTGATTTCATGTCATGTTTCGTTTTGCCAAGGCAACTATTCATTCTGCTTTTTGGGTCTCATGAACATCCAAAAGTTTAGTTTATTAATCAAACCTCGCGCATAATTTAGTAATAATTATTCTAACAGTTTTAGCGATTATGAGTCGTTGAAAGATCTCTACAAAAAATGGGTTTGTAGAAGCTTGTTAATCACTGTTTTAAACCCAAGAAAAGGTGGTAGTGACCATTCATCAGAAGCTTACAGAGAGTTGATCAAATTTTTCTAGAGAAAGCGTGATTGATGTTTCTCAGCAGTGAGTAGCATGACATGTAGATAAAACTTCACAGAAGAAAGTGTTGGGTAAGCAAATCATAATCACACATGTATCCATTCGTGCATGGCGGCTGCTGGGTTGGGCCATGTGGGTCTAAAGACAGTGAAAGTGCATAACACCCGTATCCATTGCAGCTGTTCTCCAATATGTCGAGAGAGAGAGAGAGATGGGGTGAGAGAAAAGCAAGTATACCTACTCCTGTTGTTGCGTGGGAGTGGAGAAGCCGATAGTGCCTTAGAAAAGGAGTTGTGGAAAATTTGCGCGTGGGAGGGTACTAATCGTTTGTCCCCGTGAGTGCCTCTCACACGCATTCTCCGAGTCATAACATTAGAATGTTGCCTTTCCTTCATGTTGACGAATTGCTTGCTGTTCATGATTGAGATTTTGCTTGCCCCATCCGATGACCCCAAATAGTAGCCCCCAATTGAGGGAGAGTTTCGCGCACTTAACACTTCCACAAAAACTACTAACTTCTTTGAGATTACATTCATCCACGTACGCACCCGCCACCATTGCAACCATTTGAGTTATCACCACCGCCACCAGCCTAAGTCTATGGTAAGCAAGTTCTTTGTCAACCCATTTTGTAAAAGATGCTTGACACGAAAAAGAGGAGAGAAAGAATTTACCTTGATTTTTCACGAAATAAATGAAATCGAAGACAATAATTACTCCTCTCCTCTCTTCTTTAGTTATACAATAAAAATAATTGTCAAATCAATCAAAAGGAATAAGGAGAAAGAGCACTTAAGTGATCCACCATAGAGGTCCAGTGTTATGTGCGCATGCAGGTCCTCCTGAGCCTTTAAATTAGGTCCACAAGCCCAGAGAAAAAGATTTCATATAGGAAGGGACAAGAAAACATGACGACTTCCTTCAAAACTCATCCATCGTTCAATATTTCCTGAACATTCAGTTTCGTGCCTTCTTCTTTATTATTCCAAACACATCCCATAGAGCCCACCATGCATGAAGACAGCTTGTAGCATATACACAATGCAACTATGCACCTGTTTCAGTGCATGTATGAGAGAAATGGCCCCTTTGCTCTTTCAGAGAAATGAGCACGGATTCTTGTCAAAGTGAACATTCAAATAGACACATGTGCATCAAGGTGCCTGAACCGCGCTAATCCAACAATGGCAATTCAATCATCACATCAGATAAGAGAGGGAGCATCTATAATCGAGCTAACCTTTTTCCTTTTCACTTTTCAGCAGAGACACAAACATTTACAAGTTCGAAGAAAACATGGCGCAAAATTAGCGTTGAAACATCTTCTGTCCAGCTGTTTCACTTATGTACAACTTCCCAAGCGGTCCTCCTAAGGGTCAGCTTCACTAGAATAATTTAAGTTTAGAGAGCATTTACAACATTAAAACACCATCGGTTAGCATCTGATTAACGTGGACATCGACAACGGAAGCTTTCACCTCATCCTTGTCATCCTCACCACCCTTGATCATCTTGCACCCGCCACAAATGAACCTTGCAGGAACCGACTCCGAGTCGTTTATGCCTGAGCACCTTGTATGCTGCCACACGCCGCACACGTCGCATGCTAACATTCTCTCCCCATCATCGTCCTTGGCTCCACACTTGCAATCCACCGTCCAGTTTTCGAGGCCCCTCTCCATTCTGTACTTGCTAACCCCATTTTTCACGAAGCATCTTCCCCGAACACAAACTAAGTTAGTCAAACCCCTTAGATGCTTGACCTGGGTGGAATCATCAACACCTCTATAGTCAAGTAGGTCATCCGCTTGAAATCTTCTAAACATCAGATATACATCTTGAAAAGCTCTCGACACTTCGTGCTTAAGGTCAGAAACTGTAGCATCTGGGGACAAAATAATTAATTCTGGAGGAGGACATATGGTACTTGACATTGCGTGATCTGCCAGTTCCACCTGACACAGGAGAGCAATTGAAAACGGGTTCGCAGTTGATGGCGCTTCTTCTGCCCTGTAGTCTTTCATGAACTGCTTGCAATCAAGGAGTCTCTGGGCTGCCTCCACGTAATCCGTTGCATGAGTTCCTTCATTCAACATTGTATGAGGATGAAGAATAGTCTCATACAAATATCTCATATCTCGTATGAGATTATCCTCCGATGGACGACTGATGAAGGAAGACTTCATGCCAGATGCGTTCACAGTGGATGCACTGCCTCCAGGCTCAAGCCTGAGAAATAGGTTAAATGCTTTGAGAAACAGAGACTTGCTGTACACAAAGAATGCAGCACTAACGGAGAGAGAAGAGGTGTGAAGCAAGCTCTAAGGAGACGATAGTTGGAAAGAACATGGCACTTTGGAAATCTAAAAAGGACTGGTTTAACTAAACAGAACGGTCATTGTCTGTGTGAAAGTATCTATCAAATAAAGAAGAACCTAGAAGCGACTGATAACTGACCTGTATTCAAAATCACCATTATCAGGATTCCACCGAGAGCAAATGACCATTGCACTAGAGACGGATTTATCCCCGAGCTCCTGAAGACAGTGATCAAGAAGCTCCACAGATGCTACTCTGTAAGCAGCACCCCTAAGCGAACGCCTGCTCACCCAATTAGAACTGGAGACAGCCCGTAACACCCTCACTATGGCTTCTTCCACTCGTTCAACCTCACTTCTTGTCCAAGAACCCGAGGCCCCACAATCACGGGACCTGACCTTGTTGAAGATGGCATCACCATCTCTCGAGGAGGATTTCCGAGATCCATGGACCAAACTCAATAAAAAACAAAAGAGATCCCTTATATTTACAAGCTCGTGCTTGGCCAAGGATTGGTAGAATGAGATAACGTCTGGCAAGCGAGAAGAAGGGTTCCATTCTTGAGAGAGTAAGGTTGACAGAGGCAGGCTGGAGAGGATTTCCACGGACCTATTATAGACATCCCGTGTGATACCAAAGCTACCAGTGCCAAATTCGTAACCCCACTCACCATACCATGGGTGTCCCTTGGTGACAGCATGCAGCAGTCGGTATTCCATCCCAAATTTCTTCGATACGTCCATAACACTAACCTTTCTGCTCATACATAGAAAAGAAAAATGTTCAAGTTTAACAGACAGCTCGTCCAGAAAATATAAAGTCCCACTGATTAATTCAGTAAGCAGACATTGGAACCAAGAAACAAATACACAAAACACCAGAGAGATTTTATAGATGGAAGTGACAACTAAACTCATGCAGAAATTCTTGAAATAAGATGATATCTCCCCCCAGTTTCTACTACCGCACGTCTCATTTCAGACGTCTAGAATTGGTAGTTGCCTATGCATATCCTTTTTCTTCATCTTTTTCTTATCTATTATCGTTTACTAGCTTCTCTTCTCGTTTAAAGAAATGTTCATTTCTTTTTATGGGAGAAGTAGGAGGACGAGCATGAAAGGGAAGATATGATCTACATTGAATACTTCCTCTGGAGAGTACAGGGAATCAGTGAGCGATGACAAGCATAAGGTAGCATTATGAGTTAATCCTATCCTCAGCTTACACGAGAAAGGAAAGAGCAGTTTCTTCTAACTCGATGCAACTCCATTTATCGGGGTATAAAATGAATTGAGAGAATGCTAACCTCACTCCAAGCGCTTTGCAAAGGCGGTCCCAGAAATCCATAATGTGACAGCCGGAAAGGAACCTGGAACCCCCTTCCCGGCCATTGACCCTAAGCAGATGGCCGAATCCATTGGAGTGGACCACAGCGTGCAAAAGGTGGGTAGTGTTCTCCAACTGGTGAAACACCCAGTCCTCCACATCTTCCTCGGTCATCACATGGTTGCAAGACTTGCACCTGCGAAAGCGAGAAAACCCAACTAAGCGGTCACGACGCCGAACACATGACAGACGATCAAATGGGCAGGAAGGTGGGTAAAGGGGGAGTAGCGGGGGGGTTCACCTGGACTCGGAGAAGTGCAAGAGATCACCACAGCAGATGCAGGGCTTGTGGTGTCCGCCGATGGAACTCCCGTCGGCCTTGATTATGAAATGGTACCGCTTCCCGCACACCGGATGCCCGCTCCACCCTTTAAAAAATCAAGAATCGTAAGTCCAAAATCGTGAGGATACAAATCAACATCTGCTATCTCTGAAAACCCATGAATCATCAAGTCAAAGGAATTATCGCATGAACCATGATAAATCCAAGACCAAGAAACGACAGGATGGAACAGGGCCAGTCATAGTAAATCAACATTTTCACTCGTTCACCCGGCAATTAAAATCAAGAAAAGAAGAAAAAAAGAAACGATTTTTATCCATCCATTCACAAATCCAAGAAAGCAGGACGGCCGATCATTGTCGGGGACCGAGCATGACGTGGCAATGCAATTAGCTGAGCCGTCTCGGGTATCAATTTTTTTTTTTAATAAATACAAGTCGTCATGAGTCATAGTGGTGTTTCGTTTCGATGATGGAGCACAGCTGTCCGAGATGGTGGGCCACTGCCAGCTCACCGTCGCTTAATCAGCATCGCGCCACGTATTGCTTGACCAAAGCCGCCCGTCTCTTATTTATTTATTTAAACAAAAAAAAAAAAAGGAAACGAAATAATTTTTTTAATGCGCAAATCCTACTAATTTCCCGGGGGGTCCAATTGATCCTGACCGTTGCTTAGTCCTCACAGCCATCAATATCTCGTGTTCATGTCATCTCGTATCGCGAGACGTTTCGGTTCGGACCGGCACGATACATTGGAAGCAACGCCTAGTCGGCCCGGCGGTCGACGTCATTCGCGAGGGGCGTGCTCCTCCGCACCGGACCGGAAAACCGTCCGCCGAATAAGGGGGTAGCAGTATTACGAAACAAGAGAGATACCGAAAAGCCGAGAAACGTTGTGACTCAGCGAGTGAACTCACCGACGACTCGGCACTGGTCGCAGTACACGGATCTGGATCTGGAGACCTCCTCCTCCACCACGTCCAGGCACACCGCCGCCGGCGACGGGTCGGGGCCAACCCCGGTCGTCATCACGTCCCCCACCCGGAACACGACCTGCCACGTCGTCAGGTGGGGGAAAAGCGAGGACGGCGGCGGCGGCACGGCGTGCCTGGACAGGAACTCCTTCACCCTCGTCCTGAACGGGCCCCCCGTTCCTCCTCCGGCGCCGGAGGCCGACGAGGAGGAGGAGGAGAAGGGGAAGGTGAGGAAATCGAGGAGGTCGGCGGTGACCCGCCTCTTCAGGCGCTTCATGGGCCTCCCAGAGACGACTACCATGGTGCCGACAGCTGCTATGGTGGCGCGTGGGGGTCAGATCTCGGCTGGGTGGTGGCGGATCTGGAGGGCGGAGATCGGGAGGTGGGGTTAGAGCTGGGGAGGTCGAAGGATTCGTGATCTGAGAGAGAGAGAAGGAGGGAGAGAGAGGGAAAGGAGGTTGGAAGATTCGATTTGAGGTCTGGGTATGGGCGAGAGAGTGACGATGGCTATGGGGGTAACAATTCCAAATCAATCCTGTTTGCTGCTTCTTCTTTCCTGTTTCTTCTTTTCGTTGGTTGCTCATTCGCCTATCTATTTCCATGGCGAAACTATAAAAAAAAAATTAAAAGTTAAAATTAAAATTAAAGGAAAGGAAATATCTTTTAAATTTGCGGGTTTTTTTTTAAATTAATTTATAAAGAGAGAGAGAAAGCGCGTTTTGGGAATCGCGAGAAATTTGTTCTTCTCTCCTTTGAGTCGGTTCTGGAGAGAGGGCAAAATTGATATTAATTGCTTTATGGAGCGAGCGAGCGGAAAACAATGCGTGGCCTTTTCTGCTTTTTCCCCCCTTATTTTTATATATATATTTACATTTATTTATTTTCCCAATTTGCTGCTTTGTTACTATATTTTAGAGGGCCGGCTTTCGGGGGCGGTGTGAAATTACGGGAACGCCATTGTGAGGAAGTTTCTAGGAAGCCGAGCCGGGTCGCCCCGGGCGGGTTGCCGAGTCATCCTCCCCCCCTCCTCGGAAGCCTGCGACGTCGTTCTGTGGTGGGAGGGAGGGGCGGACGACGTCCACGTCGCACGGGTAACGGGGAGCGTCGTCAGTCAATGCGTCCGTAATTACCATCTTGACCTTCCCCTCCTGAACAACGATGAGGGCAACAAAGAACGGACCAATTATTTGAGGGGGCGATTTTTCCTCAGTTTGTTGTACAAGCCAAAACAATTATTTGTTTCTCTGCTGGCTTCTTAGGATGAGAATAGCCGTCTTTCTTTGGAAGCCTTGCCCTTTTCCTTTTTCTCTCTTGAATCCATTTATTCCTTTTTATTATTATTATTATTATCACTAAAAATTTCAAATTAATATAATTATAATAAATTTATCTCAAATTAATTTTTCAATCAACAACAATCTCAAAGTGGCACGCCCATGACAAATTTATCTTTAGTTAATTTTAATAAAATTTTTACTATCTAATTACTAAGTTGAATGACACATGATAATTGATAAGTGTACTAATTTAAAGTTTTACCTTCCGTTTGTAGTTTGTAATTGCAATTTAACAGAAATTAACGAAAAATAAATTTATCACGGATGCATTAATTTGGATTTTTTGTAATTAAAAAATTAATTGGGGTAAAATTAACTCAAGTATATGAATTTGAAATTTTTTTTGTCTTGACTGTGCACATGCATGGTACGAAACTTTAACCTAGAACGAGATTCGCCAGAATATTCTTCGATCCGCTCTCTGTGAATAGTAATTAATAGAACGTAATTAATAGAGCGAACTTTTTGGAATCGCTGCCCGCTCCATATATTTACGAAAAATGTCCAATCATCGGGAGTCAAACTCCCATCAGTGGAAGTGCAAGTGTATGACCGACCCATAATTTCTAGCAATCAACCTATTAGTTAATGATGTCCCTTTTTTTTTATAATAAAGTTTCCGTTCTAATTTAATCTGTCATAATCTCCACAATCGATGGGTTACTTGCTTTGATTATTCGCATTCGCTTCCACAAATGTTTTTTCTTTTTTTCCTTTTATCTATAAGAAGGACGGTGAAAGTAAATGTCCACGTGCTCTAATTCTCTTTTAAATGAAACAGTTAATCCACCTTTTGGCTTAAAGATTTCTTGTAAATTCAAAATCAAGAATAATTAATTATGGGTCGAATACCTTGAGTTTATTCACCAGGAGTTTATATATACATTTTTAATGCTAATTATCAATTTTATTCAAGCATGATTGACAAAAGACAAGTATTACAAATTTATTTATCTCTAAACTATTTTTCATATATTATAATTAATTATGTATAATAGTAAATCAGAGACTTTACTTTTATGTTTATATTTATATCTACTGCAATAATTAGAATCCATCACATGATGTGGTAATCTTGTTCACAGTCCATAATCTGTAAAGATTATGCTAAATATTGTTATGACGATAGTAGGGGAGCTGGAGATTTTCTCTTTGTAAGGATGAAGACTAAACACAAGGTAGTCCGATGTTATTGCCGGAAAATCGGACAAGGTGATCTTTACTGCTATTTATTAAATAATGATATATGGAAAGATAATAGCTAGAATCAATGCGATATCGTAACCTTCCTAAACTAAGGAAAGATAATTTGGAAATTCTTACTGAGCTTACCAGGAATGCAAGAATCGCTTGATTAGTCCTATCCTAATTGAGAGAAAGTTCTAGAAATGCTTGGTTGTTGAGATATATCTTCTCCAATATACCCTCGTGCGAATGCCAATTTTGAACTTTAAAGGCCGTGTTTGGTGATCGGTATAAATTATTCTATTTAGTGTTTACCGACGTTCTCAGGATTGGATCAACCCGAATATATCGGATAAAATGCCTAATAAGAAATCTGGCTTAAGTGGTAGAATAAACATATATTAAATATAAAATTTTAAAAGTTAACAACTCCCACGAACCAAGAAAACTCCACCTCAGACAAGAACCACCATCCTTGGCATTTCTCAAGGGCAGCACCCCACTACCACTTTGTTGATGTCACTCAGTCCGACATCCTCAAGTATTCTTATTGGTGCCCTTGCTCGCGGCTCACTTGACTAGGCCTTACCACCTCATTTGTGGCCCCCTCGTTTGCTCAATCAGTTTTTCAACTTTTCTACCATCACTGAATCATCTCTTGGTTCCTCTCTCTACTTCACCTTTAATTACTCATTCTCGACCTCAATTGTTCTACAATCTCTCCCTTGGTCGACTCTGAACTAGGCGTTCATCAAATGTTTGATGAAACACGAGAGAGATCCTCCTCAACTTCAATTCAAAATTTTGCTTTATAGAAGATGTGTCATGTTCGTTGAAAATGGTCAAGCTCCCAAGGTCAATCTTTGAAAGTCATTAAGCTCTTTAAGTCGATTTCCCATAGACCGCTGGTTGACGATGGTAGTCGAGAAGGTTTGAGTCATCAAGTACACGAGGTTACCGTCGGAGATGGGATATTCAAAGATTTTCGAATAGGAAATTTTATTTAAAGATTTGTAATTCTATTTTAAGTTGCAAATTTTCAAAAATTTCAAATCTTATCATAAGTTGCACCAAACATTTGTCGGGATATTTCTACAATGTGGAAAGTATAGGGAGGATTTCAATCCCTTTTTTTTTTTCACCTTATCCAAATCTAAATCTAGCCGACCAAACACAACCTAAATGAATAAAATGTTGTAGTGCAAGAGGCTTTGTTAGTGCATTTGCAAGTTGATCATGAGTGGACATGCGCAACATACCTTTGTTAACCATGTCACGGACAAAGTGATAATCAACGGCAAGGTTTCATCATAGAATTAAAAACAGGATTAGTGCACTTATAAGTAGCACTAATGTTCTTGCAATAAATACTAGGTGTGGTTGAAGAAGACACTCCAAGTCCAAGTAATCCATGTGACCTTAGAAGGTGTAACTACAACGACGCGCTACTCTATTTCCGTGAATGAATGAGCAAAAAATCATTTTTTCAAGAGCATCACAACGTAAGATTTTACCTAATATAAACAATGTAGGCAATCATAAAGGTATGATCATTTAGATTGCATGCCCAACCACTATTAGAGAAATGCATGAAGCAATGGGAGGGACTACTTTGTAAGTATAGGCCAAGATTGAGATAACGGAAAACAAGTCTAATAGCACTCTAGTTAAACTCGATTGGTTGATGTATAAACTAAGAAAGTTTCTTTACCACAAAGGCAATATCAAGTCTTATGAATGCAATAATTGGAGAGTACCATAATCTTCATATATTTAGTGACATATGTAAGAGGTGACCTATCAACAAGAATGAGGGAATTATTGGTGGCCATTGGGATAGCAATCTCCTTGGCTCCGAGCATGCTTGCTCAATCAAGAATGTCCCTTATATGCTTGTGTTGTGTGAGAAAGAGACCACACTTTGTGCCTATCACCTCAATTTCCCAAGTAGTAACGTATCTCTTTTAGTGAAAATTTACTAGCAAGAGCTCCTAGAATTTTTTGAAAAAATATGTATCATTTCATGTTTTAATCAAATCATCTACAAAAACTAAGAAATAATCATTGCTACTATTATTGGCCACCGGTCAAGTTCAGTGACCCCCTTTGACCATCCTCCAACCTTGCCAACCCTTTCCAGCCTCTAGCGAGGGGCGGCCTTGCCTAACTCTCGCCCTCTCTAATGATCTCCATTGGCCATCACGAAGCTGGTGACTGATGGTGGAGGGAAATAAGAAAAATAGGAAAAAGAAGGGAAAAGAAAAGATGGAAAGAAGGAAAGAGAAGAAAAAATATATTAATAAAAAATTTCAAAAAATATTTTAAAATTAAAAAATATCCACATTGGTTGTGATCGTGCATAGTATGACCAGCATCCACCTTAACAAAATTTCATAATAAATTGGCCAAATGGACTCAATTAGACTTATATAAAAATATTTAATATTAAATTAATTCAATTGAAATGTTTATGATTGAATTAATGCCAAATAATAATAATAGTTTAGATTTTTTTGGTACTTTTCCCCAGGTACAACTCTACTCAAAACCATGTCATTTTGCATTTGTTTCATTTTTCTGCCATTTTTTTTTTCCCATTCTTTTCTTACTGTCCATCATCTTCTTCACCAGACAACTAGACAATTCTAAAGGCCTTCGAGATATTGTCCAAACTTCACAAGCTCGAGATCCAGCTCCAGATCTTGCGACTCAAACTCCACCGCATCATGTAGAGCTGATTGCTCTAATTCCATGGATTTACTCACAACAATGGCCAAGACACTGACATTAACTGAAAAGGTGAAAGTATGGTACCTAGCTCTCTTGACTTCCTATTGCACCCCCTCAGAGAGCTTCAGTTGGCTTCTTTTCCTTGACCCGTAGTTGCTCTCCCATTTTTTTCTCATTGCCATAAGTTGAGAACAGGCAATGCCGGATATGACGAAAATGTCGCTGGTTTTAAGGAGCTCCAAGCTCAAAGTAGGTTGATCCCAACGAGCCCAGTCAAGACCATTTTGCTTCGGCCGGGGCCAATTTGGGTGGACGCGCTAGAAAACGAGGTGAATGGCCACTGCTCCTCCATGGCCTAGCCATCGAGATCTTGATGAACTCAACGGCCATGAACCGAGCCTCCATATCTAGAGGTTTAGCAGCTCACCATCGAGCATAGATCTGGATTGCTTGGCGTTGCCAGAAGCTCGTACAACCCCACGGTCACCATGATCATAGGTAACCTCAGAAAAAAGAAAAGAAAAGAACCGCCCTAGGGAAGCAGATGAACAGTAGCGTGGAAAAAGTTAATCGCAGTACTTCATACCAGACATGTCCAGTCCCCTCGTGACTAAAGACAAATCCATTCCATTTGGTACGAGTCAATGGCCTCAAGTGGCAAGGGAAAGGCATGGTATGAAACAGGAACAATGAAAAGACATGCCTAGTCGAGCCTCCCCACAAGAAGGTTGACCCAAAATCACAGAGCAGAGACACCACAGAAGCTAGGAACTGCTAAAGAGAGGTCGGTCTCAACAAAGGACAACTCCCACTACTCGAAATGAGACATGAACGTGGAACGTTTGCATCGTGTGGTTTTAAGTACTCAGAGAAATTAAGGCAATCTTTTTTCTCTCAAACGCCTAACTAGCAAAAAATGTATGGTTACAATAATAAGATCACATGAACGTGTGAGTTCAAACTGTAAACTGCAAAAAAAGCTCAAAGCAAACAATAATAAAGAAAAGGACCAAGCAGCCTATCTAAACTTTTTCTTAAGGAATGTAGAGCCACCATTGAAGAAAAAAAGCCAAATTGATATCACGGTCATGGACATGGTGCAAGAAGAAACTGCAAAGCTCCTTAGAAAGCTCAGCGCTCCTTGCATGCCGCCATGCCCTGCAATTCTTTAGGATGCTACCCTGCCTACAAGCCTTCCTTAAATATGTGTGTATATATATCCTACAAATGCTAAACAAGCCAAAATTTGTCGAAGTTAATAAATGTAAACAAAAGAAAAAGGGGAAGCAAGCGAGACACTCCCGATCTTGCTGCACATCCTGTGCCACAGGCATTGTCTCAAATGGATCAATGGCAGCTCAGTTTGTTTTCTTATCCCCTTCAGTCAAGGAAGCCACCTCTGCACCCTGGGATGCTTGAACATCTTCAGCCGAGAATCCATATTCATTGACGCGTGTCTTGTCAACGGGTATACCCATCTTTGGTACAGATAAATCAGGAAAATGATGTCTGCACAATACCACCAAGGAACAAATATGAGAATTGCTGATTACAACCACACAAAAAGACTAGAACAGCAGAGTCAGCAGTAGAGAATAATCCAGCGTAATATAGTAGATCAGACGACAAGCTTAATTGTGATTATTTTAACAAGACAGAGAAAAAGGGGCCAAAATTAAGTAAGTGCGCTAGTGTGTCAATGACAATGAGCCTCTACAGAAAATTTATTCAGTTTGATAATCATTGGGAGATTAGCCACAAAGTCTAGACACAAAGATCAAGCAAGAAAATAATTTGGCTACAAATGATTAGATTACCATCGCGAAAGACAGAAAGCCGATGAAGTGTGGGCATTTTTATGACAAAGGCAAAGAGATCATCAATGATGGTGTTCAGAAACTTGTATGTCATCTGTCTCCACGGCATATGTGCCACTGACTGCAGTTTATAGTTTATAAATAACTGAGGGCACATTGTGATGAACCCTGCAACAACAGAGTGACAGGAAATTTAGAAACTAGATTAACATGATAGCAAACTATTGTTGGAGACAATGGCAATTAATCCAAACTATCAGGCAGTTCTATTCTCTGTCATTTGATAAGAGAGAACACTATCATGAATAACGAAGTTGGAACAACAAAGCCAGACATCCTACACAAAGACAAATAATAAAACTGAAAGCCCAAAAACAAAAGCATGACAAAGTAATAAATACGTTTGAAGAATCTCAGGGCGAAAAGGTTTACCATGAATACTTCAAAGTTCCGAAAGGATTACTGACAAACATGTATTATACTTGGCCAAATAACTATGTCTGAACTTAAATCAGCTATAGTAAACGACCGAGAAAACCAGCAAATGAATCCATTACCCAAAGTCTAGATTCAATTTTAAAGTGGGAAGAATTCACGTGAAGTATGCTTGATATTCAATCAATTCAATTACCAGTGCATAATAACATTGATTCTTTTCCAAGTAAAAGTCAAACTCCCAAAAGAATAATAACAAGACAAAAGGTTAGGCATGGAAATCGTGATAGAGCAGTAGAAGCATATGTTTGGGGGACAGCAAAGAGAGACTTCAAGAAATGCTACATCCAAATTCTGCAACTCTTGTTTCCTTTTGACAGGTATGGAAAAAAGTTCCACGGGTGTTTGATGTGGCTTTGGGCTCTGTCTTAGAGTATCACACTTTCACTTAATATTGAACACCTCATAATTTACAAAAGCATATAGAAAGTACTATTTAAAGTCACCATAACTTTTGTTCTTTATATTTTGGAAAGTACAATGGTTTTTTTTTTCTTAGTGTATTGAGTGGATAGTCAAAGTAGTGGTTGTGACCTTAACTTGTATAAAAATTCAGCAGCTCAAAAATGTCATAGCATCATGGCAAATAGAACTAAGATACAGCAGAAGCAGCAGAAAGACAGGCCAGAAAACAAAGGTAGCAGAAGACAAATGCCCAACAGAAACACCCACCACTTTTTTTACTTGCCCCTATTTTCCATATCCTTCTATGAGTGGGGTGTAGAGGAGAAGACTTACCAAACATGTAAACACAGCTTGTGAGTGAAGAGAGAATCCATGAATACCAGCTCTTGTGGCGCTCATACATAAGGGAGTAAACTGAAGAGCATGCTACAAGCAAGAAAAGAACATAGGACAGATACTTCATAGCAAGATCATCATATTCTTTCGTTTTGTTCCCTGCATATGATTCCCGATCACGAAACTTCAACATGGGTATCTTGCCACTCCTATCAATCTAGAGATGAAAGAAAAGAGTTAAAACACTGGGAAAACTGGACAATAGAGAAGTATTAATGCAACAAAGAGCATAACATCATTTTGTTACTATTGGACAAATTTCTCCTTGTGTTAGATTCAAATTTTAAACATAAGAAATTCACAGGAGTGGACACATGCTCACTCCTGCACAGCCTTACACACAGAAATGCCTACAAGAAAAGCTCATGCATACTTTATTAACAATACCTCTATGTGCATTGCCTTCCCAATCTTCCAGAACTCTATGCAGCAACCAATTCCAGAACTTGCCAGTATCATCCATGACGTGTCATTGTCAAGCAGATAAAGGAATACAATGAGCTGACATATGAAGTTCACGACGACAGATTTTGCAGAAAGACCCTCCATAGACTTGTTTTTGTTCCAAAATTGGATATCTACAGAAAAATCAATTGGATATTGATTAGCCATCATCCTGTCCAAGAAGTGAGACTCCTCGGATATCAATGCCTACTGAATTTGTAGGGAAGAGTGCTATTGGAAATAACATACCATTCTTGAATGCCAGGAAGTCAAACACTGAATGAAGTAATGAAACAACCATTGTGATCCCCAGGAGATAAGGATTTCCTTCCAAGAATACCCTCTGGAATTTAAATAAGAGATCAAAATTACAAAATCAAGAAAACGGGCCAACTAATAAAGAGTGAGCATACATGAAAGGAGAAGTACCTTTAGTTCATCAGACTCCCCCTCAAGCATACTTCCATAACTGCGATGGACTTGAAATGACTGATCAATTTGTAAAAATAATTGCCACTTGGTCATGCTGATTGGACCCACCTCCAGATTTAGTGGCACTTCATCCACTGTCTCATTAATGGGTATCAACTTATCTCTAAGCAACCAAAATTCGTTGAAGAAGATAGTTGGAAAATAATTTCCTGTACCAGGTTCAACATTCAAGTCTGGATATATAGAGTTAAGAAGATTAACGTTTAACAGTATTGATTCCTTCAAGATAGTAGGAAAGCTAGTTTATCCCAAAAGCAGGATACTATATTATTAGAAGATAAAAATGAAAGTCTCCGTAAATATCGCAACAAAAATAAATGTTCCATTTATGACAAATGAAGAAATCACAAACAGAAAAAGTAAATCATAAAGTCCAAATCTTCAAAGAAATTTCTTCCTATTTGGAGCTTGAGAAGCATGTGGATCAAAGAATTCATCTAACTACCTGGCTCAAGTAACTGCTTGAGAAATATTAATATAACCAGGTATCAGCATAGATATGTTTAGAGAAGTCCATCAGAACTGAGAGTGCACTTTCAGAAGCCATTACTACAAAACATTATGATTTCATGACGGATACAGTCAAATAACAACAAAAACAGTCTAAAGCTTCTTTAATTTTTAATAGGCAAAAGCGTCAACATTATCTCATCCTTGAAGGCCCATTATGCACCATGATAATAATAAACATCTTCATCATCAGAATATCAACCAAATTCTTAAAAATTGATAGAGAAGCACTTCATAACATTTCACACAGGTAAGGTGCATGCACAAGCATTATTTCTCCATAAATTGTGTACAAACACAGTTCTAGATGTCCAATGAACAAACACAAATAGCCCACATGATGAAAACCCAATGAAAATCATGGCAGCCAACTGCATTTTTATCAAGAATTGGAATGTAAAAGGACGGTAATTATCAAGGATACAAGGAGCAACATTTGGTGGTACAGCATTGCGAGGATACCTGCCAATAGATCACAAATAATTAAGATTTAAGGGCTAAGTAAGATGCTAAGGAAAGCGACCCAAGTAATACAAGAAGCAGAGGAAAACAGAGATTGATAACATTATGACTTCTTCCTAATACATTGACAGGAAAGATTAGATAATAAAATTGGCAGAGACAAAACTTTAAAACCATTTACTTCCACCATATTGTTTGTTCTTCTTCATTAGAAAAAGAACCAGTATATTTTTACCAATCAGAAACTAAATGGGGATTCCAATGCCCAACAAACTCCACAGATGAAGCAAAGTTGTCAGTAAAGATTTGGAAAAGGGGAACAAACTGAGAACACTCTTGCATCCATGTAACTTCCAGAACAAAATCAGATTATCACTCACATGGCAGATGACAATAGACATGAGCGGCTCCTTGGTTTTACAAGTTTGACAGATATAGAACCACCTCAAACTCATAAGGCACAAACAAATATATGCAAAAAAATAAAAACAAGCTCCAGTTAACTACATGCTGAAGTTGTAAAGGTTGAAGAGGGCCAACAAAAGCATCTCTATCAGTTAGCTGTTTGGCATAACGTGTGTTCAATACCTAAATAGAGTGGACAGGACACATTTAACATAGTTACGTATCATATCAATGCAAAATGCAGACAATGATGATGCAAAAGTGCACCCATACATGCACAGAGTCACGGACACGCAGACAAATACCTCAAAATGATAGGTTTTGCACTTTCATCAAGAAAAGTGGAATCAAATTCGATGGACACTTCACAGCAAACATCACCACAGAACTAGTGGAATAAAGCTTGTTAACATGCCAATTGCCAACTATAACAAGATCGTGGTTATTTATTCCATTACTTGATTCCAAAATTGTGAAAACATAACAAAGACGTCATTACCCTGTGAAGTCCTCAACGAGATTAATTGTGACATTGGGCCTCCAATATGGAACCCATTCCATAGGGCCCTCATCCTTATCTTCTTCAGTAACCTGGACCCAAAACATCGGTTGGTAAACAAAAAAAAACTATGAAAAGGGTAAAATCATGAAGCCATGGAAGTGGCGTAAGCTATCATCAAACAACAAACATTAAATTTCCGGTAGGATACATAGTACGTACTACTAAACTAATAATTGCACATATACAGAAAATAAGAAAAAGAAAAAAGAGGGCAGGGAAACCTCAGAGACGCTTCCAGCTACATCAGATTCTTCCTGACCACCCAACAAGCGCTTTCTTTTATCTGCCCTTGACTTGGGTAAGTGTGTCACAACAGCTGAAAGATCAAAAAAAGGAAGCTCCTTGAAATAACTAGCCATGTAGCTCGAACAATAAAAGGAGAAAAGTAAAGCAACAGCAACAGCAACAGCGACAGCAACATACGGTGTGTCTTCCCGAAAGCGGAAAGCGGTTGGTACTCGGGATCACTGGGATCAGGAGAGTAGCCAGATCGCGCAAAGAAGACATGAGCGTAGAGGCTCCCATTGTTCTTCAGAACCTGCAAAGAATGTTCCTCCCGACGTTACCATTTGCGCGCTCAAATAGCTTAGGTTCAATCCCATTTCAAAATTAGGCCTTGAAGATGCAAAAGCGGATGACAAATGAATTAGCGTCACCTCGGAAGGATGGTAGGTCAAGGAAAGAGAGCGAGTGCTGTGCGGTCCCCAATCGGCGTAGGGAATGCTGGTCTCTTGCCAAACAAGCGCACCTTCGCTACCGAAGTCATTGAATTTCTCGTGTTCGGAGAGGTACACCCACATATCCTGCGCAAAAAAAAATGCCCCAACAATTGAGGAGGCGCTCCCCAACAACATAGAGAGAGAGAGAGAACCAGAGAGATTAGGGGCGGCAACCAGAATCAGGTATTACCAGGGATTCGCCTTTCTGGAAGAGATTGGACATAAGCACGGAAGGATCGGAAGGCTTCTTGGGGGAGAAGAACTTGGAGGCGAAGTACCAGAAGACGGCTATTCGGATGATTCCGGTGAGGCTGAACCCGCCCTGCCCTCGCTGCTGCTGCTGCTGCTGCTCCCCTCCTCCTCCTCCTGCTCCTCCTCCTCCTCCTCCTGCTCCGCCGCCGCCTCCAGCGGCCGCCGGCGGTGCCATCTTCTCCTCTTGCTGGTGGCGAGCGAGCGAACGATCGATGAACGGAGATAGGGAGACGGAGATCTGAAGCGGGGATATAGATGATAAAGTGGGGGTGGTGATGCAATCGAGATTCCGAGACCTAAATAGCGCACGATTCGATTTTTATATGTTGGGATGTTTGGGAGGTCGATATTTTCAAATTTTAATATTTATTTATTTCTTTCGGGGATTTCCATAAAGTAAAAGAAAAAAGAAAAAAGGAAAAGGAAAAAATTAAGAAGCAGGCGAGTCGGCATGCAATGATGCGACAGCGCAAGTGGGACACGTGACGTCGCGAGAATATATTTCGCGAACAAATATCTGGATATAAAATGGCACTTTTTTTTTTTAGTAAATAATAGCAATAATAGAAATCACACATGTCCTGCTTCTTCTATGAGTTTCCTTCCAAAATTCAGAATTAAAGGAATATTATTTAAATTTCGAAACTTATAGGACTCCTGTATAAAAGTACTCCTCCCAATATTTGGATATTCTTAACGTCACGAGTGTGTTTTGATATTACGTCGAGATAATTATCAATGACGAATATAAAGCATAAGTCACTTTTAAATATGTTAATTTCGATGTTCGAATAATTTTTTTATCTCGTGCTCCAATTTCCTTCTATGAGTAAATATAAATCATGACACATTATTTCGACATATGGATTTTTATACATCATATTAGCATAAGTCGACCGAATACCAATTGATGACTCTTAACATATTTCTTGTCCCACTGCTTGATTGCCATGAATTCATACTGAACTAAACACAGTCCAAACTCATTTCCCCCTGAACCAAGTCCATAACAATCAAGGATGATTGGCTCCGTGGAACTCGTGTGATGTAATTGTGATGATGCTACTTTTCAGACTTCTAGAGTCAACAACCCAGTCTCTTTAGGGACTTTAGCATCATCCTGAATTTTCTACATTTATTGACAGTATTTAAGATATCCAGATAATAAATTGATGAAAATTGAACGGTATTTGTGAAATGTCAACTTTGTCACTGAATTTGTGATGCTCGAAGAATAAGAAAATATTAATTTTGTGGTGACTTCATTGAGGCTTATATAGTTCACGAGGAATCAAAATTCACGGACATAAATTAGAAATATTAATTTATTAATTTCAACATGCTTTAATTGATACATATTCATGTATAAGCTGATTATAGAGAGCGAGGGTGAAAAACATATTGACGTAGTATTTGTGGTGGAGATGGGTATATTTTGAAATACATGTTGAATAATTATCAAAGTTAAAATTTTCCGCCGTGTGATTTTCCTGACATTCTACAGATTTTGCCAATAATTGCGGTGATTTCAAAATATTTTTCAAATTTATTGCTGTTTATAATGAATATCAAGCTCCTTGTTTATTTACCGAAATATAAAATATAATCAAAGAATTGCCAAATACCTTCATTTTTCACCCAAAATAAGCTATTTGGTTAAACACATCTTCTTAATCTTTCACCTCAAGTTTTAAACCACAATTCCCTCGTGGATAATATAATATTTTGGTAATTAATGCCTTGAATAAAAATATGACTTAACCACTCCACGAGGCTTTAGATGAGAATTTCCACTCTATTTCTTCTCCATTTGGATGAGAATTTCCCACTCTATGTGCAGGCTTGCTATGGGTGTAGACTTGCTATGCCCCATGACAACCTGCGCAAGTCATAAAGCCTGAATTTAACTAGTTCATGAGGTTTGGTATCAATAGACATGTACAGTGCTTCATGGATCTCTAGATAATTGGATTTTTGCAGTCATACCATTGGGTTTCTAAAGAATAAGGTTTTTTTTCCCTTTAACTTTGTTTATCTCCAACAAAATAGGCATAGTGAAATTGAGTGTTTAATGTTTTTTGTGTTTCTAATTCTGAAAATATATATGTGTGTGTGTATGACATAAGGGGACAAAAGGTGATCAATTTTTAATTGTGGGACAGAGATAAACTTGAAGATTTTGTGGGTGTTTAAGTTGCATTTTCTTCACTCAGTTGGCTCCCAACCATTGCGACCAAGGTCATAACTAAGAAGTGGATGATTGTTCAGGAGGGATTCCATAGAATAGAATATCTGTGCTCCCTCACTCCAAGAGATCTTCTTTTTTAAGCCCCGGTGAAGCTTCTAGGAAGTTTCCTAAGCCGGAGTGAGAGTATCCGGAAGAGATGTTTATAATTTCTCTTTGGCCAAGAGAAGACATACCCTTAAGTTTATATAGTTCAGAAGACAAGATATGTGGAATATCGATTGCAATGTTATCTAATTGATTGATTAGTGTATTTTCCTTATCAGTGATGGTTTTTTTTAAAGATGGTTGTCTCGAGAAATTAATCCTAATCATTGCCACGATTTTATAGATTTGATGCAATGATTAGAGACATGATTATTTTTTAAGATGGTTGGCTCGCGAAATTAATCCTAGTCATTGCCACGGTTTTATAGGTTTGATGCAATGATTAGAGACATGGTATTAATGCGAAGAGAGGATGAGGCATGGTGCTGAATTATTCTACAAAGTAGAAACACCTTTTAGGCTTTGCATCTTGAAACAGAAGATGATTAGTTTCAACCCCACTGCTAAATTTGGCCTTAGGCATGATTTGTGGTTTTTCCATTTGTTTCTCCAGAGTACAAACCACCACTCATAGGTTTCCCACGACCAAGGGATCGTGCTTGATTGAAAAAGCCTGTCCAAAGTCGCCTAGGTTTGCGGGAGAAGGGTGAGATGGTTGTTGTACCAAGTTCTAGAGCATCCTCAGCTTAAATGCTAGTAATTGATAGATGAGCAGATGCGATATTATCCATTAGATCTATAGTCGATCGACGGTTATAATGAGGAACTTCTTGTAGAAAATGAGAGCTCTCCTTCTCATTTGAAACCATTAAAGCCATTCAGTAATGCAAAGAATTCTCCCAAGAACACATGTACTCTTTACCTGCTTATGCATTTATAGTAAGACTTTACTACTCAAGTTGCATCATATACTCATCGCCAATACATTGCAGGATTCATCATGATAGAGACTTTTGCTAGTGAGACTATATTTCTCAATAAGAGATTACAATTTGGAATAGAACGTGGATAATGTATTGGCAAGAATGTTAAACCATAAATAAGCTATCGTAGTTGGGCTAGCCTCTTTATGGGGTTTCGCACTTTCTGGCTTTATGTTCATGATAATGTCATGCTTGCTTTTGGTACTCCAAACAAAAATTTTCTTAATCGAACCTATAGTTGTCCAATGGATATAATATGCTCGTGATTTCTCTCTCTAAAACTTTTGCTCTTTACGATGTTGAGCTGACTCGAAAATGGGATGGAAGGCAGAGGATTGTGTAGATATAGCAACCAAGATAAGGTGACACCAACTAGAGATCCTGCAACCCTTTTTTTCCTGAAAATTTGTAGGTTCAGCATACCAATTAATATACACAATAACCCTCTTTGGGCAGGTGATTGTATATACTAATTTTTATCAATAAGAAATTTCAATAATTTACAAATTTTAACAATTTGTAAATAATGTTCCATTTAATCAATGCCCAAAAATTCATCAAACAATATGAAGCACTTTATGACATGTGCTTCCCAAAATCATATTACATTTATTAAACAACAATTTTGCCACTCCCTTTTTTTTAATCATTTATTATAATAATAATTATTATTACTGCAAAAAAAAAAAATTGGCTCCAGCGGGCTCGGGCCAGAAAATTCTGGCCATCGGCCCGCGTGGGCCTATTCTAGAATCCCGGATTCTGGGCTTGCACCCAAAAATCTGGAAGCCCGGCCCACCTAGGCTTCTTCTAGAAAACTGGAATCCCCATAAGCCCAAAAGATGGGCTTTACGCCCAATATTTCAACCAGCCCAGAAGATGGGCTGGAACGGGCGGGCTAAAAGCCCAGAGGACCGCCTGGCCCGGCTGGAGGTCTTCTTCAACCTCCAGCCGGGTCCTGAAGTCTGCAAACCGGGTCACACGACCTGATTTCGACCCAAATCTCAAAAAACACAAATTAGGGTTGATTTTGATGAAATTTTTCCATGGGTTTTGCTTCTAACATCATCATAATAGATTAAAGTGAATTAAATGAAGAACAAACGAACAAGTCATCAATATTGAAGCTTCAAAATTTTCGGATCTTATATACCCATGGCCGAAATTCAATTTTCTCAAGTTTAAGGCCAAAAAACTCACTTTCATGCAACCAAACAATTATAAAACATATATATAACAGTACCCATGCAACAATTTATTACAAACATCATTCAATTGCAACTAATTTAAAAAATTTCAGAACTTTTCAAGGTATAAACCCTAGAATTTCAAATTCGAAATTCTCTCTCAATTCTCAACGAAAATATATAAATTATATATGGTTGGAAAGATCTCGACATATAGAATAAAAACCCTAAGGTTTCAGAATCAATTGATCAAAGAGTCCACATGAAAAAATAACGACAACATTCGGTTCAAGAGAAGAAATTTCGAATTTGTTCTTTAAAAAAAAAATTTGGGTTCTACAATCATATATGACTAGCTCTAATACCACATGTAGAAATTCTCTACATAAATAACTAATTAATCAAGAATAACTAGATCCATATATGAATGTAAAACACCAAAATCATATATGTATAGCGGAATTAAAACATACTTGTTTGAGCCATAACTTCACTCGATGAAAAACAGATCAAACTAACAGTGTCAGTGATCTATCGGAATGCTAGATCTTCCTCTCTATGACCTATTTCGATATAGCAGCTTTAATGGGATTCAACGACTAATAGGTATAACCTACCCTTTTATAGGCTAGAGAGGGGACCTAGTAAACCCTAATCAACACCGTGTCAACTGGGCTTCTCCTATTACGGGCTTCAGTTAAACACAATTGCCTACACTTTGTTGCTCAACTATGCTCGTTATTAATAGATGCCAAAACCCAATTTAATAAGATCACTTAAGGGTTTAACATATATTGAAATATCCATTAACCCGATTATTTAAAATAGAAAATTGATTAATTAATATAAGCTCATTATAGGAAATTTCCAACATTCTCCCACTTGGGCTACATTAATTAATTAATTTTATTTTTGAAAACGATTTTATTTTGAAAAGATATATTACACATTGGGCTATATCCGAAACACCAAGGAGTGAAACAATTAGAGGCAATGCTAGAGAAGACTTTGTTATGTCGCTAATTAACGTATTAAACATTAAACACGATGAATGATCGAAAGATTAGGATAACGTCCCCAGTGTCTTCCTACCATTCCGGAAATTCAAAACTATCCTTCTACTTTTTAAAATATTTCATGTTAATCCTTTGATTAAGTTTTCTTTTTCTACATTGCTGACATGGATCAATGAATCATTGATCCGGCTGTCGAAGTACATGGCTGATGTTATGATTCACTTAAAACTATTATGTGGCTTTAAAGTCAACATGAAAACTTAAAAGAACAATTGAGAGAGTGAGAGAGAGATCATGAACAAGACATTTTGCAGCCCTCGCAACAAAGTCAGTGACAACTGAAATTTGTTGATGATGAGAGTGAAATTGATCGATGGCAAGTATTTTTAATGTGACTGTATGGTTGCTTAGACTCGAAGCTCGTGGCCATGGCCACTCAAACTTGAGATTTGGGAAAATTTACCAAAATAATCTTAAGCCTATTACAATTTTTTCAATTTAATTTTAAACCTTTTTTTATCAATTTAATCATAAATATTTTGTAATTGTGTCGGTTCGATCATTCTATTAATTTTAGCCAACCAAAGATTGACGTGACAATATTTTTAATAATATTTTATTTTATTCGAATTTTTTATTAATCTCTCTCTCTCTCTCTCTCTTCGACTTTGCATAGCCTCCCTTTGGTAAGGGCTGTTGCATTTGGGTGAGGCTCGCCCTTGCTAGATCTAGCAAGGGGGAGCCTTGCCGGCCATGGGTACGCAAAGACAGAGGAGGGAAGCATGGGTGCACAAAGACAAAGAAGCTAGAGGCTAGGTGGGGCTCACCCATGGTCAGTGAGGGCGAGCCTCGCTAGAGGCTACGTGAGGTTGTAGCCGTCGACCGCGTAGCCTCTGGCAAGGTCGGGCCTCGCCCTATGGCTGGCAAGGCTCGACCCTCGCAAGATTTGGGAGGGCGAGCCTCGCTAGCCCAGCAGGTGGCCTGGGTGAGGCTAGCCAACCATGGCCAGGCTTCCCCGAGGCCAGTGAGGTCCCTCGTTGACCTTGCCTTTGGCTGGTCGCCGGCAACCAAAGGAAGAGAGAGAGAGAAGGGGGTGGGGATGGGGAGAGGGGAGGGGGAGAGGGGAGAGAAAACAATTAATAAAAAATTTGAATAAAATAAATATTATTAAAATATTATCACATCACCGCCGATAGTTGGCATCAACACTAACCGGCATCCATGTTAGTGCCGACTGGCCAAAGTTGACCAATGAACTGAATCGGTATAATTACAAAATATTTATGACTGAATTGGTGTAAAAAAAGAATTTAGGACTGAATCAAAAAAATTGCAATAGGCTTATGATTATTTTTCCCTTGAAATTTAGGCTTACGTTCACCATGGTCAATCAAGCTTTGGCTTCACGGGTGGGAGAGATCTCGAGTAGTCACGGCTGCGAGATCTAAAGCTCTTAGATCTCAAGCTCGTGGCCATCATAAATGAGCTTAGCTTTTAAGTTGCAGCCGGGGCCCGAAATGAGGTTGTGGACAATATTTATGAACCGCTAATCAGGGCAAAGAGAGAGTTCATATTTGGAGAAGACAAAAAAAAAATCTAGGTAAAAAATATTTAATGACCTTAACGCCACATCAGTTAAATTCATCACCGGACCGATCCAGGGACAACTAATGACACTTTTTACTCGTCGGGGAATGCTTTTAAATAATAATAAAAAAAGTTAGAGATATAATTTTAAAATTTAAGAAGAAGTAGAGGGTCACCAATAACATTTTCGTATATTTTTGGTACCCGAGCTATGATTTTTCTTAATCAACCTCGTCTTGTGTGGGACCGTATCCTCCGTCTGCTACTCTCTCCCAAGAGCAAAAGGACATTATTCATCTCTTGTCCGGTCTCCCAAATTTCAATATCTTCCACTTTCTCTGTCTCGTGTGCTAGGGCCACTTGCTGAAAAGTTGAGTGGGATGAGAAGGTTCACATTTTCCTCATCCGCAAATTCATCCCCTCTCCGAATGAGCCTGGGGCCACTCATCTCCAGCTGAAAATCTTCTTCCTGCCCAACTTGCCATGCTTTATAGTCAATCTCAAGTCAACAAGACTGAAACTACTTGATCGCAATTCACGGACCAATCTCTCTCTCTCTCTCTCTCTCTCCCGAAGCAGAGTTTCCTGCTCGTCCTCTGGTTCGATGGCAAATCTTCACATCATCCATGGAGTCCGCGCCCCTGGCTTTATTCTCGTCTTCGTCTCTCTTCAGTACCCACTTCTTCTTCTCGCTCTCTCCTCAGCCTACACTACCCAGACCAAGCACTTCATCAATTGTGGATCGAGCAACAGCGTGACCTACCCCGACAGGAGCTTTGTTGGGGACGCGAGTTCTGACTCCATCTCCTTCACAAAACAGAGTACCTCCACCCAATCCAGCTACCAATCATCGAGCGTCTCAGCTATCTACGACACAGCAAGAATCTTCAGAAACGCTTCGTCGCGATACGTTCTTGATGGAGTCGATAAAGGTACTCATATCGTGCGACTTCACTTTTTCCCTTTCGCTTCCACAAAAAATCTCTCCGAGGCCGTGTTCAATGTCTCCGTAGAAGGGCTCACGCTTCTCAGCAATTTCCAAGTGCCCAGTAGTAACAATTCTCCTGTAGTGGAGGAGTTCTTTCTTAGCATAAATAGTACTAAGTTCGTACTCTATTTTCGCCCTCAAGGGTCATCTTTTGCATTCATCAATGCCCTTGAAGTGTTCCTAGTGCCTGATGGATTCATTCCTGGTTCTGCTCCGAGTGTGGGCACTAGCAGCAACTATAGCGGAATTTCCTCCCAGGTCTTGCGCCTGGTTTACCGAATAAATGTTGGAGGCGATGAAGTAGCTCAGGCTGATGATCTCTTGTGGAGAAGTTGGGCTTCTGATGATAATTACATTCATGTCCCCAATGCTGCACAAAACAGCTCTGGCTATGGGACTGATCTTAATTACCAGGCTGATCAAGACAAATACTTAGCAGCAGAACGCGTCTACTTGACTGCTAAAGTGATGGATGTGAATTTTAGCAACGGGCGATTATACCCCAACACCAACTGGAGTTTCAAGGTGAGTGCAAACGCCCGGCACTTGGTCCGGGCTCATTTCTGTGACATCGTTAGTGTGAGTCTCAACACTGTGCTCTTCAATTTCTTTGTTAATGGGAATTTTTCTGAGTACATCGACCCATACGGTAGAAATGGGTTTCTTCAAACTAGAGTTCCTTTTCATTATGATTATGTGGTTCAACCGGGCAGCTCAGGGCTAGTGAACATCAGCATAGGCCTCTTTAATGCCTCAGACACAACGGATCAGAAGGCCTATCTCAATGGCCTGGAGATAATGGAGATAAATGGGTCATGGGACTCGAATTTTGTGCCCTCGGAGGGCGATAACCAGAATAAGCATGTCGGCCTCATAATTGGGCTAGTTTCCGGAAGCATCGCGCTTCTTTGCATATTTGTATCTGCAGTGATTTTCGTATGCAAGCATAAGAAGTCAAAGAGAACTGAAATTTCGGCTTGGTCGCCGTTGCCTGCATTCGGAGGAGGCAGTTCTCACGGTGAATTGACCGAGCAAACTGCCCACGGCTCTGCTGTCCCTAATTTTCATCTGGGACTTAAAATACCCCTTGCTGAAATCCATTTCGCCACCAACAACTTCGATGGCAAACTTTTGATTGGCAAAGGCGGATTTGGCAATGTCTATAGAGGAACTTTCCGGGACGGCACTAAAGTCGCTGTGAAACGGAGCGAGCTGGGGTCAGGACAAGGCTTCTTTGAGTTCCAAACAGAGATCACCATTTTGTCCAAAATCCGGCATCGCCACCTTGTATCCTTAATTGGGTATTGCTCTGAACGGTCCGAGATGATACTTGTTTATGAGTTTATGGAGAAGGGGACCTTAAGAGATCACCTGTACAATTCCGATTTCCCATACTTGACATGGAAGCAAAGGCTCGAGGTCTGCATTGGAGCGGCCCGGGGCTTGAATTACCTCCACAAAGGTGCGGCTGGAGGAATTATTCACCGGGACATCAAGTCCACCAACATTTTGCTTGACGAGAATTACATTGCAAAGGTCGCTGACTTTGGTCTGTCCAAGTTGGGGCCTCTGGATCAAAGCCAAACCCATGTTAGTACGGGAGTCAAAGGCACCTTTGGGTACCTCGATCCAGAGTACTTTAAGACCCAGCAGCTGACGGAAAAATCAGATGTGTACTCATTTGGAGTGGTTCTTCTCGAGGTGCTATGCGCGAGGCCTGCTATAGACCCTTCACTTCCTCGAGAACAGGCAAACTTGGCTGACTGGGGCATTGCATGCATCCAGAATGGAATCCTCGAGCAAATAGTGGACACTTGTATTGCTGGTCAGATCACTCCGAGCTCGCTGAGAAAATATGGGGAGGTTGCTGAGAAATGCCTGCAAGAAGAGGACGAAGAGAGGCCTGGCATGGGCTATGTACTCTGGGACTTGGAATACGCCTTGCAGCTTCAGCAAACTGCGGTGAAAAGAGAGATGTACGACGATAGTGTGACCGACGGTTCATCGTTATTGACTGTTTCAAACGTGAGGCTCCCTTCATTTAGCACATTCTCGCGAGGAAGATGGCTTGGGCAAAGAAGGGGTGGATAGCTCGAGAGATGTCCATTAGCGGAGTTTTCTCCCAGATGAAGATTGAGGAAGCCGATGAGTATCATCGTGCAGTA
The DNA here is from genome assembly GCA_014182845.1 of Corymbia calophylla. Lineage (NCBI taxonomy): Eukaryota > Viridiplantae > Streptophyta > Magnoliopsida > Myrtales > Myrtaceae > Corymbia > Corymbia calophylla. The sequence continues at coordinate 163,133 of CM024701.1, read as the reverse complement.
TCTTTATTTAACGTGTTTCTGACTAGTTTTCAGATATGAATTCTATTTATATGAGAAAGAAGTGTGCATGTACCAATAGTCTTAAATTCCATCTTCTTGAAGCATATGATGTGCTGAGAGTTGTCGCTGTTGGAATGTGTGAGCGTATAATTGTTTATTGTAGAAGAGAGGGCGACATTTGACCGTGATAAAATCCGAACATGAGAGATATTGCACGCCCCTTAGTTGCAGACCTTAAATGAACACTTGTTTCACAGATTGCGCCATAGATGTCCCACTCTGTAATCGTTTTTGGTAATGATGCTGAATGGCCTTTATAGTAATGTGCTATTATTAGTGAATGCACACGCCCTATTGTTATTTCCTTTGAACAATTTCAATAGCTTTGGTGAGACTCAGAGGTTTCAGATTCATCGATAGTTCAGAGCATGAGTTTCGTATATAGTCTTGAAAAGCTTCTCTGCAGTTCTTCGTCATTCACCAAAAATGCTTTGCTGCTGAATGCCTTTCGCCTAAAATTTCAAACCGTTTGCAGCATAATTTGTGTTGTCACTGCTTTGAAGGTGGAAAAAGTCCTACTTTGTACTTCTTTGTCATCTGGGCTTAGGTTAGTGGCATTGGCATTGGCATTGGCATTGTGATTTTATTTGTTCCGGCGATTGTTTCTTATCTGATTGTGCTTCAGCTTTTTCGTTTTCTTTTGGAAATAATGAGCTTTGTTGTCTTGGTTGCGTTTTACTCCAATACCGGTCAGAGGAAAATTTTCCCCCACCCATCACCTGATTTGTGCATTTTGTAGATGCGTAAATTGATCATGTCATATTTATACAGAATAAGTGAATTATTTCTTATTTTACTTTATGAAATTTTCTAGGAAATGTCTTTTGCAGAGGGACCTATAGCGACCTTGCTTCACTGAATATTGGTCTATGGAAGAATAACTTAGAATTGGTGGTAGGATATGGCGCACGTGATAATAATTTTGTTTCTTTGTTTTTCAATTTTTCTATTTTGGAAACGAGTTTGAATGGTAATGCAATTTCATTTTTCTATTTGTGGAACAAATTTTTACTCTAGAAATATGTTTGAAATGGAAATTAGAAATAAATTTTTTCACTTTTCTATGTCTAAAATAAAAATGAAAAATAAAAAACACTTCTCATCGTTTGTCCTCACTACTAACTACTTGTCCGCTAGCCGTTGCCGTCTGAGCTACACGTCGTCCACCACGATCCACCATCAGCTATCGCCTCTCGTCGTTCGCCAACCATTCAATAGGGAGAAATTTTGTGTCATTATCAAACGAATTTATATTCCATGAACAAAAACTGAGTATCGTTATTAAATGGATTTTTTTCTCAGAAACTCATTTAGAAAATAGAAATAGAAAAATTCATTTCAAGTTAGAAATTACTTTTTGAAATAAAATAGTTATCATTCGCACTCAAGTTGTTTTCTCGCAATTAAGATATCTTAAAGAGGTTTCACATTCATTAGAGATGACTTGGCCCATTTCCTAACCTTTTTAGTGGGTACAATGTTAACTTGTGTCCTCAACACATGTGGCAGTCCATGAGTGGCTTGTGCTCTCATGATAATTGGCAACTTATCCACCACTGATTTCCACATATGGATTGCCACGTGACATCATCTTGCTCATCAAGTGACTTTTTACACACCCAATTAATGAATTTTTATTTCAGGAATTAAAAATTTACATCATTATCAAACATATTTTGTTTGCTCAGAAACTTACTTAGAGAATATAAATAAAAAAATCAATTTCAAGCCAGTATTATTTTTTGAAATAAAATAGTTATCATTTGCACCAAAATTTTTTATCTTAAAAAGTTTCACATAAAAGGATTACAGTGGAATTCATCGGGAACAACTCGGCCCATTTCCTAACCTTTTTAGTGGGTACGGTGTTAACGTTGTCCTCAACACATGTGGTAGTCCATTGGTGGCTTGTGCTCTCATGACAAGTGGCAACTTATCCACCATTGATTTCAGCACATGGATTGCCACCTGACATCATGTTGCTCAACCCTCTTACTATGAATAGTTCATTAGTCTATCCATTTGGAGACTTTTGGTAGTTGGCCCTCAAAACTTTTGGACTTATGTATTTTAGTCCTTCGGTGGGTGAAGGACATTAATACTGTCAAAAATTGTATATGACGCTCATTTTAATGCTAAATTTTTTTTTGATCACTTAAGTACCTTTTTTAAAAAAATCACTTAAGTGCTAATTTTGATTAGGGCCATTGGAAATCCGATGTAACCATATTTTATTAATTTTTTTAATCCTATATGACTCACTAGCATGCTTAGTCAATATATAACCTCTAAACAATATTGTGTAGCAAGTTAAAGAGTGATAATTTCAATGCTAAGCTCAATAAAAAAAAATGATCACTTTAGTGTAAAAAAAATATCAACTCAGATAAAAATTTTAATTATAAAAACCACGTAAATTCTCTGGTTGGAATTACTCACTAGAAGCACTTAAGTAATTGTTTCTTTTTCCAATTGGGTATTTGAGTGAACTGTGAAAACTGTTGGCACTAAAGTTGCTACCACACAAAACTAGTGACACTTATAGTGTCCTTCTCTCTACTTCAGCTCTTCGATCAACTTCAACATCTTTAGACTTTGGAACCTCGGAACCAAGGCATATAATCATTGAGAGGCTCTCCACAATAAGGGCTAGAGTAGAAATTCTTCAATTCCCACCTGGCGTTTGAGTCTACTAGAATTGACCATTCCTCCTCTCATGCCCTCCTATCTCATCCTGCTTTGATGTAATTTCTACCTCACTTTAATCATTTTGTAATGCCAACGGATCTCATGAGTGAACCACCTCAATAATTTTGTTTTTGGGTAAGTCTTAAACCAAGTCCTCCTACCCGCCCAATTAAAAAAACCAAATTCAAAACCAATTCTTTTATGTCTCATCTTCCTCCCTCTCCCTTCCTCTCTCACTTCGGCCACACCCAAGTCCAACCATAGCACGCCTTGGTAGGCCTTGCCAAGATGCCGCCAACTTCACCTCGAAGCCAATTTCAACCTTTCCCCATTCCTGGTGTAGCCGTCAAATCCATTCCCACTATTGCCAAGCCCGCTATTCTCTCCTCCCTCTATTTCACTGGGTCATCTCCCTATCATGGAGCAACCCCAGATCGGTTTAGGTGTGTAATCGCGGTTGGTGCGTGACCCTTCATAGTCAAAGATCTTCATTTATGAATTTCATGGAGGGGTGGGTTTTAGCCGTGACGGTGGAATTTGGGTTGTCATCAAGATGATTGGCAATTTGCTAGCAATGGACCACGGCATTAATGCCGGCAGACAACGGAGATGCCAAGTGCAAGAGATTTTGCTTGCGTGATTGCGGGTGGGTGATATAGGCTGCGTTTGGTTTAGCATTTCTAAGGGGCTTTGAGTTCAATGCAAATGTTGAAAACCTAAAAGTTACTTGAGGAAATGCAATTGTGTTTGGTAAAAAAATTTGCAAATGGACATTAAGTTGAATGTGCATTTGGTAAAAAAAAAATTTCGCTATAGAATTTGATGGGTATAATATATATATACTTTTTTTGAAAATTGAACTAAACCCTTCGCCGGTCCGACTAAGGGCTACGGCCGTCGGCGGCCATCAGCCATCAGTTGAGGCCACCTGAGGTCGGGCGACCTCCGGCGAGGGTTGTGCGACCTAGCCAAGGGTCGCTGGAGGTTGCGCGACCTAGCCGAGGACCGTCAGAGGTTGCCCAACCTCGGGCGACCCTCGGCTAGGGTTGCTCGACTCAGGGGCCACGCAACCCAGGCGACCGCCACCTAGGTCTCGCGAGGGTCACTTGACGGCGGCTGGTGGTCGAGCTCGCGCTGCAACTGTGAGACCTAGGCGATGGTCACTTGGGTTACGCAGCAATCACCTGGGTCACGCGGCCCCTAGGTCGAGCGATCTTTAACGGCCCTTGGCTGGGTCACGCGACCCTCGCCGAGGGTCACCCAAGGTCGGGCGATGGCCGATGGCAGCCGTAGCCCTTTGCCGGTCCGGCGAAGGGCTACCTCCATTTTCAATTAAAAATAATAATAATCAGGGGTAGAATCGGAAATATGAAGAATCAGTGAGGGTAGTTTTGGAAGGAAAAAAATAATTTCAGCATTTTAAAGGCTAGTTGAAAGTTGAAAGTCGGCTTCAAAGCTAGCATTTCCAATGGGCTTTCAGGCCTAAAAGCTCCTAGGGGAAATGCTGAACCAAACACACCATAGTGGCCATGGCCACGTCTCCTAGTTACCTTCTCTCTCTACGTGAGTGGGAACAAAAGGGCCAAATTGTCCTCAGCGTCGTGACCAAAATAGGGCCCATTTGGGAGTCAAACTTGTCTTTGCAAAAGTAAATTCATCGCCTCCCAAATGGGCCACTCATCTCCAGCTGAGAATCTTCTTCTTACCCAAGTGTTGGAATTTTGTTTCGAAAACAAGAGCGTAGGAATAGGTGAATTGAATAAAAAACAATTCACAGCAGAAGTAAAAGCGCCCATGCACGCCCATGCACGTACCTCATTGACGCTATTCGTGAATTTTAATAAGAAGCACATACAAATGATAAAAGGGCTAATCACGTTACCCTTTTACCATACTCAAAAATTGGTTCTAACATTTTTCAATGTTGACTATGAGCATCTAATGCCCTTATAGCGTTGATTTTGATGTTTTTTAGATTCTAACCACGAACAATTAGATCTCCTGGTAATGCTGGTTTTGATGTTTTTCAATTCTAGCCCCACAAATGTCGAGCCTCTAGTTTAGACACATCACCAATATTGTGTCGAATGGTAGAGAGAAATTGAAAGAGCTACCACTACAATTGTGCTAGCAATTGCTCGTGTGTGAATAACTTAATTGATCGCTATCCTCACTCTCTTGTCAATCATCGATCATCTTATGATTCTCTCTCTCTCAATCGTCTTTTATAACTAGTCTCTAATCACATTTAATTTGTATTATTAACTTTAAAACCGTTTCAAAGAATTAATTCAACCGTAAGTCTAAGCTCGCTTCAAACTTTGAATTTGGACGTAAGTTCTGAAACCATTTCAGACACTAATTTGGGCATTAATTCTATTACCGTTACAAAGCATTATTCTAGGCATTAATTTATAACCGTCACAAGAGCATTATTTTGATGTTCTTTAGTTCTAGCCCCACAAATGTCGAGCTTTTAGTTTAGACACATCACCAATCTCATGTCGAACGGTAGAGAGAAATTGAAAGAGTTACACTACAATTATGCTAGCAATTGCTCTTGTGTGCGAATAACTTAATTGATCGCTATCATTACTCTCTTGTCGATCATCGATCATCTTATGATTCGCTCTCTCTCAATCGCCTTTTATAACCGGTCTCTAATCCCATTTAATTTGGCTCATTAACTCTGAAGCCATTTTAGAGAATCAATTCAACCGTAAGTCTAAGCTCGCTTCAGACTTTGAATCTGGACGTAAGTTCTGAAATAGTTTCAGACACTAATTCAGGCATTCTAGGCATTAATTTATAACCGTCACAAGACTTTATTTTGGGCATTAACTTTTAACTGTTACAAAACATTAGTTTGACCATTAAGTCTGAAACTATTTCAAAACATTAATTTGGTTATTTGAATTTGAAATTGAAATTATTTCAGTTCATTAATCCACCAATTGATTTTGAAACCATTTCAGATAATTAATTTGGCTATTAATTTTGAACTTATTTTAGATCATTAATACAGTCATTTATTCTATGCTTACTTCATATTATAAATGCGACCATTGATTTTTAACTTACTTTAGATTATTAATATGGTCATTGATTCTAAACTCATTATAAATCTTCAAATCAGCCATTGAATTTGAACCCGATTTAGAACTTTAATTCAGGAATCTAAACTCATTTCAAAATTTTGATTCGGCCATAAAGTCTGAAACCCCATTCAAAACTTAGATTTTCAGCCTGACTCATTTTGATTGCCTTAATTGCAACCACATTTACAATATTGTCTCTCCTGTTCAAGTGTCATTTTAAATTAGTTATGATATGCGACATCCTTAGGTTCATCACTGAGTTGGTAGTAGGACTTATATTAACACATTAGCAACAACCAAGAGAATTGATTGTTTCAATCAATCTCCATTTTCTATCAATCATGAGTAACATCTAGCAATATGTCATAACTACTAAAACAGTGTGAATATTTCGAGAATATAATGAATATACCAACTTTGGTGACTAGTAATTCAATCCCCGTGTCTCTCTATGCCCTGATCGAACAAAGGTCATGGAATTATTTGTTAAGCCACCAATTCCATCATATTCCCAAATTTAATTGACATATATTTCTTCGAGAATGAACCATTCACTCTCGATTACAACCCCAATCAAAGATTTCAATACAATGTCGCGATTTGATCGCATAAAACATTAATCTTCTATCTTGTATATCTACATATATAAAAGAAGACAGATTCCATATTGCACCGCATGTGCCTTCTTATGTGAACAAACTATGACTATCAAGTATAGAAATGGTTCGACGAAACGTCAATATGCGAACTTGTAAACCACAGCCATTTGACATACAAGTCAGCATCGTACCTCAGGTCTAAGGATTTTACACAAGACCAAAGCACAAATGACTATTCATTGACCCACTAAAAGTTTCAATGTTGCTAATCGTTCTATGCATATCATGTTCAGTGAACTTATCCTAGACAAGTACGTGTGTTCTAGCTCAGATATCACAATACTCAATGATTTGTGATTCATCATTCATTGAGGTATCCAATATTGAATGTCGAAACTTGAGAACACACCAGTCTTGATCTCAATGATTCATTAATTGGGAACCGTCTAAAAATTCAGTCTAATTGTAAACATGTCACTCATATATTTAACAATTTAAAAGTAGGTTTAGTCATAATTGATCTTATAGACTCATTCATATAAATGGGACATTGAATGAATATTTTTTTGCCATTAAATAATGCAACTTAAATCCTACCATGTGATATTATATGGTTATTTTAGGGCATATAGTTAACATAATAGCTATCTGAGCTCAAAGCTTGTGGTTGCCAATGAAACTTTGAACCTCATGGCCATGGCCACTTGAGCTTGAGATCTAAGCTTGCCATCACCGTGGCCACTCGAACTTTGGTCTTACGGCCTTGGAAGAGAGCTCAAGCTGCTGGTCGCCAATGACCACGAGATCTAAAGTTGGTTGATCTCAAACTCACGAGCTCGTCATCATTGCTCAAGCTTTTAAGTTGTGGTCATGGCGATAAGGGCCGTCATGGGAGAACAATTACGAATTGCATTGTTGTGGGATGTTATTTGTGGTCTTTTATCGGATCTAAAGAACAATAATCAAGGTTAGAAAATTTTTAACGATGTGGGCAAGCAAAATTTCATTGCCAAATTAACTAAGGACGTTGGGTGACACTTTTTAAAAAATAGAGGGATGCTTTTAAACAAATTAGAAAAATCCAAGGACGATTTGAATTTTGGACAAAAGTGAGGCATCACCGATTTATGTTATATTTTCACAAGAGCTTTGATTTTTCAGAATCAACATTGACTTCTAAGGGACCGTCTCCTTCGGCTCGCTACTTTTTCCCAGGAGCGAAGGGACCCCATCTTACCCACCAAAAAATAAAAAGCGACATCCATCTTCAACTTTCCATCCCGTGTACTCGGGGCCAATCGCGGAAAGTTGAGTCGGACGAGAAGGGCCAAATTATCCTCAGAATCATGACGAGAACAGTGCCCATTTGGGAGTCAAAATGGTCTTTTGTAGAAGCAAATTCGTCCTCTCCCCAAATTAGCCACTCATCTCCAGCCGAGAATCTTCTTCCTGCCCAACTTCCAATGCCTGATAGTCAATCTCAAGTCAACACGACCGAAACTACTTTATCACTATTCACGGACCCTTCTCTCTCTCTCTCTCTCTCTCTCTCTCGTTCTCTCTCTCCCCCTTGAAATTAAAAGCCAGTTCTTGAAGCAGGGTTTCATGCTCTTCCACTGGTTCCATGGCAAAGCTTCACATCATCCATGGAGTCCACGCCCCTGGCTTCATTCTCTTCTTCATCTCTCTTCAATACCCACTTCTTCTTCTCACTCTTTCCTCAGCCTACACCACCCCGACGAAGCACTTCATCAATTGTGGATCAAGCAAAAGCACGAACTACACCGACAGGGTCTTTGTCGGGGACAGGAGTTCTGACTCCATCTCCTTCACAAAACAGAGCACGTCCACCCAATCCAGCGAACAATTATCGAACGTCTCAGCTATCTACGACACGGCAAGAATCTTCAGAAGCCCTTCGTCGCGGTACGTTCTTGATGGAATCGATAAAGGTACTCACATCGTGCGGCTCCACTTTTTCCCTTTCGCTTCCACAAGCAATCTCTCTGAGGCCGTATTCAATGTCTTAGTCAAGGGGCTCACTCTTCTCAGCAATTTCCAAATGCCCACTAGTACCAACTCTCCTGTAGTGGAGGAGTTCTTGCTTAGCATTAATAGTACTAAGTTTGTACTCTATTTTAGTCCTCAAGGGTCATCCTTCGCATTTATAAATGCACTTGAAGTGTTCCTCGTGCCCGATGGATTCATTCCAGATTCTGCTCCAAGTGTGGGCATTTCAGGGAACAGTAGTAGAAACTATAGTGGAATTCCCTCCCTGGTCTCACGAACCGTTTACCGAGTAAATGTCGGAGGGGTTGAAGTAACTCGGGTCCAAGATAATTTGTGGAGAAGTTGGGATACTGATGATAAATACATTTATGTCCCAAACGCTACAAAAACTCACCCTAGCTTTGGGAATGGCCTTACTTACCGGTATGATCTAGACAGATACTTAGCACCGGAACCTGTCTACCTGACTGCTAAACAGATGAGTGTGAATTTTACCAACGCCACCTGGGGTTTCAAGGTGAGTGCGAAGGCCCAGCATTTGGTCCGGGCTCATTTCTGTGACATCATTAGCGAGTCTCCCAACACATTGCAATTCAATCTCTACGTTTGTGGGAATTTTGCTCAGTTGATCGACCCATACAGTAATTTCGGATTTGTGTACCCAGAACCTTTTCATTACGACTTTGTGGTTCAGCCGGGCAGCTCAGGGCTAGTGAACATCAGCATAGGCCTCCTAAGTGCCTCGATGTATCAGCAGGCCTATCTCAATGGCCTGGAGATAATGGAGTTCATTGGGTCATGGGAATCGGATTTTGTGCCCTTGGAGGGCGATAACCAGGATAAGCACGTTGGCCTCATAATTGGGCTAGTTTCCGGAAGCATCGCGCTTTGCATATTTGTATCTGCAGTGATCTTCGTATGCAAAAATAAGAAGCCAAAGGGAACTGACATTTCAGCTTGGTCGCCGTTGCCTGCATTCGGAGGGGGCAGTTCTCACGGTGAATTGACCCAGCAAACTGCCCACGGCTCTGCTGTCCCTAATTTCCATCTGGGACTTAAAATACCCCTTGCTCAAATCCAATTCGCTACCAACAACTTTGATGGCAAACTTTTGATTGGCAAGGGCGGATTCGGCAATGTCTATAGAGGAACTCTCTGGGACGGCACTAAAGTTGCTGTGAAACGGAGCAAGCCAGGGTCGGGACAAGGCTTCTCTGAGTTCCAAACAGAGATCACCATTTTGTCCAAAATACGACATCGCCACCTCGTATCCTTAATTGGGTATTGCGCTGAACGGTCTGAGATGATACTTGTTTATGAGTTTATGGAGAAGGGGACCTTAAGAGATCACCTATACAATTCCGATTTCCCATACTTGACATGGAAGCTCAGGCTCGAGATCTGCATTGGAGCGGCCCGGGGCTTGAATTACCTCCACAAAGGTGCGGCCGGAGGAATTATTCACCGGGACATCAAGTCCACCAACATTTTGCTTGACGAGAATTACATTGCAAAGGTCGCTGACTTTGGTCTGTCCAAGTCGGGGCCTCTGGATCAAAGCCAAACCCATGTCAGTACGGGAGTCAAGGGCACCTTTGGGTACCTCGATCCAGAGTACTTTAAGACCCAGCAGCTGACAGAAAAATCAGATGTGTACTCGTTTGGAGTGGTTCTTCTCGAGGTGCTATGCGCGAGGCCTGCTATAGACCCTTCGCTTCCTAGAGACCAGGCGAACTTGGCTGACTGGGGCATTGCATGCATCCAGGATGGAATCATCGAGCAAATAGTGGACCCTCGTATTGCTGGTCAGATCAATCTGAACTGGCTGAGAAAATATGGGGAGGTTGCTGAAAAATGCCTGCGAGAAGAGGACGAAGAGTGGCCTAGCATGGGCGATGTACTCTGGGACTTGGAATACGCCTTGCAGCTTCAGCAAATTGTGGTGAAAAGAGAGATGTATGACGATAGTGCGACTAACAGTTCATCATTATTGACTGTTTCAAACGCGAGGAAGCTCCCTTCATTTAGCACATACTCGGTCGAGGAAGTGGGCGTGGGCAAGGAAGGGGTAGATCGCTCAGAGGTGTCCATGAGTGGAGTTTTCTCCCAGATGAAGATTGATGAAGCCAGATGAGTTTCATTGTGCAGTATATTTATTTAACGTGTTTCTGAGTTGTTTTCAGATATGAATTCTATTTTTCTGAAAAAGAAGTGTGCATGTACCAATAGTCTTAAATTCCATCTTCTTGAAGCATATGATGTATTGATAGTTGTTGCTGTTATAATGTGTAAGCATATAATTGTTTATTGTAGAAGAGAGGGCAACACCTGACCGTGATAAAATCCGAATGTGAGAGATATTGCACGCCCCTTAGTTGCAGACCTTAAATAAACACTTGTTCCACAGATGCGCCAAAGATGTCCCACTCTATAATTGTTTTTGGTAATGATGCTAGATCGCTTTTATAGTAATGTGCTATTATTAGTGATTGCACACGACCCAATTGTTATTTCCTTTGAACGATTTCATTAGACTGATTAGACTCAGAGGTTTCAGATTCATCGATGGTTCAGAGCATGAACTTCCTATATAATCCTAAAAATCAATCTCCGCTGTTCTTCGTCATCCACCAAAAATGCTTTGCTGCTGAATGCCTTTCAACTTTCAACTCTTTTGCAGTATAATCTGTGCTGTCTGCTTTAGTGGTGGAAAAAGTCCTCCCTTGTCCTTCTCTGTCATATGAGCTTAGGTTCGTGGCATTAGCATTGTGATTTTTTTTGTTCCAACGATTATTTTTTATCTGATTGTGCGTCAGCTTTTTCGTTTTCTTTTGGAAATAATGAGCTTTGTTGGCTTGGTCGCGTTTTACTCCAATCCAGTTCAGAGGAAAATTTTCCTCCACCCATCACTTGATTTGTGCATTTTGTATATGCGTAAATTGATCATGTCATATTTATGCAGAACAAGTAAATTAGTTCTTATTACACTTCAATTGCTTTTGTGTGTGAATTGGTGGGGCTAATAATACAGCCTAGATGGGCTAAATAGGTTGAAAGAGAACTATGAAAAACATTTGTGGAAAATAATAAGTTCAATTTCAAACATTGGTAGAAACAAATTGTAGAAATTAGGTATGGGTGCTCTTGTTTAACAAAATGTGATAATAAAAATCATGTAATGCAAATAGTAAAGAGGTAGAAGATTTGCAAGTAGATATATAGTGGCTCGGTTTTATCCCCAAGCTTACATCTACTCTCTAGACTAACAACCACAATTAGTGCTGAATTGCACTTGTAATATGCTCAACAAGTTACAATTGGCAAGCATTAATCCTTTGCTTGATAGATTGCACTTTTAGGACCTAGTTGTTACTCTTGCTCTTGTACACTTGATCTTTCACACGATTATTATATAGCAAGATTATCACAGTGAAGATCTTTCGAGAGAACAAAACAATATCAATAAAGAAAGTAGCTCAGAGCAAATATTCAGATTCTACATTGTGCTCTTTAATATTTTGGTCTAGAAGCTCTTCTCTTAAATAGACATTTTCAATCTTCCCGTTGGAGATGCTTCAGAAGATCAACTAGCCATTAGAGATTCGTTGGTGCTGTTGTTCAAGATGGTACTGCCCATATAGTATTTTTTCCTAAACATTTGCAGACTATCTGGAAACCTCATCTATACAAGGCAATTACTCTTTGCCAATAATCTGTTGCTCCGATAACAATCTGCTACACCTTATCTTTCTAGTCCTTCCAAGCATATTTGTAATTTCGATTCTACTAAGCTATTTATCTTCATGGTTCTTCCAAGCTTTACTGAACATCTTCATTCTAAACTTTTTCACCTCTCCAGGTCCATTCAACTATTTACTTGATCTTTGTACCTATAAACTATCACGAACATCCTCGTTTTTCTCGGCTTGTTTACTCTCAATCAAAGTCCTTCTAGATGTTCATTTTATTTGAAGATCCTTCTAACTTATAGACATCTCCAATGCACAATACCTTGTTCACCTTAGATATCGATAGAGCACTCAAAATAATGGTAGAGCACTGGAGTCCACGTGACACAAAGTGAGGAGGAAAACAACTGGAGAAATTTCTTTGTATTCACCGTGTATTGCAATGTATTCTTTACATGTATTTATATTACAAAATGTAAATAATAAATGGAAAATATAAAGATATGAAATCAAAAGGAATCGCCAGAATCACCAATCCATATCAATCTGATTCTAAGATTGATTTAGGAATCTTCAATCAAATCAATCAGATAAAAACATATCTCCAACACTCCCCCTCAAGCTGGTGGCTTGTATATGTCCAAGACACCAAGCTTGCTTAGTAGATATGTGTGTTGCCTCTGACACAAGGGTTTGGTGAAAATGTCTGTAGGTTGTTCTGAAGTCTGAATTCATTTTGTTGTAATTATCCCTTCTTGGATCTTGTCTCGAGTAAAATGACAGTCAACTTCTATATGCTTTGTCCTTTCATGAAATATAGGATTTGCTGCAAGTTTGAGAGCTGCATCATTATCGCAGAATAATGCAGTTGGTCCTTTAACTTGTACTCCTAGATCGAGTAGCAAACCTCGTATCCATATTATCTCACAAACAGTTTTAGCCATAGCTCGATATTCGGCCTCAGCTGAAGATAGTGACACGGTTGACTGTTTCTTCGTTTTCCATGAAAGTAAGGACTTTCCAAGCTTAATACGTAACCCGAATAGATCTTCGAGTCATAGGACATGTAGCATAGTCTGTATCACAATAAGCTGTCATTTCCATGTTGCAATCTCGAGAAAGAAGTATTCCAAGTCCCGGAGATTTCTTCAAATATTTTACGACTTTCAAAGCCGCATTCATATGAGACTGTTTTGGACTGTGCATAAACTGACTCAGTGTTTGAACAGCATAGCATATGTCAGGTCTTGTCATGGTAAGGTAGATAAGTTTACCTACGAGTCTTTGATAGCTTGATGGATCCTTGAGCAGAGGATCATCATTAGCGGATGATATTCCCATATCATAATCAAGAGAGGTCAATTTGATATTCTGCTCAATAGGAATGACTGCTGGCTTACATCCTGATAGACCTGCTTCTGATATAATCTCCAAAATAAATTTCCTTTGGCTAAGTGAGATTCCTACCTCTGATCGTGCAATCTCAATCCCAAGGAAATATTTTGGAGGACCCAGATCCTTTATATGAAAAGTAGCATGCAGATACTTCTTAAGATTTTCGATAGCGGATTCATCGGATCCCATAATGAGTATGTCATCAACATATATCATCAAATAGATAGATGACGCACCTTTTATCCATGTGAACAAAGCATAGTCGTGTCTGGATTGTTTGAAACCGGCAGCCGTAAGTGCAGCAGTAAACTTCGCATTCCACTGTCGGGAAGCTTGTTTGAGGCCATAAAGGGATTTACGGAGACGACATACCTTAGACTCCCCCTGTCTCCGTAAACCCTGTGGAAGATCCATATATATTTCCTCATCTAGATCACCATGGAGAAAAGCGTTGTGTACATCCATTTGATGAAGTTGCCAGTCTCGACATGCAGCAATGGATAAGAAAGAGCGAACTGTGACCTCCTTTGCTACTGGAGAGAAGGTTTCATGGTAATCAAAACCTTCTCGTTGAGTAAATCCTTTGGCCACAAGGCGTGCCTTGTATCTTTCGACAGACCCATCTGCCTTATATTTGATTTTGTACACCCACTTGCATCCAATTGGCTTACGATGAGCCGGTAAGGGTACAATATCCCAAGTATTATTTTCAACTAAGGCATGTAATTCGTCTTCCATAGCCTTTTGCCAACGTGGATCGAGGACAGCTTCATTATAGGATGATGGTTCTTGTTCCTCAGATATACGACTAATGCAACACATATGTTCCCATGATAACTGATTAAATGAAACATATGAAGATACTGGGTAATGAATACCTGGAGATCTTGAAGTTGCGCATACGTAATCTTTGGTCCATGTGGGTGGACGGGTGACACGTGTTGAGCGTCGAGGTTTTGCAATACTATTAGCCTCAAGCGTGGTATGGAAAGATGGTTCATCAATATCTTCCCTAGAGGATGCTGCTTGAGATTGTGTAGGACTTCCTTCTACTGATTGATTGGAGTCTTCATTGTGAGAATTCAAAGAAGATGAATTGTCTTCAACCGGAGATAATATTGGATTCCCTGGAGACCCAATGAGCAATAGACCTTGATCTGGGGACAAATCCTCTTCAGCTAAGAAGGAGCGATGATGTTCTGTGTGTCTAGATGACTCAGCTGGTTTGACTTCACCTTGAAAGGGAAATATATTTTCATGAAAGGTAACATCTCTGCTTACGAAAAAATTTCCAGTTGATGGCTCAAAAACTCGATAACCTTTCTCGGAGAGTCGGGTAACCCATGAAAATACAACGACGGGCACGGGGACCCATTTTGTCCCGAGGGCCCACAGTAGTAACATAGCATAGACAACCAAATACTCTTAAATGATGAGTCTCAGGTTTCTTACCAAAAAGCAGTTCAAAAGGACTTCGCCCATCGAGAATCCGAGATGGCATTCTATTGATCAGGTAGGCTGCTGTGACCACACAATCGCCCCAAAAGTCTTCTGGAATGGAAGCTTGGAATTTTAGAGCACGTGCAACTTCCAGAAGATGACGGTGTTTGCGTTCTACAATCCCATTTTGTTGTGGGGTGTAGACACAAGATCGTTCATGGAGAATTCCATGGAAAGAGAAAAGAGATGCACAGTCATGGTTAAGAAATTCACTCCCATTGTCAGTTCGGATTCGTTGGACAGACGTCTCAAATTGAGTTTTGATTAGAGAGAAAAAAATCTTAAGGTGAGAAGAAACTTGGCCCTTTGATTGCATTAGGAACACCCATGTTGCCCTAGAATAATCATCCACGATGGTAAGGAAAAATCGTGAACCATCACGATGTGGAGTGTGATAAGGACCCCATACATCCACATGGATGATTGAAAAAATTTTGTTGGCACGTGATTTGCTGACAGGGAAAGGGGCACGTGATTGTTTTGCTAAAGGACATATTTTGCAATGAGGATGTGGAAAAGAAGCACTATGGCCCAATCTTTGATGAGAAAGAATAACATTATCCCTTGTAGTGGCATTACACAAGGAATTTTTATTCAAGGGAACACTTGACAAGTCGAAATTTTGTGGAAAATTGATCCAGAAATATAGTCCTTGTGAAATACTACCCAAGCCTATCAGTTTGCCAGTCGAAAGGGCATGAAAGAAACAATTATTAGAATTGAATGAGACAGAACAGGAATTGTCTTCACAAACTTTTGAAACAGCAATGAGATTAAATTTGAATTGAGGAACGTAGAGGACATTTTGAAGGATAATGGAAGGGGTAAGGTTGACAGTGCCAATTTCTGTGACATAAGTCGTATGTCCATTTGGGAGACGAATTGATATGGGTGAATTTAGTTTTCTATGAATGTGATTGAAGAATTTTTTGTCGCAAATAATGTGGTCACTAGCACCTGAATCATTATCCACTCATTACTTGAAATAGTATTCATCAAACAGTATGATGTACCTTTTCCTTTGAAATTTTTTCCAATTTCCTTTTGAGATGTGGCAAAAGATGGACTGACCGATTTAAAAAACGGTGCTGACGCAGCTTCATAAGGGGCGTCCGATCTGGACGCTAGGATCTTCGCGTGAGAGCCGTCGGATTTCAAGAGCAAATCCGTGCCATTCATCCGTGTCCTCTCACGTGAACCATTGGATTTTAAGAATAAATCTGAGCCGTCCGTCTGCATCTTTTCTGCTTCTTCAGCAAACCCTAGGGCAGAAGCTGCAAATTGACCCCATTCTTCCCCCGACGTTCTTCCAGTGCTTCCCTTTGGGCGAGTTTTCGCCTGTGCAGCAAGAAGGATCGAGTCCCCAACCCGCACATACTCCAACGAGGCCAACCGTTGGCTTTCCTCCTGGACAGCAAGCTGATAAATTCGGCCAAGCGTCGGGGGTGGTTCCATCGCCAAAATCTGAGAACGAAAAGTCAGGTATGTTTCATTCAAAATCAAGAGGAATCGGGTAGCTTTCTCCCTCTCCTTTATAGATCTATATTGGTTTAAAGTCGACTCTGGTCCCTCTAGTTTTTCTTCGGCCGCTTCGAGGTCATTCCACAACGATGAGAGCTTGTTGAAACAAGCCGTGATTGTCATATTACCCTGCTTGAATTCGCTGAGTTCCTGAGTAATAGAAAATTTTTTCGCTCGGTCTAACTTGCCGTACATCTCGCGGATATTGTCCCAGATCGTCTTCGTGTCTTCGGTTGGTGGGAGTCCGGCCGCAACCTCGGGAGTTAAGCAATTCCCAATCCATGTGCGGACAAGCTGGTTGCATTTGCGCCAGTGTCGTCGCAATTGGTCGTCGATCGGAAAAGGCACGGTTCCGTCGAGGAATCCATCTTTGTCTTTTGTGACAAGGGCTAGCCGGAAATCCCTAGCCCAGCCGCTATAATTTTCTGGTCCGGCAAGCTGCGTGCTAATGAGGCGCAATTCAGGTCCATCGGTCGAGGCTGTGTAGAGCTGGTCGCCGAGCTCCAAGCGGCCACCGTTGGCCGGGACACCATACGGCATGAAACCGGGTCCCAAAATCGAGTAGGGATTTGTCCCGGAAGCCTGTGGAAGGAATTCGGGTCTGAGGCTCGGACCCGTCCAAGTGCCTGGGTTGGGCCCGACGTTGGAAGGAGTCGGCCCATCTTCATTTGATTGGACTCCAGTGTTTGCAGCCGCTTCTTCTCCAGGTGGATTGTATTGAGCCCATGACTGGTTCGAGCCGACAGTCCATGGGCCTTGAATCGGAAACCAGTGAACTGGTGGCCACTGGGCCGAGCCGGGAACCTGAAGTGGGGCAATGGCAGGACTAGATGATCGTTGACCGGATGGCTGGTCATCTCCAAGTGGATCAATATGATCCGAAGCTTTGTCTTTCGGTGAATTTGAACTCTCCTTCATCGAAGGATTCTCTCCGGTAATCACGTCTTTGTCTTTAGTCATGGTATCACTGATGGAGATTTGAATGAATTCCTCTCGGTGCTAATTTTTGTGCAGGGTTAGAGCTGCAACAACAAATCAGAAAAAAAGAAAGGCAATTCAAAATTTTTCGCGGAAGCTAGGTCAGGAACAAGGTGGCTTTGATACCATGACACAAAGTGAGGAGGAAAACAACTGGAGAAATTTCTTTGTATTCACCGTGTATTGCAATGTATTCTTTACATGTATTTATATTACAAAATGTAAATAATAAATGGAAAATATAAAGATATGAAATCAAAAGGAATCGCCAGAATCACCAATCCATATCAATCTGATTCTAAGATTGATTTAGGAATCTTCAATCAAATCAATCAGATAAAAACATATCTCCAACACCACGCCACTGGCTTCATTCTCTTCTTCGTCTCTCTTCAGTACCCACTTCTTCTTGTCACTCTTTCCTCAGCCTACACTACCCAGACCAAGCACTTCATCAATTGTAAATCAAGCAACAACGTAAGCTACACCTACAGGAGCTTTGTTGGGGACACGAGTTCTGACTCCATCTCCTTCACGAAACAGGGTACCTCCACACAATCCAGCAACCAACCATCCTCCGTCTCAGAAATCCACGACACAGCAAGAATCTTCAGAAGTCCTTCGTCGCAATACGTTCTTGATGGAATCGATAAAGGTACTCACATCGTGCAGCTCCACTTTTTCCCTTTCGCTTCCACAAGAAATCTCTCTAAGGCCGTGTTCAATGTCTCAGTAAAGGGGCTCACTCTTCTCAGCAATTTCCAAATGCCAGTAGTCCCGACTCTCCTGTAGTGGAGGAGTTCTTGCTTAGCATAAATAGTACTAAGTTTGTACTCTATTTTAGTCCTCAAGGGTCATCCTTCGCATTTATAAATGCCCTTGAAGTGTTCCTTGTGCCCGATGGATTCATTCCAGATTCTGCTTCAAGTGGGAGCATTTCAGGGAACGATAGCAGAACCTATAGGGGAATTCCCTCCCAGGTTGCACGAACGGATTACAGAATAGATGTCGGATGCGTTGAAGGAAGTCGAGTCCAAGACAGTCTGGGGAGAATTTGGGATCCTGATGATAATTACATTTATGTCCCAAATGCCGCACAAAATTGCACTAGCTCTGGGAGTGACTTTAACTATCAGTATGAACTAGACAGATACTTAGCACCGGAACCATCTACCAGACTGCTAAACAGATGAGTGTGAACTTTACCAACGCCACCTGGGGTTTCAAGGTGAGTGCGAAGGCCCAGCATTTGGTCCGGGCTCATTTCTGCGACATCATTAGCCTGTCTGTCAACACATTGCTCTTCAATCTCTACGTTTATGGGAATATTGCTCAGTTTATCGACCCGTACAGTAATCACGGATTTCTGTTATCAAATCCTTTTCATTACGATTGTGTGGTTGAACCGGGCAGCCCAGGGCTAGTGAACATCAGCATAGGCCTCTTAAGTGCCTCAATTTATCAGCAGGCCTATCTCAATGGCCTGGAGATAATGGAAGTTATTGGGTCGTGGGACTCGGACATTGTGCCCTTGGAGGGCGATAAGCAGAATAAGTACGTCAGCCTCATAATTGGGCTAGTTTCCGGAAGCATCGTGCTTTGCATATTTGTATCTGCTGTGATCTTCGGATGCAAGCATAGAAAGCCAAATAGAACTAAAATTTCGGCTTGGTCGGTTTGCCTGCATTCGGAGGAGGCAGTTCTCACGGTGAATTGAACGAGCAAACTGCCCACGGCTCTGCAATCCCTAATTTTCATCTGGGACTAGAAATACCCCTTGCTGAGATCCATTTCGCTACCAACAATTTCGATGGCAAACTTTTGATTGGCAAGAGCGGATTCGGCAATGTCTATAGAGGAACTCTCCGGGATGGCACTAAAGTTGCTGTGAAACGGAGCAAGCCAGGGTCGGGACAAGGCTTGTCTTGGTTCCAAACAGAGATCACCATTTTGTCCAAAATCTAGCATCGCCACCTCGTATCCTTAATTGGGTATTGCGCTGAACGGTTTGAGATGATACTTGTTTACGAGTTTATGGAGAAGGGGACCTTAAGAGATCACCTGTACAATTCCGACTTCCCGTACTTAACATGGAAGCAAAGGCTTGAGATCTGCATTGGAGCGGCCCAGGGTTTGAATTACCTCCACAAAGGCGTGGCTGGAGGAATTATTCACCGGAACATCAAATCCAACAACATTTTGCTTGACGAGAATTACATTGCAGAGGTCGCCGACTTTGGTCTGTCCAAATCGGGGCTTCTAAATCAAAGCCAAACCCATGTCAGTACGGGGTCAAGGGCACCTTCGGGTACCTCGATCCGGAGTACTTTAAGACTACAGCTGACGGAAAAATCAGACGTGTACTCATTCGGAGTGGTACTTCTTGAGGTGCTATGTGCAAGGCCTGCTATTGACCCTTCTCTACCTAGAGAACAGGCGAACTTGGCCGACTGGGGCATTACGTGCATCCAGAAAGGAACCCTCGCGCAAATAGCGGACCCTGTCTTTGCTGGCCAGATCAATCCCAATTCGCTGAGGAAATATGCGGAGGTTGCTGAGAAATGCTTGCAAGAGGCGGACGGAGAGAGGCCTAGCATGGGGGATGTGCTCTGGGACTTGGAATACGCCTTGCAGCTTCAGCAAACTGCGGTGAAAAGAGAGATGTACGATGACAGCATGACCAGCGGTTCCTCGATGTTGACCCTTTCGAAAGTGAGGAAGCTCCCATCGTTTAGTGAATATGCGGGTGAGGAAGATGGTGTGGCCGCAGAAGGGGCAGATACCCAGTGATGTCTGCTAGTGGAGTTTTCTCCCAGATGAAGGTTGATCAAGCCAAATGAGTTGCGTATTGCAGTAAATATCTTAGTGTTTCCGAGTTGTACTCAGATACGCATCCTGTGTATCTGAGAAAGAAGTGTACACGTACCCATCGTCTTATATCGCATCTTGTTGCAGCATTTGGTTCATGATAGTTGTTTTTGTCGTAATGTGTAAGCACATAATTGTTTATTGTACAAGAGAGGGCGACATTGGACCATGATGAATGGGAATGTGAGAGAGACTGCACGCCCTTAGTTGCCAGACCTTAAGTAAGCACTTGTTTTACAGATTTCACCATGGATGTCCTGCTCTGTAAATGTTTCTGGTGATGATGCTGGATGGCTTTTATAGTCATGTGCTATTACTAGAGATTGCGCACTCCCTCTTATTATTCTCTTTGAAAGATTTCAATAAATTTGGTTAGACTCGAGGTTTCAAACTCACGGAGAGTGTGAGCTTACTATAAATCTGCAGTTCTTCATCATTCATGGGAAATGCTTTGCTGCTGATGAATGGCTTGCTACTCAAATTGCAACCCCTTTGCAGTATAGTTTGTGCTGTCTCTGCTTTCAAGGTGGAAAAAGTCCCGCTTCATCCTTCTTTCTCGGCTGGGCTTTGGTTTGGTGGCATTGGCATTGTTGTTTTATTCGTCCATGTCGAAAATTTTCTTTTTATCTTGTTGTGCTTCAGTTTCCTTTGTTTTCTAGAGAAACAATGAGCTTTGTTTTCCAGGGTAAGAAGAAAATTTTCACTCTTCCAACCACTAGATTTGTGGATTTTACAGATGCGCAAATTCATCATTTGATAATTCTCTTATCATAATATTTATTTACTAGCAAACGTCTTTCATTGAGGGATTTATTGTAAGGTTGCCATTAGAATATACGTGCTAGTTGTATCAAAGAAATCTTCTATCGGAGAATTAACGTGGTATGAAATATTTAATATATCTTAATCGGCCCATAACCCATTAGCTTTAGCTTTTGAGTGAAAGTTAATCTAATTGAATATATCGATAGGTTCGGATTTGAGTTTTTTTTTTTTTGGTAATTTCTTTAGGTGAAAGGTGTTCGACTTTTGCTTTTATGGTTTGGTCTGGAAGAAGAGATTAAAAATGCAGTTTTCCGAATTTCTGAATTAAGGGGGAGCAAGTTTAGACCAAGGATGAAGTTTTCCGAATTTCTAAATTAAAGCGAAGCAAGTTTCATAGAGTACTGCTATTTAAATTACATTGGATGTCTTATTGAGATTTGACTTAGTGGACTCATTGCAGAGTCCGTAAGAGATGGCTCAGCCTATTGCCTACCTCTTTTTAGCGGATTTGCTGTAAGTCTATACCCTCGTGACATGTGGCAGCCCGTCATTGTCCGCATTTAAGTCTACTAGAATAAATCACTCCTCCTTTGGAGCCCTCTTCATCGCATCCCCCTTCTGGTTGATTTAGGGTGTGTAACACTCGCCAATGCATTCCGAAGAGGCACGACTTAGACACCGCAACTAGTAACTGTATAGCCACACAAACTTTTTTTTCTCATATACGTTTCTGTATGTTTTGCATCTTCTCATTCCTATTGTCAAAGAACTCCAGAAGATCATTTTTCATACTAGAATTTGTGGGGTAATGATATCACACATGCATGATTTTTGCCTGTTTGCAACTAAATGCATAAATCTTTTTTTTTTCTCAATTAAATGTCTCCAACTTTTTCAATTATGGGCTGTGTGAGACCTCTGGTAGATTAGGCTAAGGGGGTTTAATTACTCAGCAAAATTAGTGCTATTGCTGACTAGGATTGACAAGTCAACTTCAAAATGAATTAAAAGCATATCATTTCCCATTGTTATTAATTTTTCTCTTTTCCTTTTCTTCCTCCCCTTGGCCTTCCTTTAACTTCTTAGATGCAGGGCCACAAAATAATGACATCGCCAGTTAGAGGTCATGCTTGCTCCCATCGCTCCAGGCCAGAGCATTCGATGCTGTCTCTGCCACCCTACGTACCTTGGTGGCCGCTGTGACTTCAACTCACTACTTTATCTCCCTTTGTAACCTTTCAAAACTACGTCGGACTAACTAACTTCTTATGGGCACATGCTCAAACATTAATATGCTAACATGCCTTCATCCTAAAGGGACATCTCGAACACTAACGTTTCTAATGGGCACATGCTCAAAAATTAATATGCTAATGTGCCTTCATCCTAAAGGGACATCTCGAACACTGACATGAAAGTTTTAATGATCATTTGACAGCGTTAACGATTAATGTTATCCACGTTAGAAAATCCAACTAAAAATATTAGAGCTAATAGGTAGAGCATTGAGAAAAAGCTTAAGCTAATGGGTCAATCGACACCATAATTATATAAAGACTATGGAGAATTTGGCTTCAATATCATAGTTGGTGGAGAGAGAATGTATGTATATAAAGAGCATATAAATCCCGTAAAAAAATGTTGTGGGATATTTCAATAGTCCTTCCATGAATTTGATGGAGCCCTTGATATGAATCCGATCAAAAAATTTAAGCTAATAAGTGGAGCATGAAGAAAAAGCTAAGTCAATATATCGAAGGCGATCACAAGTTTATAAATACTATGGAGAATCTAACTTCCATGTCATGTTAATATTGATATCACATATATATAAAAAGTATAAACTTCATAAATAAACATATGTGGGATATTTTAACGGTTCATCCACATGTTTAACGGGAACCTGTTATGAGCATAAGGAGAAAATCTGAGGTATTTGATTGGAGGGAAAAAGAAGAAGAAAAGGTACAGGCACTTGACTGCAAAATGGGTGAAAGTACCTGGGTGTGTAATTAATCCTTTACGAATGCTTTTGCCTTCAATTTGGATCGCGATGGATCGCAACCCGAAAATCGTACTTTACAAGCACTCCTGAACGAAATTTAAGCTATGCACGGACATGCAAAAGCATGAACCAGCAACATTCGACCGACATAAAATCAAAGAATTTCTCGGTTCTATACACTTTTAACACGCGTAAAGCACTCAGGAACACCATATACAAATTCAACTGGAAGCACTACTTGAAAAACCTTAGCGACAGAACTTAATATGAGACACACGAAGGCACGATGCCCAGTCGTCAATGGCCAGGGCCTTTCCTGCTCGGTCCGGAGGCCATCGTGGACACCCGATCCGTTGCTAAACCCCGGTTGCTGTCGTGCCGATCAGCACCGGGAGCAGCGAGCACTGCAGACTTAACTCCTCCTTGCGCGTTGAAACCGGTGACCTCCTGCTTGCTCGTTTCCGACGAAAGAGCTCTGCCATGGGCTGCACCCGACTCCGCGAGGAGTAGCGTCATCAAGAGCACCGCCATGATTGAACAGCCAGCCGTTCCCGATCTTCTCCTGGCCCTAACTGCGGAACCCATCTCCGCTGAGGACACGAGCACGAGTGGCGGCTCTTCGAGGGGGCTAGAGAGCGCTGCTTTTGGTATCTCCGATCTCCCAAGGGAAGAAGTAAACAGGCCTTTTGAATATATAGGCGAGCGATATGCAAGTGTTGGTGGGAACGGGTCTGCGTGGATGGTCGAGGAGTGAGGACGGTGGAGAGCTTTTTGGAAGGTGGGGGCCTTCCCAACTTTTTGACCGGGGGCAGGGAGCATTTTTTGAGAATACTTTTTGGAGGTTTGGTTGGCGCCGAGAATGGGGGAAAGGAGGAGGTGCTTTGGTTTCATACTTTGGGAATTTGGGGGATTCTCAAATTTTTGGACCATAAAATTAAATAAATCGGCGATTCTCCTCCCTTTTTCTTTTCCTATCATGCTCTTATTTTATGTGTTTCGGACTAAATTATTTTCTACTAATAGAGGAATGCTTGGACGCTTTGAGCAAGCGGGCATATCTACTAATATTAACATGTATCAACATGCATTCCAAACTCGTTAGCAGATTTGCGTCTCTGTGTTATGTTGGAGGAGGAGATAAAACGTGAGTGGAAAGCTTGGGCACAGAGTTATCTTTTAAGCTTTAACAGATCCTTTTCTACTAATCAAGTCCACCATTTTCAAAAAAATGAGATGCATAAAAATTTTAAACTTAATTGTCGATGCTTTTCCCCCACTAAGATGTAGCTAATCTATTACTAAGAAAAAGAATAAAAAGAATTTGTGTTTCTCCTGAAGTTCACCTCGAGCTGGAATAGTTCCCCTGTTGATGCCCCAGCAGCAGAATCAACCCTTTCTTTCTGTCGATTATTTTACATCAGAAATAGAATTATTTCATCCTACCTAGTCCTACCATGGATTTACAAATCCCTTCGTCGAACACCTTTCCCAGGATTACAACCTTTTGCGGATGCAGAACCAACAGCTTCTGCAAGCCCTGCTTGCAAATGAACTTCGAACTTTGAAAGCAAGACTCAGCCAAAGAATCTGTGTCCCCAAGTTCACGCTTCTGCAGCAATGCGCGGTTGTCATGGCCGCTTTGCTTCCGTATTTATAGATCTTCAAATCTGATCGTTGAAGGTCGAATTAATAGCCGTTGCATCAATCCTGGGTTTCCTTGAATAGTGCATTTGACAACTCTTTGCAAAAGCAGCTTGAATTACTTTCAAAACCCATTGCACAAAATTTGGCTGCTAAAAAATTAGTATAAATTCTGGCAAATCTCATTGGCATCGCGTGGATGCCTGCTTGCTAGGGCGGCATGACCCAAGGCGAGCCTCGCCAAAGATAATGCCAAAGGTCATGCCACCCCAACAGGGTCGCATCTACCTTGGGTTGCTCAACTCGAGCACCACCTTGCTTGCGTTGTGTTATCCTCACAGTGCCTTGTCTAGGGTTGCCCAACCCCTATGAAGCCTTCACAACGTGGCTAGTAGTGTAGTCCGATGGCCCTGTGCTTCACACCTCTGCTTCCTCTTTTCTCTCTTTTTTTTTTCTAAAAAAGAAATATTTGTTTATTTAAAAAAATGCTTTGCAAAAATGTTCCGATTACCTATTATCAAACACCATTTGTTTTAGTTGAAAATACTTCAATTTAAGGAGCTTTGACTAACGCAAAAGCAATCTCTCCCTCAATCAATTGAGCAGCCTATAATCTTCTTATAAATGACAGCATCTCAATTTGACGTCATCACATATTCAAATCACCTCAAAATGGCGTTTACTTTAAGAACTCACAAGATATTATGCTATGCTTATGTGATCATAAAAAATAAGGAAAAATACCATAAAAAATCTCAAATTATGTCACTTATAATAAATTTACCTTGAACTTTTTTTCGATACTAAAATCCCTAAACTATGCCATAAAATTTTTTTTTATGATACTAAAAACTCCAAACTATGTTTATTGTGATATATTTACCCCAAATTTTTTATGTGACATAGAAAACCATAAATTTATACTCGTGTGATACATTTACCCTCAAACTCTTCGACCAAAAGGCATTTTCGTCATTTTTATTTTTTTCCTTGCTTCTCTCTTCCCTCTGCCATGGTCAATAGAGGGAAGTTGGTGAGGGCTGTCCTTACCTAAATTTGATGCCAGTGAGGGCCACCCTCGCCAGCTTCCCTCCATCGGCCATGGTGGAGAAAAGGAAGAAGAAATGAAAAAAAAGAAAAAGCCCTTCGGCCAAAAAGTTTAAGGGTAAATATATCACATAAATATAAGTTTGAGATTTTTTGTGGCACAAACAAATATTTGAGATAAATGTGTTACAATTAACATAGTTTGAGGTTTTTAGTGTCGAAAAAATTTCAGAATCAATTTGTTACAAGTGATATAATTTTGGGTTTTAATGGCATTTACCCTAAAAATAATATAAGGACTTTCAATATTGGTTTTTCAAATTATACAGTAGAGCGAAGGACAATATTGTGCAATTTGTATGGATAGAGGATTACATCTCATAAACAAACAATTCAAAAATTAAGGATTTATTTGATAACATCATTAAATGTTGAAAATCGTATTTCCAGTACGTAATATCATCAAGTGCGTTTGATAACCTTTAACCATCCACATATTAATTAATCGACTGCAGCCAAAAAATCACATAACGTGTTAGGTGATGAAGGAGTTAATTTATTTAGCAAAAATCTATTTAATGGATTAGATCTCACCAATTGTGTTGCTAATATCTACTACATCATCATATAATTTTTTTTATTTTCCTTACTCAGCATTTAAAAGCGCTAACACTTAAATTCACAACTTGAAGTTTCTAATACTTACTTTTCAGTTTTGTAAAAACCAAACTATAGCGAGCAATGCTATGTACCATAAAATTAGTTTACAGAATTAACGGGTAACCGAGTCTGTAAATAAGCGGACCATATACGACTATCAATAAATTCAACACATTATTTTACAAACTATTTTTGTAAATTGATTTTTTAAGAGCAATTATAACGTACTGATGGTGATGGAAAAAGGAATTTTCAGGGGCAGCTTTTTTCATCCTTAATATAAGAATTAGTTCAAAAAGCCAAATCCCTAAAATAAAAAATAAATAAGATTTTGTTTTTTTCACGGAAAATAGATAATATTGAAAATATTTTTCTAAAAATGGTTGTGTATATTGCATACAAAAATGAACAAACAAAAAAATATATTTATCGTCTACAAAAATATTAAAATATTAAATATTTTTAATAATGAAAATATTTTTTGTTGAATAATTCTTTCAATTGATATAAATGATTATTTTTAAAAATACTTTTCAAATCAACTGTTTTTTTAAGAAATAAACGAAAAAAGACCAACATTCTCTCATTTTAACAGCCCAGGTATATCATCTCTACAAGATTAACGACATCAGCACAACATTCCCTCGATTTGGCGGGCATCGTCGGACTCAGATGTGATTCCTCAGCTTCGGTTCAGATCACCCGTCTCGCGACGAGGAATCGGAAGAGCCTCCTGAAATCGAACGCAATCGAATGATCTCAGCTCAGCTCTCTGCGAGCCCGCTCTCGTCAGTTTCGACGTCAAGAAAGTCGCACCGGGAGACCGAGAGAGAGTGACTTCCTTGTTCTTCCACCTTCTCTCAGTGCCCAACAGCATTCCCGTCGGCAGTCACGGCAACCCACTATTGCAATGAATCAGATTTTCCCTTCTCGTGTTCGGTTCGATGCTGGGCCAATCGCCCATAATCTGTTTGTCGAAATGCCGCTTGAGCAGTCTCCATGCGGGTAGTTACCCATGTATAGTGCCGCCTTCGAGAACACTTGAGTACCCACTTCTCTCGCGACATGCACGAACCGGATTTCAAAGGATGGAGCGACGTGATCAGGGACTATTGCGCCAATGCTCAGCACAAGGAAGCCGTTTCCTTTTTCCTTCAAAAGGTCCGGTCTTCCTCTGTTTTCAAACCGAATTACCAAGTCCTTTCATCTGTTCTCAAATCCTGTGCCGCCCTCTCGGCCTTCCACTTGGGAAAGACTCTTCATGGCCATTCGTTGAAGCTTGGCCATCTTTCTTGCTTGTGTATATCGAAAGCGCTGCTCAACGTGTATGCAAAGTCCGGAGCTTTGGATGATTGCCAAAAGTTGTTTGGTCAGATCCGTAGCCCCGATATTGTCCTTTGGAACATTGTATTGTCCGGGTTTGCTGGGTCCAAAGGGCTTGAGGCTGAGACAATGAGGATGTTCAATAAATTGCATCTTGTCCAGGACCCCAAGATGAGCTCTGTTACCGTTTGCATCGTCCTTCCTTTGTGTGCTCGATTAGGTGATCTGGATGCAGGGAAAAGGGCGCATTCATTTGCCATTAAATCTGGCTTGGACACACACACCCTTGTGGGAAATGCACTAATTTCAATGTACGCCAAATGTGGGCGAGTTATGACTGATGCTTATACTGCATTCACCTGCATCCCTGACAAAGATGTGGTTTCATGGAATGCAATCATCGCCGGGTTTGCAGAGAATAAGCTGATAAATGATGCCTTCAGAATGTTTCATTGGATGCTGAAAGGATCAATGGCACCCAATTATGCAACAATCGCAAATGTTTTGCCTGTTTGTGGTTCTCTGGAAAAGAGCACTGCTTACTACATTGGAAGACAGATACATTCTTTTGTATTGCAACGAACCGAGTTGGCAGCAGAGATCTCTGTCTGCAATGCACTTATGACATTCTACTTAAAGATTGGACTGGTGGAAGAGGCAGAGACCTTATTTAGACATATGAAAGCGAGAGATTTAGTTTCGTGGAATTCAGTCATAGCAGGATATGCATCAAATGATGAATGGTCAAGAGCACTGCAGCTTTTTCATGAACTAGTCTTGACTGAGAGATTTACCCTAGATAGTGTCACTCTTGCTAGTGTTCTCCCTGTTTGTGCACAATCAAGACAGATTCAGTGGGGCAAACAGATCCATGGATACATACTTCGACACCCCGGCTTATTTGGGGATACAACAGTGAGGAATAACTTGGTTCATTTTTATGCAAAATGCAATGATGTAGAGGCAGCTTTTTTGTTGTTTTTGATGATTTCAAGTAGAGATGTGGTATCTTGGAACACGATGCTCGATGCCTTCAGTGAGAGAGGACTTCATAGCCAGTTTCTGGATCTTTTGAGCTGGATGCTTAAAGAGGGAACTAAACCTGACTCTGTCACCATGCTTATTTTAGTAAATTTCTCCATTTCGGTCTCAAGAGTACAATTGGTCAAAGAATTACACGGATACATTGTCAGGTCTGGTGTTTTGATGGGGGAGAAAGAGTCCGCTATTGTAAATGCAATGCTTGATGCATATGGTAAATGCGGAGATGTGGATGGTGCCTCAAAGATTTTTAATAGTTTATTGAACAAACAAAATTTAGTCTCATACTACTCAATGGTGTCTGGATATGTAAACCATGGATCACGTGATGATGCGTATAAAAAGATAGACCAAATGCTCGAAACAGATCTCATCGCTTGGAATTCAATGATTCGAGTTTATGCTGAAAATGAATGCTTTGATGAAGCTCTAACTCTCTTTTACCAGTTACAAGCTCGAGGAAAGAAGCCTGATGAGCTTACAGTCATGAGCCTCCTCCCTGTATGTGCTCAGATTGCATCCATTCATTTGTTGAAGCAGTGTCATGGATATACAGTCAGAACTTGCTTTGAGGATGCTAGACTAAATGCTGCTCTTTTAGATGTGTATGCCAAATGTGGAAGCATAGCATATGCTTATAATCTTTTCCAGTTGAGCCTGCATAAGGATCTAGTGATGTTCACCACAATGGTTGGTGGTTTCGCTATGCATGGTATGGGGGAAGAAGCACTTAGAATTTTCCATCACATGATTTCATTGGGTGTAAAACCGGATCATGTTGTCATCACTTGCGTGTTGTCTGCCTGCAGTCATGCTGGCCTCGTCAATGAAGGATTAGAAATATTTGACTCCATACAGAACATTCACAGAATGACGCCAACTATGGAACAATATGCTTGCCTAGTGGATCTCCTTGCTCGAGGAGGTCGAGTGAATGATGCTTACTCTTTTGTGACTCAGATGCCTGTTAGAGCTAATGCAAATATTTGGGCGACCTTGTTGGGTGCATGTAGGACTCACCAGGAGGTGGAATTGGGTCAAGCCGTGGCAGACCATCTTTTTAAAATTGAAGCCAATGACGTGGGGAACTACATTGTGCTGTCAAATATTTATGCTGCAGACGCCAGGTGGGATGGTGTTTTGGAGATGAGAAAGCTCATGAAAACAAGAGATCTGCGAAAGCCTGCTGGATGCAGCTGGATTGAAGTGGACAGGAGAAAAAATGTGTTTATAGCTGGAGACTACTCTCATCCAGAAAGAAGCATTATATTCAGCATTTTAAGTACCATGGATCAACAAATCAAGGAGAGGCTTGCTGGCTCTGTTGACATGCTACTCAATCCCACTTAATGCCTATCATTGCTGAGCAGACTTAATTTGCATGCCTTGATGTAAGATATCCTTGTCGTGCTTAGGTGTTGCAGATGTATGATTTGATTGAGTTTTTCCTTCTCTAGTAGCCTTTAATTTGCAACTCATTAACCATGCACACTTTAGTGTGACTAGCTGCCTATATAATGTTTAATCTTCATTTTGAAACACATTTCCGAGTTTGCAACTTGAGAGTATTTGACTGTACTGCTTTATGGTTTTTGTAGGTAAATTTGAATGTTCAAGCATGCTTCATGCCATTTGTTTCTCTTGGCTAAGTTGGTCACTCCCACTGGACAAATTAGGTAGACCCATTAGTGTTCCTTAACTCCTGTTCTATTTGTCTTGGTGTTACACTTTTTACTGTAGTGATTAATTAATAATTCCAATGCTTGCAGTGAGGATTGATTCTCAACAATACATTTTTTGGATGTTGAGAATATGAGTGATCCTAGGTTGACAGGTAAATTTTCTACCTTTTTTTAACCTTGTGTCCATATGTGCTATATAGTTGTCTTTAGTTAAATAACTTAAATTCAAGTTGGACAACTGCTGTGTCATTGGCAGACTGGTACTTACGTGACCACAGTTGTGGTCATATCGACACACAAGTAGTATATCGACATTCTCTCTCTCTCGTGTGCGCATGCATGCATGATATGATGTTGCTCACCCATACTTCCTACTTTAATTTGTGCAAATGTAACTCGTGTGGCTTTGAAGTCTTATATTCCGAGCTGTATAAATATGTCACATACATGTTTTTTTTTTTTTTTTTTTTGGGGAGGGGGGGGGGGGGAGGGATCAAATGTAAGAAGTATAAAAAACTGTATTTTATGTTATTGCACAGCTTTCATCATGTTTTGTTGGCTGTGAGCTTTTGTGCTTTTTGGAACCACATAGTAATGACTTTTGCATGAGTGGAAGCAATCCTATAACAAGAGCATCTTAATTTTTCAGCATTCTAATATATTTTCCATATACACTTTTGAAGACCTTACATAGATTTAAGATGGATAGGCTTTACTTTTTATTTTTTGTATAATCTAAACTTCCAATGTATGCACTTTGGCTTTTCCTTAACTTGTACAATCTGAAGCTTTCACGATACACAAATGTTTTTTTTTTTGGTAAAGGTAAGTATAATATTGCATCCAACCAGAATTTACAAGACAAGTGCAACCCGGCACCAAAACATACACTCAGCGGGACTAAAGTGAGTGGGTGCCCGGTTCACTGAAAGAAAACAATAAAAGCTACAGATATACATCCTCTGAGAGGAGAAGAAACCCAAAAAAAAATGGGTACATAACTAGCCTTCTCACATATCAGAGAGAAAGATACAAGGGTCTATCCCCCAGCTGCGCTGTATCCTCCTGTTCTTCGGGGAGTCCACTACGGATTTAAAAGACAAAGCCTTGTCCTTAACCGCCTTGATCAGGTATTGCTTCATGGAAGGCATACTAAAGTTTGCAGCTCTAAAAATCAGGTCATTCCTTGACTTCCAAATGACGTAGATGAGAGCCCCAAAAGAAAACCTGACGATGTCAAAGTAAAAGCCTTTATCCGCAGGTTTGAAGATCCAGTAGAGGGTTTCCGCCCAGGGTAGGCTCCTCCAAGTAAGATTACACTTTGCAGCCCAGAACAAGGAAAGGGATAGGGACACATGACAATCAAAAAATAGGTGATCTATGGAATCAGGCGTGAGGTTGCAAAAAGCACACAGCACCGAAGGCAATCTACCAAAAGACATAAGAAAAGCTTGGGTGGGGAGCCGATTCCTAGATATCAGCCACAAGAGGAATTGGTGTCTGGGAACAACAGCTTTGTTCCATACATTTGACGCCCAGGGGACCCTAGCAGCTTTCTTACGAACAACAGACCAGGCTGAAGCTAGAGAAAATTTGCCCGAAGGATGATGGGGCCACATAAGAACATCCTCACCTTGATTAAGGGGGGGGACTGTGATACACAAATGTTGATACGGAAGTTCACAAATAAATTTTCCAGACCTTTCTGAGATTTTGATAATACTTTCAATTTTGGCGGAAAAGCAAAAGGGTGGCCTTTTGCTTCTTAAAAATCACAAACGAACAGGCCCTTGGTCTTACAATAGGGAAGCAAAAAATGCATATCTGAAGAAGCTTGGACATTCTTGAAGTCCTTCATGTTAGTGGGCTGAAACTCATATTCGATACAAATTGCAGGTATACAACATATTGGGCATGTCATAGCCCGAAAATGAGATGGTGAATATCTTTCCTTTTCCCTTTTTTTTGTTTTTTTTTGGGGGGGTGTTTAGGAGGGTTTGCACACATGCACTACTGACTAAAGTTACAAATCAAGAGCGTGGTTTACTGCTGGATTTGTGATCCTTCATTTTTCTGTGGAGAAGTTAAAGGGAATAAATGTAATAACTCTGGTTCAGTAGACCCTGGGCCGGAACGGGGAGACGGATGCAGATAAAATCTCCTTTCTCTTATGGCTCTTTCTTCTTCTTGACTATTTAACTGCGGAGGTGTGTGTTCCTTGTTTTGTAGCTCAATTATGGAAAGCTTCGAGAAATTTGAAGTAGGGGTTCCCAGCGGACTTAAGATGGCATCAGAATTGGTGATTGATTTGGAGAGTGAGGAATGTTGGTCAGTTGATGAACCAGGTTTGAAGTGGATGGTGGGTTTAACTATCTGAAGCTTCTGCCTTGTGCACTGCCTTCTCTCGTGCAGTGGAACTGTTTGCCTCTTCATCTTCATGCTCCCAACTCTGTCGAGAGAGCCTTCCTGTGATGCATCAGTTTCTGATGGACCCGTTAAGCGTTGTACAATCTCTCGGAAAGTGTTCGTGTCGGTTTGTACAAATGTGGTTGCGGGCCTAGAAACAGCTGCACCTGGTGTTGCTGGCTTCTCCATGGATGTCCACTTCTGGAATGAAAACAGAGACTTTTCTCTGTCCCTAGTTGAGGCTTTTCACCTTGCTAAGGGTATGGTCTTCAACCTGCAATCAAATTCAGAGTACATCCTAATGAATTAGTGAAATGGCCTCAAGTTGCAATTCTCAATGCGTACTATTACATGTACTAATGAATAGAAGAGTCGGCCTCTTGTTATCCTTTGCCTTACACAATGTGATAGCAATCAAGAAAAAGAATTGCCAAATGCCCCTGATAGATGGTCAGCAAGTAGTAAGAGGAATGGTTGTGCTAATATGTGGCCTAATATATTGCACACTGGTAGTTCAATTTGTGTAGTAAGGTCTGTGAACTTTAAAAGTACTTATGAAATTTCTTGTCATGACTCCATCAGAATGTGGGTATGTGAAAAACATGCTGGTTGTGTCTCTATTAATATTTTATTAGCATGGCGTGTATTCTAATGGCCTTTTGTTTGGAATCTTTATACCAGGAGCAACAGCAAAACTTAATGGGAAAGCCTAAAAAGATGGCATGGTGCTGGTTACCCACACAAGAAGGGTGTGGAAACTATCATTCTGAAGTCAAGGAAGCTATGTTTTTCATATTTAATTCCCCTCCTGGGGTCAATATCTGTCAAGTGTCAAAATGCAGATTGGGTTGTGTCGAAAGCTGGTGAAGAGACCTAAAAAATGTAGGAATACATTGTTTCACTACCAGTATAATCTCTGGTCTTTTGATCGGGTACCATCATGATCAGACCGGGGCAATTGACTTAGGATTATAGTGGAGTTGGTATTTCTTGACTTTACCGGCGTCTGAAAAGTGGGATTAACATAAAGGCCATGGACTAGCGCATGGAATTAGGCAAAGCAAAATTCAAAATCATTTCAGTTAAATTAGTGGCATGAAGGTAGGCTTACTAAAATAATGAAGGTT
Organism: Corymbia calophylla; assembly: GCA_014182845.1. Taxonomy (NCBI): domain Eukaryota; kingdom Viridiplantae; phylum Streptophyta; class Magnoliopsida; order Myrtales; family Myrtaceae; genus Corymbia; species Corymbia calophylla. The sequence goes on along the minus strand of CM024701.1, from coordinate 129,030 downwards.
GGCATTGAGGGTGCAGAAGGAGAAACATGAGTTGTGCAGATGAAAGATAAGAGCATATCGGGGAAATAGTCTGGGAAGAGGAACTCTGGTGACGTTTTGCTCTTCCTGTTGATCAATTATTAGCAGCTCTAGCATCCCAGTTGGTGATGCATCGAGACCCTGCATATCTTCCATCAACTAGGCATTCACAAAGCATTGACGGTCTATGGCACGGTAGATATGGCAATGCAACTCAAAATGCGATCCGAGGACGGAGTTAAATGCGAATTGACAAACTGAAGACAAACTGAAAATGGAAGCGCATGAATCTTACCTTGGGAGGGACCTCGAAGATCGATGGTGGGGAGAGCCGTGAGAAAAGGGAAGTGATTGAAGGGAATGGATGCAGTCATGCATTCATTCAAGATTCAACCACGTGAGAATGCCTTGACCAACAGAAAGAAGAGAGAGTGATGGTTTGGTCTTTGTGACTAAAAATGAAGAGGTCTTTGGCGTACACTCATAAGCCAGTTAGGACAGACCGAATGCAACCCCTCATTACACAAAAAGCAAAACAACCCCCAACCTCCTCTCTCCCTCTCTCTCCTTGGTTGGCATCATTGGTTGAATGGCACTAGAGTCAAACTTTACGGTTCACATGCCTCTTTCAACTCAGCCCATCCTAAAGATAGCACTAACTTATCCTTCTTTTTCATTCGGTTATTGAAGGAGACATTGTTCTGGAAGAAAGTGCCAACATCGTTTGCCCGTTGGTATATGACCTAATAACATGGCATTATCGCCGCACCGGGTGCTCGTGCCTAGGCGCTTTTTCGTTTCTTTGTTCGCACGCCAAGTTCAATTCGTTTTCATGCGCATTTCTTCGGACTTTGGTGGACCCATCGCTTGTTCCGGCACTGGCTGCAAGATGAGGACGGCAAAAAGACCAAGTCTTTTTAACAAATATACAACCTACCTCGATAGACAACTTCATCAAATGCCCAGTAGGAACCCTTGCGAATTGATTTAGATCTCAAAAGCATCTTCGACTCCCAATCCGAACATATTGGAAAAAAGTCAAATCATCAACTTTTTTTTTAATCAAAGTTGTTTGTTTTTGTTCATTGTCGTGTATACATACATACTCATCATACAGGTGCATGCCCACGTTATAGCCACATATTTTAATTGAGGGTACTTACCTCATTTTGCAGATTGACTCTTAATGATTGCCCATATTTCATTCAACTATGCATTATTTGTATCTATTTTGACTCAGTTCATGAAGGGAATCAGCGCATCCAAGAAGCATATGTCAAAAGCTTCATCTATTTCATAGAGAGAGAAAAGAGATCGAGAGGAGAGAGAGAGAGAGAATTGAATGGGTGAGAAAATGGAGGATCAACTGAGAAGATACTTGGAGAAGGCAGCAGGTGGGGACGGCGATGACAAGCTGCCTCCGAAGCTCTTCGAGAGCCTCGTCATGTCCGGCCTCCGTCTCGACGTCGTCGAGCCCGGCCGCATCGTCTGCTCCATGAACGTGCCCGCTCGTTTGCTGGTAACCTCTTCCCCTCCCACACTCTGATTCCGTCCCTCATTTGGGTATGCGGGATTGTCCTGTCTGGTGCTTCGTCAAGGGTTCTTGTGGAATTATCTCTTGTGATCCTTCTGGGTTGCAGAACTCGGGCAACTTCTTGCACGGCGGAGCAACGGCGACGCTGGTGGACGTGGTGGGCTCCGCCGTCCTCTTCACCGTCGGGGCCCCCTTCACGGGTGTCTCCGTCGAGATTAACGTCTCCTACTTGGATTCTGCTTTTCTTGAAGTGAGCCCCTCTCTCTCTCTCTCTCTCTCTCTGTGTTTCCCTCCCCTGCCCACCCCCCATTTTTGTCTTCTTGCTCCACTCGAAGGATGCATCTCTTACAACATCCCGTCACAACCTTTCTGAGCTTTGATGCCGTCTGTTCTACTTTGGTTGACTGAATCTGATATGCAAGAAATGAATAATACGCGCAGCACTTGAGACTGTGATGACGGATTTAAGCTGAAACATATGGTTCTTGAAAGTCTACTTGTCTTTCTGTCAAATGATAGGTAACAGATGGAACCAGATAGTCAAATGCAAGCATTCATCCTAAAATGACAGTATCATTTCGTGTTTGATAAGCGAGACTTTAATATTCTTACCTTTTCCCTGCAAAGAAGTACCCGCATATAAATTATGTCCACCAGATTGATTTTTTAGAAATTAGTTTGCCGAGCAAAATACAAACACCGATTAAGAACTAGGGGAATTACAACATCTGACGGGGTTTTCAGCTCATAGTCTCCTGCTGGAGCTGCTTCACTAATTTGCTTAAGATTTGGGGTCCAAAAGGCTGGTTCTTCATATTACTTGTCTCAGGAAAAACCTGTGTGCTGGATTTCTTACTTGCCAATGGTTATTCCTATGGAAGCATGAAGAAAACAAGCTTGATTGGCATTGTACATAAGCAAATTAGTTTGTCAAGCCACAGATAGACAAATAAAACCACTTTAACACGTTAAAGCATGAACCTAGATGCTGCAGATTTCAAGAAACATTTGAGCTATTCTTTATACTTTAGAAAGCAAATTTTGTTGGATGAACTGAGCTGTTGGCATACAATGAAGGGATGGACTGTTTATTGGTGAAATGGTGGTTTTAAATGGACGGTTTCTCTGATATTCTAAAGTCTCTACTTAGGATAAGTGTTTCCCTTCAGGGCATTGCATATACCATCTTGTCTCTTAAATTCGTCAGGTTACGTTAGAATGAAATGCTGCAACACATGGTTTGGTTTTACTTTGTGTTATCATGTATGCTGTGTTGTGAGCTTTTTTGGGTACTGTAGGTGCTGACTAGACGTAAAAAATTGCTCTGACTTTATTCAGGAGGAAGTGGAGATCGAGGCGAAGGTTTTGCGTGTTGGAAAGGCTGTTGGTGTCAGTAGCGTAGAGCTCAGAAAGAAAAAGAGTGGGAAAATTATTGCTCAGGGGCGTCATACTAAGTATCTTCTTGTGCCTAGTAAAATGTGATTAGCTTCATATCATGCGGAACATGTACACTTTTGTGTCATTTGATTGGAGTACTGGCAGATCATGCATATAATAAAGGATTTCAGAAGCTTACGCTCTTTAGTATGGTTTTGGATGTGCTAGATGTTGTATTTTCTCGGCTAATTATCAAAAAGTCAAATCTATCCTTTTATTTTGTCTATGCATGAATGACGAGATAAGTGTGAACTAAGTGGCTTTTTAAAGTGTGCCTAAGCAGATGATCAATCACAATTTAGAATCCAGGATACTGCAACTGCCCAGGGACAGCTGCGTGCAATCATGAATGGAGCTTATTGATGATCATGTTAAGTTGAGGAAAGTTTTATGCAGTATTTCTGCCTATCTCAGCCGACAAGGATAGCGAAATGGTCTAAGCATTTCATTTAATCTTCTAGTGTTTTCAGTTCAATCGACTTTTGGGGGCTTAGGCCAAATTTGGAGAACTCCAATGCACAGTGTCAGTTGTCTGTGCATTCGATTCATGCTTTTTGTTGTTGTTGTTTAAGGATACTGTGACTTGCAGCTTTCCTTATGAATAACAACGCGGACATCTTTTTTCATAAAGATTTACTAGTTGGGAAAACAAGTCTTTTTACTGAGGGGCTTGCAGGTCAGCCTGCTCATCTCAATTCAGGATACAATCACACTTTAACTGGGGTTGAAACTTGAAGCTGGATGTTGTGGGGGGAATGAACTGGGGGTCGACTAGAGTTTAATTCCCGACAGAGTTGGATGTTGAAGATTGCTCCTGTACATGCAGTGAAATTGGGGTATCACGCAGGGGAACAGTCGGAGATGGTGATCATGTTCTACTTCTGTGCAGTAAAGACTTTGTTGACCGTTTTGGATAAATGAACAGGTTCCTGAATAAACTCGGCCATACTTGCTAATTCAGTCCATCCTCTAGCTGTGGGAATGGGACTGATATTGGATCCATGTTTCTTGTAGTAGTTTCAGTTCATTTGTGGTGTGGTTCGATTCAAGTGAATCGATTCTTGTTTAATGTTGTAAAAGTGCCCTCTGCACATTTTTGGATTTAAGGGAATGAATGAGTAAGTTTGCTCCCTCCTGAGCCTATGGACCGACCTTTTCTTTGGTACCTTTCTAAGCATGCTGTAAAATGATTGATTGTCCGGAGCTTATTGATTACACGTGCTTAATGTTTCAATACAATTTAGGAAGATTATGTCCTGTGTTTATGGACAATTGAAGCCGTATAGGATATCGGGCAGTTGCTTTCTGCTCGGCGTGTTGCAGAATCTTAATTGGGAGTTTGTCGGCTGTCAATTTCTGGGGAGAAGCTATAGCACGTTTTGACATTGCTCTTACTGTTTATGTAGCTTTGTATATACAGCGAGAGGGAGAGAGAGTTGAATGGCAAAAACGCACCCAAAGGAAGAGGATTGCAGAGTAGTAAATCGCCGGAGTACATTGCCGACCCCCAAATAGGGAAAAGTAAAGCACATATGCACGGATGGGTTCCTACATTGTCATCATTTGAAATCGTTATGTCGGAAAAGTGATTCACGGCATTATAATCATTCATCGTAACTAAGTATTAAAAAGTTTTAGAAAGGGGGAAAAATGGCGATACAATATACAAGTATATCGTGAATTTCCAAATATCAATAACGTGCTTAAAGTGGGAAAAAGGCTTTTAAGCTTGTGGCTTCATGAATATAGTGCAAATTAAACAGGCTATTCAAAAACCCTTGAAAATTCCATTTTCAGGATCAAAGTAATGTCATCTAACGACCTTCTAATATGCGATCAACAAAGGGTAATGACCCAATAACAAATCGTTACTTTTGGCACCCAAAAATAAAATCGGTGCTCATTTGAGAATGCAATCGACACATTTAATAGCACGATCAAGATGAGCTAAGAGCTCACAACTTTGCACTCGAGCTAAGATTCGACTCTCCGGTGTTCCTAACTTCACCCTTGAGTCCGAGACTTGGTCGATCTTAACCTCTTAAAACCCAAGCTAGTTGAAGTTCAATTAAAATTTGCAATGAGTCTAAGCTTGATTGATCATCAATTAAGTCCCGATATAATGAATTTCGGGAATTTTTTTGGAAAAATATTTTCCGCATTGCGTTTTATATCATATAATTTTCGTGGAGGCAATCGGGATGCAACGGTATAATCTCAATGACAAGGAAGGATTAGGTGTCGACCAAAACAAAAACAAAAAAAAAGAAAGAAAAAAGGAAGGATTAGGGGATTAGGAAGGCGATGTGAATAAGGGATGATGAGGCACTACCAAAAAAGCATTCGGTGTTTCCTTTTTTTTTATTGGCCCTTTGATATTTTATTCCGCATTTGATATTTCCTCTCGGATCGCCTTATTTAAACCTACCTTAATTCCATTATCATCGCCATCATATATTATATTATATTATATTATATATGATATGTGGAATTTTTGTCCGTTTGTCTCACGACTTTTTCGTTTTTATTTATTTCCTTTTTCGATCCGATTAAAAAAAATAAAAAAGAGAGAGAGAGGAGGAAGTCGTCGCGCACTGTAAAACCCTAAAAGGTAAATAAAAAAAAAAAAAAAAGATAAAAGAAAGACGCACTCTCACCGCTGCCATCTCTCTCTTTTCATCTCACTCTTTCGTCTCCTTTTTCTCTCTCCTACGGCCACAAGGGGGCGAGGGGAGAAGAATTCACACCCTTTGCGATTTTGACAGAAGGGGTGGGAAGGGAAGGGGTTGGGTTGGTTTGGGGTGGAGATTAGGGTTTTTGGATTCTCTTTGCTGCCGCCATTGCCTTTGGATGTTGAAGGTCTCGCATTGTGGCTCCAGGTTACTGTTCCGTTGCCCCTCCTCTCTCTTTTTTCTCCTACCCCCCTCCCTAGTACTGTTATCATCGTAATCGTCATCGTCGTTTTGTTTGCTTTACGTTCCGACCCGCGATAATGCAGCCCTGCGCGAGGAAGAACGCAGAGGTGCGATCGACGTTCGGCGTCCGCCTCCTCCTCCTCCTCCTCCCCCTCCTCTTGGGGCTTTAGCTTCTTCTTTGTTTTTGCAGTCTCTATCTCTCTCGTTTACTGTTTAGCGTCTTTTGTGTTCGTGGGTCTTTGTTCGGAGGTGGCGTTTTGTCTCTCTCTTTGTGCCCTGAAAGTTTGCACGTGGTCGACCTTTATGCATCTGCACACCTGTTCTCCCTGTTGTAGCGATCAATGGGTCCTCACGTGCCCCCCCCTGTGGGTGTGGTTCGCATTGTGTGTGTGTGTGTGTGTGGGTGCGTGCGTGCGTGTGCGTGTGCGTGTGCGTATGTGTGAGGTTTTGATTTGCTGCATCTGCTGGCCACGGTGGTTTGTGGGATCCTTGTGTTGCGGGTTTCGGGAGGTTGTTGGTGCGTTTGAAGCCGGACCCGGATGTTGCAGAGGTTGTGTCTTTGCTCTGAAAAAGGAAAACAGAGACAAGATGCTTCGAAACACGTTATATCGGCTTTCTTGGTTGAGATGCTGTCCGTTTTTAAAAAAAAAAGTTATGTCACCTATTTCAACAGGTTTGGTATCTTCGGTAATCTCCGCATCTTCGGAAGCTTGCTTGTCACTGCAGCTATTACAACCGTTTCTAACTAGTTGCTCTTAATTCGTCATTGTGGAGGTTGCCCCATTGCCTTTATATAACCTGTCTTTACTCATAGGGATCTCCGTGGAATTCGAATAATCAATGATGTTGTCGGTTGATTCTCTTCCTGTGCCATTAATCTTGTGTAGGAGAAGCCGCCGACCCTAGAAAATAGAAAAAAAGTTGGTAACGAGCTGCTTGGGACTCTTGAAAGTGCTTGCAAAAACTTTTGTTCTGCCAGAAAGCATCCCATTGTACAGAATTTCAGCTAACAATTTCCGTCCTCTTTCGCCATCTCCTTTTCCCAGTATACTTTCTTCCTTAATATCGAACCAACTTAGCACGAAAATGTATGATTGTTTTTATGTGTTAACCGTGCATCCGATTCATTGGTCATCTTTCTTTTGAGTGGTCTGAAGGACTTTTTTTATTCTTTTTTTTGGGTCGGTATCTGAAGGACTTGAAGTGCTACATAGTTTCCTCAATTGTCTTTGCTAAATGAGAGGAAGGAGTGCTGGAGCATATTTAAAACTGTGGTTTTAATACTGAAACTTATTTGCTCATCTAATGCTCAGGTCGTGTGAAGACAGCCACTTCGATCATATTGTTGCTTGCAAACTCGAAGGTGTGGTCCACTGTATGAGGAAGATTCCACACTAGTCCTGGTTTGTTTGTGTGCAGGAACAGTTCATAATTGCCTCTTCTTATAGATATATGGCTGTCTAAGCTTTCGAAAAAGTAGGAAAGGGTTTCCACCATATATTTCCTATTGTCATCTTCCGTGCTGCTTGCTTGACCTTGGCTGTTTTGTGGTGGAAGTGGCTTATGAAGAACATCGATTTTTCGTTCTCTGGTTGTTTCATTGACAAAATGATGCTGGGTTTGTGGACTTCTTGTTATGAAGCACACTCTTATTCTTTTAAGTCAATCTTTGTCAACTGTATGTAGTCTGACTTCTTCTCTAGGAGGGGACTTGTTTTCATTTGCCCAACTTTTTTGATATGGCTTGTGAGGGCATGCATTTAGAAGCAAGACCTTGCTGTGACGTATGTAGTTTGGCCTTTTTTCTACAAAGGGACTCGTTTTCATTTAACAAACTGTTTCAATCTGGCTTGTGAGGAAATGCATTTTATGCAAGCTCTTTATTGAAGCAAATCTAACTGTGGTTGACAGGTATTCATATCTTTGTGCATCATCAAATGAATCTCTTCTTACTTTTATGAAGTGAGATATCCATCAGAGTGGTTCCTTTCATTAGGACAAGCATATGCTGTCAAAGTAGAAAGCCTATTCATTTTGTTTCTCGCCTTGAGTATATGTCGTGTGTGCTTGTGGTGTCATAACACATTCATGGGTGTGTTCTCTTCTGTTGCTTTCTATTCCTTTTGGGTGCTTTGGTGCTCTTACGATTAACAAAGGGTGTGTTTTTCCCCTTGAAAGTCATTACCGGTTCAAGGAACATTCACTTTTGTCACCCTGTCCCAAACATCATCTTCTTTTTTTTTTTTTTTCTTTTTTTAAATTTTTTTCAGAGTTTATTTTCCAAGTTAAGTTGGACTTCTATTGCAGTGTGTTGAACACCTTGTTTGTTTGTGCTCTTTAGGAGATACCTCTGTAGGATGGGAAGCGGCTTCTAAAAAGGGTCTCTGTTGGTTTGAACTGCAACGCATTGGGATGGCACAGTGGGTTTCTGATCATCAAGCTCCTTTTAGCGGTCAGGATGGAGAGGATGAAGATAGGAAGCCTAAACTATCTGCTTGCATAGCTAAGGACGATCTGAGATATGATGAGGGGGAAGCTGCGATAGCAGAATCCCTTGTAATGCAGGAAAATGCGAAACGAAAGCACGATTTTCAAGATGTCAAACCTTATAAACGAGGAAAGGAAAAGCCAAAGAAGAAAAGTACACAGGTCAAGCCCAACGCAAAAAGGCGTCATCATCCTGTAGACAGATGGTCAGCAGAGAGGTGAGATCAGAAATCTTAGTTAATGGTTCGGCTTTTCCATTTTTGAGAAATTTTATATATTTTTTAGTTTTGGATTATGAAGGTATAAGCAAGCAGAACAAAGCTTGCTGGAGATCTTGAAGGCAGAAGGGGCTGTTTTTGGTAATCCAATTAGACGACCAGAACTCAGATTAGCTGGTCGTCGACGAATTGGTGATACTGGGCTGCTTGACCACTTATTGAAGCATGTTGATGGTAAAGTGGCGCCAGGTGGGAAAGATCGATTTAGGCGATGGCATAATACAGATGGAGTTATGGAATATTGGCTGGAAAATGCTGAGTTAGCTGATATTCGCCGTGAAGCAGGAGTGCAGGACCCTTATTGGATTCCACCATCAGGATGGAAACCTGGGGATGCTCCTGCAGAGCAGTCTGTTTCTGCTGCAGAATTCAAGCAGCTTAAAGAAGAAATGGCCAATATGAAGAGGTAATTTGTTTGGAAGGATTTACTTAGCCATGAAGCTTACCTTTTGTAACAAGCGGTTCCTTTTTGTTGTGTTGCCAGAGATTTTGAAGAGCTGTTGGACAAGAAGCCGGGGCAGGGACAACTTAATCTAGTGGAGGTTCCTGTTAATCATTAGCTAATATGAGTATTCATATCCTTCCCTCTTTGCCTCGTATTGTTCTATATCTGCTCTTCTCTTTGTAGGAGATGTACAAAGAATTGATGAACTGGAAAGCAAAGACCAGCCAGCGTTTGATGGAAATATCTAGCTCTTTGAGTGGCATGCAGGTGGTCTACTTGTTTAGTTGCTAGGAGTTTTTATTAACATAGATTCTCAGGGTTTAGCATCTTGATATTCTAGCAGGGAATGTACAAGGATTTGATTGCATGGAAAACAAAAACTGAGCAACAGCTCACAGAACTTTCTAATTCATTGAGCATCATGGCTGCGAAGCAGCATAAGACTGCTCTTAGTCCTCCAGTATCAGAAAGATGGGAAGATTGGTTGGAGAGCACTAACCTGGATAACATTCAAGCAGAGGATATTGCACCTTGGTTAGAGAGTGCTGATGTTGGAAATTTCGAGAGGGACGTTTTGATGCAGAATCCATTCCCTACTCTGCCTCGATCGAAGCCTATTGATGGTCCCACACAGAATTCAATGTGTGCTAGAGAGTTGGGGATAGCAAAGGAAGAAATGGCTATGTTCAGGTAAAATCTGGGATTTATGGATAAAAAACGACATGTTACATGATATTCACCCATTATATATTTAATGTCAGAGATTCATGGGATATTGTACCCAGGAAACACGATGGAGCTGTAGATAACGGGAAACAAGGTGCTTTCACCACCGTGAACTCAAAAATGGAGCTCGATAATTCATTCCTTCTGTTGCAGGTAAAACCTTTAAACCTTTCGATTGGACTTTGTGGTCCAATAAGCAAGTAGGTTATATGCACACAATTCGACTTTCATTCAGCCTTTTAGTTTATGTGAATCTAACACTGTAATCTTTTCTCATTAAGGAAATGTTCAAGGAGTTGGCGAAGTGGAAAGGCAAAGTGGAGCAGCAACTGATGGAGATTACAAATGCTGTTAGTAATGTGCAGAATGCGAGGCAGTTTACTTCATTTGGACCATCTACCTTTTATCTGTGAAGAAATCTGACTCTGTAATTGGAATCATGCCTTTAGGCCATGGAAGTTAACTGGCAAATAGGACAGTAGGAAATTGTAGGATTAGATTTTGTACAGGACTTACTAGCTGCCTCAGTTACAAGTGCCTAGCCAATAGGACCAACATCTAACTTATATTGGGAGTCGCAAGTCTGATCGGCTGGAGGAGCTGCACCAACTCTTGAGGGTACATAGATGCAAAGATTTGGTGCAGATTCGAGCAACTTTCTTCAGATGCTATAAAGTTAAGAAGTGGCTCTTCAGCTTCTGAGACTTATGTAGGGATTTCGTATCAGCTGATCAGTTAATCGCGAAGTTTTCCTATGATAGTATTTGGATCGCTTGGATATGTTGAACTCATTTAGTGCGTCTTCTGAACATTTTATGGCGTTCTTTGGTGAAATTATATGTCAATGCATTATCAAGTTGATAATTTGAATGTGATCAGCAGAGCAAAGGTGGTGGGATTTGCTACTTTTGACAGATGATCAGCGGTTTGGAGCTGAGATGAACCAATATTGAGTGTTTGAAGGTCTCATTGAGCGAGGCCGACTTCACTGGACCTTTTCTTCAAATGGTCGGGTTGCCCATTTAACACACTGCAACCTCACTTAGATTTTGATGTTGAATGTCTGATTGATTGATGTGCTCACTATTTAACAGTAGAGGCTACAATCAACGCCCGGTTCTTAATAGGTTTTGAACTATGGTATAAAATCATTAATCGGGCAATCCAACCAATTTCTTGGAGATTGTGTCAAGAAAGCCTGTTAAGTTTCGATGGTTCGCTCTCGGTCTTCTAGACTTATAACCACATCGAGGATGTGCAATGAGGGTTGCAACTTTCCATCAAGATCACGACACCATTTGTGGTTTCACTTGGTTCTTCGCCGCATTGATGTGCTCATTTCTCACGCTATTCCTACTCTCTATGGTGCAGCATTTTACTATGACCTATTCACGTTGGTGCCTGTTTGGCATCATCAACGAATGTCGATTCACTCTGTTAGTGACGGGAGACTGGAATTTCTAGTTCATATATAAAAAAAGGAGAGGCGTAGACTGTCTTACATTTTGCAAAGTCGTGTATATGCACATATACTTGTTCTCGCCAAAGCAACGTTGGATGAAATTCCTGATCAACACAATAGTTATTCTTCAAAAAATAATCTCAATTAATTAATTTTACACAAATTAAATCTGACGAATTAAATTATAAAAACTGTGCATAATATTCGGTTTTACAAGATTGTATAAAGATCTTATAGTGTCGTTTGACGTCCTAATCTGTTAGATTGTACACATACTACATTATGATTGATCTTCATTAATAGACATCGAAAATGAATGAATTTTTTAGAGAAGGGTCCTCAATAAGGAGATCATGTTCCTTATAATGATGCATGTATGGGTAAGATGGATTACTTTACTTCGAAGACAAAAAGGAAAAGAAAAGGACTTTTGCTGAAGAAGAGATTTTTTTTTTTTTTTTTTTTGTGGGGGGCCACAGCTCCTCTCCTCAACCTATAAATTCAAAATTCAGATTGTCGGAGAGACCTTCATCGGCACGTTTCCTCGTCGTCGTTTCCAGTTGCACTATAAAGAACTCTCTCTCTCTCTCTCTCACCCAATATTCGTGCGTCCTTCTATGTTGGGGAAATCCATTTGATCGGTCTCGAGAGTATATGGTGTGGGTATGGGAGAATCCTCTGGTTCAAAACCCTGTCTAGACGCCGATATCTGGGCTAAGCTTGGTATTCTCCTTCTCCTTCTCCTTCTTTCTCTCTCTCTGCTTCCAATTCTTTTCCCAGTTTATTTCATGGAGCATGCTGTACTTGTTAAAGATTTCATTTTTACCCTTTGTTCACTTCAAGAGCATACCGTGATTGTTCCCTGACCTTTCGAAAATGGAACGCATTTGTCTATTGAAATTCAATAGGAAAAAAAAAAATCCTCTTTTCCATCAGTTGTTAAGGCTGATGCTTTCGTGGTTTAATTGGGTATTAGTCTTTGTAGGATGTCTGTCTATAATGAGGATTATAATGAAGAATGAACTGTGTAGTGCCTTATCTTCACATGTATTTTTCTGGGTTGTCGTGCAACTCACATTCTCTTTCACGGGCCCATGCCGAAAGAAAGCTTACGGACATAAACGGAATGTGAATTAGGTGGAACCAAAGGCTCGTTGAAAGTACCACCGAGATGTTAGCTGGCGTTGAGGAAAGTGACACTGGTTAACTGCCCATGCTTATTCGTGGGCTTCCTGAGTTATTGGCACTTTGCTTTATTGCCACATCTATTTTTGTCTTGAAAACATGATCAAGAGTCGGACAGATAGTTGTTTGAGTTAAGCTAGCGAAATAAGACGAAGAGCTACAAGCATAGGCAGAGAGCAAGCCCGCTTAATAGGATGAAGCAAATGGACTTTACTAAACTTGAGAAGTTGATACATCTTGTTTTTTAAGCAACTTAGTCAACATACTGTTGAGGGAAAAAATTTGCCGAGATGAGGAAGAAAGCTTAATGACAAAAGAGAGGAAGAGAATCAAGGAGCTGATTCAAAGAAAATGACATTATCAGCTGAATATCACTTGAGACCATTGGATGGTTTACTTATTCGCTGTCTTCTATCAGAAATTTTGAAGGGATGAGCTACATAAACCTATTATATATGGAAACTTTTTGTACCTAAGGATTTCAAATATCTACTCTTCTAGCACCATGGGCATAAAATATGTCTCAGGCAGGCACTTTTGATTGGTAAACATTAATATGGCTTCCGTGGAAAGTCCACTATTGGGCATTAGTCAACTTCTTAACCTTGCTTGTGGAAATGATTTGTGCCATGGTTGTGAGAAAGGCAAGTGTGGCGCTAATTTACTATGAGAAACATCTCTTCTCCAAATAGGCCAAGCTGGAAGACAAATAATTGTAGGTATTCGTGTTACCACATGAATTGTCCATAGAATTCTTGTGTAGCCATAATGAGAACTTTGAATGAGAATCAAATTGGAGATTGCAGTCAAGCAAATGTACCACCTATAGGTCTTTAACGTGCTACTTGAAAAGCCTTGGCATTCTTAACTTCATGCCTTTTGAGAAGGGACTCTTGAATGTGAAGGACCCAATGAAAAAAATAGAATCTGTTTGACATGTGTCATTCACTTACAGAGAATGGTTTCTTTATCTGATGCCAGATGCCAGATTTGACTTGCTTTGTTCCAAATTGCAGTTCCAGCAGATTCAAGGTACTCAGTTGTTGACATTGGATCAAATGAGACGGTTGTCTACTCAGAGATCTCATGCTCTTCCAGAAACAAGCATGAGTGGTGCAAAATAACTAGGAGTTTAAATCAATCTTCTGCTATGATTCAGAACAAGAGGTATAGTGTAATTCATGGCATGTGAGCAAAAGTTTCTTGCTTCATCTATTTGATCTTCAATATGATGTGCATTTTGTGGTCTTGCCAATGTTGCTTTTATCCTTAAAACAAGAGATTGTTTTTCTTCTATTTTTTTAATGTTTAACTGAGGTGGCTAAATCAATTGTTTCTTCATAGACCAATTTCCACTTTTACTCTATCTTGTTTATTCCTTTGTCAAATGTATGGCTATCCAAAGAATCGAGTGGGAAATCATATTATTGCTTTTGGAGAAACCATGGTGCGGACACAAAGAAAGTACCTAGCAAAGATCCTCTACATAAGTAGATGACTAAAAAAGAGACAAGGGTATTTTAACAATGGTAGAATGATCATGGAGAATAGGCAGTGAAGAAGCAAAACTGTTGAAGTGTTATCCCACATCGATTGACAACGGGTCCTAAATCCTCTTTATATTCGTGTGGTTTCTTCCACTAATAAGTTTAAGTTTTTGGATTGGACTTTCTAACATGGTATCAAAGCTAGTTATCCCTTATGCAAAGGTGCATGGTAAAAAATTCCACGTGAATGTGCGTAGTCAAAATTCCATGTGCAGCTCATAATTCGGCTTGCACATGAGTGGGGGTGTTCAAGTGTTATCCCATATCGATTGACAATGGGTCCTAAATGCTCTTTATATTCATGTGGTTTCTTTCACCTATAAGTTTAGGCTTTTGGGTTGGACTTTCTAACAAAAACAATTGTTTTTAACCTTGAGGGTGGTTTTCTTGAAAATGGTTACTCTTCTTTCAATGGATGGGCACTGACTTTGTTTGAAGAAAGAGAGGATGGAAATGAATACTTTATTCTATCTGATGGATGATTTAATTGGCATTGTTTAATCAAAGGGTGGATGGAACAATGAGAAATCTGTCCATTTCATCATGTAAACTCCTTTCTACTATTTTATTTAATTGTCTAGTTGTAATAACCTACAGGCTTTCATCTAACCAAATGATAACTTTGCTTGGCTCTTAAATCCTTGAACGTTTGACACCAAATTTTGTAGTTGGGGAAATGCAAATACATGCAGCAAGCTTAGTTTTACTGGGGTAATTTGTTAACAAACTGCTTTAGGTAACTATCACCATGATTTATTTTGAATTTTGCTGTCGTGGATTTGTACTTTCATTGTTGCTGCAGCCTTTCCCATATTTGCACTTCTGCTGCTATTGTCGAAACCTTTGACTGATTATGTTATTTGCTGCTTTAGTTTGTTTCCTTTCCCTATTTTTGCCTTTTGTTGATTTTGAGGGTTCATCTCTGGTGGGTTTTGGCTCATGTAGCTCAACCACAATTCTTATTGATGGAGCAACTGTTCAAAGTGAAGACATTATGCTCATACAGTCTGGAACCGAAATTATTCCAGGGCCTGATAGAGAAGGTCAGCTTAGTGGTTTCTTTATGTTTTGAGAATAAATAGGGAGATGTGTCCTTTTTTCTGGGTGTTTGATTGTAACTATTCCATGTCATCTTTACACTGAAATCTGCTTTCAAGTTGTCTAACTTATTATGATTTTCTTCACAACATTTTTTCCTCAAGTTTGTTAATTTATGTTTCTTCTTGGTGCTATCAGAGGGCTTAATAGGTGATAAGTATTAAATGGAGGGTGTTAATGTATCTTCTATTTTCTAATTAAATGCTATTGTTGTTTCCATTTACAGACTTAGATCATTAAATTATCATATTTATACTTGTGTGGTGCGTATAATTCTCAAATGCCTTGTATGGACATCTTTTGGCTTGCTTTTTTCATTGTCAAATGTGTAATTTATGCAGGGCATCTGAGCTATAGATTTGAAATGATCCCCGCTGCAGAGCGGTGTGAGAAACGGTTAAAGGTAATTAAATAATTAATCATATCTTCATGGGACTGTAAATAAATGCTTGACTGTCTGTAGAAATCAAGATCAGTTAATTTATGTATTTTGGTCTTCCAGATCTCTATAGACGTTGAAAATGCAAAATGTGGCATTTGCTTGAACATATGGCACGACGTCATCTCTGTTGCCCCATGCCTTCATAACTTCTGGTCTGTCTGGAACTTGATCTCTTCCTGGTCAATTGAATGATAGTGTGCATCAATTGACCTGTCCTTGTGCATTGCAGCAATGGGTGCTTCTCTGAGTGGTTGAGGAGATCTCAGGAAAGAAGTACGACAGTACTCTGTCCCCAGTGTAGAGCAGTTGTGCAGTTTGCTGGGAAAAATCACTTTTTACGTGAGGTTGTGGAGGTAATGCTTTGTTTAAGTATATTGAGATGCAAAATAAGAAATCTTTTTGCCCCTTTTTTCCTGTTAAAGCTTTGTCCTTTGAAATAGTAGAGAACTCATGACTGCAAAATGTTACTTTTCTTGAAGTTGGGAAATGGACAGGTATTTCACAATGTGAAATTGGGCGTTATCGCATGGTCTAAGACTGTTTGCCATAACTTATTTATTGGATTTGCTCTACCAGCCAAGAGCGGGTCTTAATGCCAAAAGCACCTTTTGATGAGGGGATTGGATACATGTTTCAGTTTGGCCTTTTTGGATGCTGGCAAATATAAGAACTCAATATATCAAATAAATGTGTCTAACTCTTCTGAAGGTTTTCTTCATGGCATTCCTTGAATTTTGAATCCATCAGATGCCCTATTTTCTTCAGAGCATGTTGTGCGTTCTTTTTGACAGTTGAGAGGTCCCATACTTACTGCTGATTTTCCTCTCTTTGCTTTTTGTGATTCTTCCTGAGTATAGGATATACTGCAAGCTGATTCTTCTCTAAGACGGTCTAAAGAAGATGTTGCTGTTTTAGATTCACACGCGTTGATCCAATCAAATCTGGTACGTATTAAATGGTCTACAAAAGCTGTTTTGATTTCTCATTTTTTCCGTCATTGGTGGATGAACTTACCGGTACATCCATGGATGTACCAGTATAGAGTGCTTTATACAATGCACCACTAATATTGGGATAGGAGCGAGTGTGAAGCTGGAATTGTGGAGTGAACCCACCCTTAGCAAAGGGCATCTGGCTATTAGGTCAAGAATGAAGTACATGGAAGCAAGCTTAGTTAAGGATGAGGTAGTAGTGGGACAGTAGTGAAAATCAAAGGTGAAGAAGTACCAAAAAGTGAACAATTTCGGTATCTTTGGTCCATTTTGCAAACAGGTCGATGGATTTCTTTTTGTGTGATTAAAGAGTGGTAAGTGTATATTTTAGACGACCATTATAAGGCTTTGTACTCTATGATCAGCAGTGTTCAGGGCCTCAAATATTAGAACATATATAACATGAGTGTAGGTGAGAGCAAGAAATAGGTACCCGAGAATGTCCCAGTGGCTTTAGTTGAAGATATGGTGGGAAAAACCCGGTCAAGGTAGTTTGGACATGTTAAGAGACAGTATGTTTCAGTGAGAAGATGTCCATGTTGGGGTGGAAAAGGAGTAGGGTGGGCTAATAAGTTTTAGGTGAATAACATAAAGGACCTTGAGCTAGTAAGCATTCGGAAGAAATGGTACTTTCTATGGAAAAGTTATCATGGTAACCATCTATCAGAAGTGAGAAAACTTTTGCTGTATTTTTGTGGTCATGGCATTCCAGTTATTATTTTTTTCACAGCATCTTAGCATACATTCACAGAAAAATTTCCATTACTAGCTGAGGTAGATTGACCTCTCAAGAACTGAATTTTATTGGATAACTTGAAGATTACTTGCAAAATAGAGGGAATATTGATATGTGTACGAGCTGATTGGAGCAGAATTGTTTGCTTCAGCTTGTAGTCATTTGCTTGAGTCGTCTCAGCTTCTTGGTCATGCTTTGGCAGCACTATGGATGGTGGACTGTGGAACTAGTTTGTATAAAATTAGCATGACCGTGGATGTCGCATAATACTTTTCTTAACCCCGAGGATTCCTTTTTTGTATCCACAACATTTCTCAGTAGAGTAGTGTGATTTATTTTCTTCTCATCCACCTTTTATATGTCCCACATCCCTCTCCCCATATTGAGTGCATGTTTATGTGCTGCTATGTTGGGGTGTACATTTTTTTTGTTTTGCTTTTGAGAGTGGGGGTGGGGGTGTGTTGGGTTGCCTATTGTTGTCCTCAAAGATCATAACACTTCCTAAAAGATATTATTGAATTTCATGTCCGGAGTTTGTGGTTGACTCTTCTTTTTTGGTTCCTTTAGTTGTATGCTTTCCATTATCTTTTCAGTTATTTGGTCCTTTGCTCCCTTAAATTTCTTCTAGGTTAAATGGCTACACTTGGATATGGAAAGGAATGGGCTCACTCTTCTCTTTCTGGACAACAGAATTTCAAAAATCTGACTAATTAGAACCATGTTTTCTGAATGCGCTAATCCTTCTTTTTCTTACTTGAACTTGCCATCCTTAATTGTCCTTATTCACTTGTAGCACACTAATTTTGTTTCCTATGTGGGTGTTTTTTCTCTTCCAGTTGTATAGAAGAACGTTTCTAGTGACTGAAAGTTAGAAGTGCTGACGAGAATGCACTTATCTTACAGGCTCATGAAATATTAGCCTATTTCACTGTAAATAGGTTGATCACACTTCCTAAATTCTTTTGGACTTATAGATTTGACATTTCCTTGGTTCTTACCATCAGAACAGAGAATGGCTGGGCCAGGGGCGTGTTCTGGCAATTTGTTGGCCTGGCCCAGAATATTCAGGGTTGGGCTATTCTCCGCCAAGGACCTGGCTGGGACCGAGGTCATGCCATTTGGCCCGGACCAAACAAGATGAAAAAATTGCTTTTTCTTTTACTTTTTTTTTTTACTTTTCATGTGCAGACTCTACATAAAAATTTCATATAGCATGTACTAAAAACTAAAAACCTTGAAGACATCAGGACAGGCTAGTGAGAACATGTTTTGCTATTGTTAGAGAGTGAGGGAGCGTGAGGGAGAACAAGACACGACCAAAATAGTGCGTCTATCGCTTGCTTTGTAGCTCATTGACATTCGAGTGAGACATGAGAAATAGAGAGAGACTGCAAGAGTGAGCGTGAGGGAGCGAGCAAGACACATCAGGGGTGGGCTGGGGGTGAGTAGGGGATGGAAAGAGAAAGCATATGGTGATTGGTGGGGCCTGATGGCAATACGCTGGTGGTTCAGTGGTGTCTGGATAACTCAGCAAGCGTGATACGCAAGAATGGGAGAGATCGAGATGTGTGTGCGCACAAAAGGGAAATGGCATAGCCCCCTGTGAGAAGAAAGTGGGAGGGACCTGCTGTTCTAGGGTCGTAGCCTTAAGTGTTTAAATATCTTTTTTGTTCTGATTTATGAATCAGGCCAGTCCGGCCCAAACTCAAAGATATTTTCTGGCCCCGTTGCCCGGCCCGGTATTATTGAGCCCAAAAAATTAGGCCTTTCCCGGTTTTTGGGCCTTGAGTTTTATTTGCACACCCCTACTCAGCATAGTTCTATGATCATAGCTTTATCAATTATGTCTTTTGTTTGCAACTTTGCAGATTATAAGTGGCGGAAGAAAACGTAAAAAACCTCACTTGGCAGTCGATGAGCAAACTTCTGGTCTTGAACTTTCATGCCCACAATGTGGTAGGCAAAATTTGATTCTCCACTTGCAGCACAACATAGTGACAGAATCAACTTTTCCTTCATCAATTGCTTTTCTGCTTCCATGACACAACCAAGTATTATGTTGGAGAAGCTTTTTCTGTATCTTGCATTAGTTTCAAGTTCTGCATATTTCCTTTTCCCATGTTAAGAGCCTTTTAAATGTTAATTTTGTACCATAGAAAGATTATGTAGTATCTATGCATCTCTTTTGATTGCATCTAAGGTCCCCTCAGTACCTAAAAAGAAATGAGTTTTCATTGCAATATGTTTTTTTATTTAGATTTATATATGATGCACAATGTGATTGACTGGTTTTCTGCATGAATAAGGCACTGAATATGGTGGGTTTTGCTGCAATCGGGATACCATCCACATACAATGTCAAGCATGTGGAGGAATGATGCCTTCCAGATCAAACATTAGCGTGCCACAACATTGTAAGCACCTAGCAAACCATCCACCATCCCCCTCCTTTATTTGAGCCCGGACAGTTCTTGCATTTGTGTTAGTTTCATCCTCATCTAGGCCTTTTGCCCTGGTTAATTGTCCTCCTAAACTTTCAATAGTTCTGAATACTCTAGCCGGTTTTTGGAAATAAGGCTCCTTTTTGTGGAAAATTAATTGTTAGAATTTTTTTTCTCATTTTCCGGTGTTAAGATCACTTAGGAAAATGAGTCAACGAAAAATCTATACTTAAATTAAAGAAAATGACTCCATTTTTTAAATCAGAAATTTTTGCTCAGAGTACAATATGACCTCCATGACCACAAGCTGTCTTGGGACCCAGGGACGTCAGTGTCTGAATCTGGGTCCTCGGGTGGCCTGAACTTAGTTCCTTATGGCACTGACTTGGCCTGGCACCTAGACCCGACAGCCTTGACATGTTGCCTCAGTCCTTGTTGCCCAGACCCAGATCTGCACAGCCAGTCCCAAATTTCCATAACTTGGATCCATGACCATATCACCTGGACCGTGGGTCCCCACACCTCGGCCCTAGGTCTTTGCAGCCTAGACTCAGGTTCTCAATGCTGAGACCTTGGTCCTTGCAGCCTGAACAGAGGACTTGGTGGTCGAGACTTGAGACCACGTCACCTGGATCTAGGTCCTGGCATTGTACTCGACTCTTTTTTCTCAGAAGTGTGTTTGAGTTTTCTGGTAATACTTTAGATCCGTTTGTTTCATGGAAAATGAATGATTTGAAATATTTTGCTAATAGTGCTTGTTCGTATTGCTCAAAAAATAAGTCAATAAAAAAGGTTTTGATTGTCTAGAACAATCTATGTCTATATAATTCTGTTGATAATGCAAAATATTTTTTGTTCATTCATTTTTGTAAGTGATATGTATTAGTATCATGTTTTTTAAATATTTGATTTTCTATGAAACAAACTCACATATGAAAGCTTTTTCCAGCAAAGTTCATTTTTCTTGAAACCAATGGAGCCTTAGAGCTCAAGGGTCTATTTGGTTCATAAAAATGTTTTTTGATTTTTATTTTCAGTGGAACAGAATATGTAAACTGTTCTCTAGTTCCAGTTACTCCTTTTTTTTAAAACGTGTTTGGTTTGTGAAAATAAAATTCTCAACATGAATAAAGATTTTTAAATCATGTTTGACTGTATTGATTTTTAAGGATAAGATGCACATTTTCATTTTAATACTAAATGTGTTCTCTTTTGAAATGAAAACAACTCATTTTTTCTTTTTGGTTTGTAGTTACAAAAATGAACAATTCTCCCTCTGTTCACCTGAATAGTTTTCGGTTTGTGATCAGATTTTATTTTTAGTTCTGTTTTCAAATGCATATGAAAATGAAAAACTAGACCAGTTTTTTTATGCCAAACAGGACCAATTGGTTACTTGATATAGAATTGAAGGCAATGATGTAAAAGGACTGATATATTCTTACTAACTTGTTGGGAGCAGACTTTATTGTTGTGACTGTATAGTTATTTCTTGTTCACTTTGCAATTTGGCAGTTGATCCCCCAAACTATTTTTCATCAGCTAAGGTGAATTTGAAGTCCAGCATATCCATGGATGACTCAGAACTACAGAATAACAGTTAATTAGGGATGTAATTAGCAACTTAAGCATGGATCTAATTGCTGTAGCCATCTGCTGCGAATTGTCCTATAATGGAATATTGAGCAGCGATATGATCTAAAGATTCTGCTGCAGTTACATTGGAATGCTGTATTCGATTTTCACAGAATTGCAATGCCGTCCAATGTTCAAGAGTGAGAAGTGGGCAGTTGTCAAATGAGCACTTAGGTGGAGAGAGATTTTAAAATGGACCTTGAAAGATTTTGCTAATGACTTGACGCTTGTTTCCTTTTTACTGAGATATGTTATGGCTGTTTTTGACATGCTGGAATGTTGTACCTCTTTTGCAGGTTTGGGATGCGATAGAGCTTTTTGTGGTGCTTATTGGCACTCTCAAGGGGTTGCAAGGATTGATGGTCACCCTCTCTGCTTGTATGACAGTTTTAAACCTGTATGTGGAGTTTTCTAGATTCCCATTCTTTTCTTGTCGGGATAGCTTTTCCGCCATTGACTCTTGCTTCGTTCGACATTTTTCCGCTACTTTTATACTTATCTTTCTGCTGTCCTTGGTTGCTTGTAATATGAAATTGGCACTTTGGTCATGCTACTCATATTGTGGAATGGTCCAGAGTCTAGGCAGCCACTTGTTGTTTGTTTGCTGGATGATATCTTGGATTATTTTCTCACTAGTCTCCTATGCAAATATATTAATGATAAATTGGTTTCTTGATCCACAAATACAACCATTTGCATTTGTTGCAGATCATGGAGCGGTGTATCACAAGAATTCCATTCGCTGCACATGAAACAAATCGATATGAGCAAGATGTATGAACTCTATTATTGATAATTCTACTGTCTTTGCATAGAAGGCAAGTCTATTCAACTTGGTTTTTTCAACATTCGGTAGATCACAGAGAGGTCAATTAGACAACTGGGAAGAACACTCCAAGATGTTATCTCTGAATGGATTGGAAAATTTGACAATCATGAAATTGGTGAGTCAATTCAAGTGTTAATGTTTAACCAAAATAATGACTCTTTTAGTTTAGTACTTTCATTTTCTTTGTGATTTGAATATACAAACTTGAGGACATGTATAGCGATGCAGGAAGGGGTTTGTGCTTCACATGTACAAGCAATAAGGGCATGTATGATGTAGTTTGCACATCAGCGAAAGCACATGGAAGAAAAATACATAAGTTGCCACAACTATAAGTCTGCTTGAAAATTTCACTTTTTGTTAAAACTGTACCCCTTTCCTTGGTGGTGGAGGAATTCACCATCTCTAGTATTGGTCAGCATGATGTTCCTATATAAACTCTATACTGTTTAATAGATGAAGCTCGGATAATCTTAGATGGGAAACTCAGTCTATTGTGGTAAACTTTGAATCCAAAATTTTTATTTTAGTAGGTACAAAGTAGAGTACATGGAGTGCAAGTTCTGAGAAGAGGAAAGATGTCTAATTGAAATAGTGATGAGTAGTCAATATAGCACCAAGGACTGATTTAATTTATGATTTCGGGTCACTTTTGTGAAAGGATGGGAAGATTGATGTGATGTAATCCATAGGATATGAACATTAGTAGAAAGTGAAGAAGCAAATCTCAGGTCTTGTTCATTTTCATGTTTTTTCTTAATGCCGAAAAATACTTAGTCTTTTGATTCTCGACTAAAATTGATTCTTTTACTGTAAATACTATGCTGGGTTCCCTCTATGGAGTCAATTGTTTACTTAGAGTGCATTTGTTATGTGGAAAAATGACCTGAAAGCATTTCCTCCATTTCCAGTCCTTTGGCATAGCTTAGGATGATGAGTCAAGGGAATTTTTTTCATGGTCAGTAGAAGTTGCTAAGATGCCGAAAAAATGATTAATGCTATTACCCCAGCTACCGCACTAGAAATTGATGAGGCCCAATTCGGGACTCTGGGGTCAGGATGCAGGCCTTGGTCATTTGAATCAGTGACCCTGGCGTCAGTGCCAAGGATCTGGTACCCAGACCAAGTTTTTGGTGTCTGTGTTGATCCCCAATGCCTGAACTGAGACAAGGCAATGCTGGACCCCGTCATCTTGTTCAAGAAAATTACTGTTTTGCAAAATACCATCTAAGACCAGTCCTGGATAGCACCTGGATTGTTTCTGGGTGACAAACAGCATAAAAGAGTTTCCATTTCATTGTAGATGTCCATCCATACACTGGAAAATGGAACTAAGTTTACCAGAACTAGCTTGAAAAACATTTCCCACAACTTTAAATTTTCTGCGAAACGAAGTACCATTTGATGAATCAATAATCTAATCACATTTGACCTGTGTCCTTATCTTATAGAATATTTATTTCCTGATCAGATCGATCCAGGATGCCACTTGATCATGCTGAGGTGATAACTGCTGCTACACATATATGCAAGTGAGTTATCATTTCTACTTTTTTGGAGGCTTTTTTTTGTCACTAAGCTTTTAACATAAATGTTCTCCTGAACAGGATGTTGTCTTTACTTGAAAGGGTTTTTTTTTTTTAAAACTTGGGTGCATGATATCTTTGCCATTTGTTCCAAGGCTGCACATTGCTTATTATGTTCTGCTAGTGATTAGTTGCTGAAGGTAGTCCTCATGCTTAGAAGAGTCAAGAGTGTCAGATCCTCTGAGTCTTGAGTTGAGTTTTTAGATTTTCAGAGCTACAACCTTTTAATGAAGTACATTCTGTACGTGCCTGTAAACTTGTATTTCTAGTGATTGATAGGAGCATGAATTAAGATGTTCCTTTCATTGCTTATTGAAGACTTGAAGTTGATTTAGGGTTAGAGATCTTATTAATTTATTTGTGGAAGAGCTAGGGTTACTTGAGTTTTGTTTCACAACAATTCAGGGAATATTAAAGAGCCAGTAGTTGCTTCTAAGCTTAACTTTACATTTTGGCATTAATTGACGGGAATTTAACTCAAAGTAGAGAATTTTTTAGCTTTAAGGTGAAGGTAATAAAGAATTAAATGTCCTTAATTGTTCTTATTAATTAAATATCATTATTGGTAGAAATAATGTTCCTCCTGCATTTTGCCATTAACCTGTTGAATGGACAGCAAATGTTTTTTGGCCTATTTCCGGACCTGATACATCTATAATGTATTAATCTGGTCACCTTTAATGATAGCTATAATGCGTGTAAAGCAAATTACTTTCGCCCCATATTATCATATATGTTGATTTTCCCCCTGAGTCTTTGTGGTGAATGCAGTGATTGTTACGACAAAGTGGTATCCTTCCTCTTGTACTGGTTTCGCTTTTCAATGCCTAAATATGTAAGTATCTACAACCAAGCATTAGATGATCTCTTTTTTGATTTTATGCTTATTACCATGCTATGCATGATGAGCAGACCTTATCGTGTTAATGTGGTGGCTGATGTCCAAATTATCGATCGTTTTATTGTTAATGTTCTATGTTTGAAGATTCCACTACTGTGGCCCGTTGTTCATTAATTCAATATTAGCTTACAGGATTATAACCAGTATTTCAGATTTCATTGAGAGAAATAGCTAATCCAAGTGATAGTGTATTCAAAATCGAAAGAGTGAGGTTTTGCCACATGATCATAGAATTAGGTTTTAGATGTCCATGAAGTACATAATGTTCTCTTGATCTCGCAGTTGGATTATTGGGGGAAATTCCATAAACTCTTAGGTAAATGATAAAACACCATTAATTTGGTAATATTAGTAGATTGTGGAGTTACAGCACGTCAGAATTGTACGTCTCATTGCTTGGAGTTGCAGTCCCTCACATCCATGGTAGTTTTCGAAGATAGAATTAGTTTCACCGTGTAATGGTTGTACAAGGCGAAAGCAGTTCATTTAGTAGGTTGTGTAGGGTCGGAAGACCAGGGTTCTACAGTCAAAATGATAGGTCAGCCATATGAATGATCGAGATGGCAAGCACATGTGCTGTCACTTATCATATGAGCAAATGTACTTTCACTTATCATATGGTTTTCAATCTCTTGGAAATATATTTGCCACATTGAATAATAAGGTTAGTTATATCTCAGGATTGTATTTGGAGGTAGCCTTGGTAGGGTAGGAGGGAGGGTAACGCCTCGTATATGCTGATGGCAACATTTTCTGTGAACACAATGAAAAGTCTCCTTTGGCTTGGCGTTTGCCTAGCTTACAATGGCAGGGTGGATTGTACAGATAAGATGTTTGAAACTAGAATGGCAATGACTGCAGTTGAATAGATCTCTGAAAAAATTGAAGGGACATTTGGTCTTCTCATGATGCTGCAAAATTGTTATACTAATTAAGTCTTTATGTTTTCAGCTTCTACCACCAGATGCATCCAAGAGAGAAGATTGTTGGTATGGATATGCATGTCGCACGCAGCACCACAATGAGGAACATGCTCGGAAAAGAAATCACGTTTGTCGTCCAACCCGGGGGACTCATCCGTAGGCCTCATGTAGTGAGTGCATCCTGTCTGTCTGGTTAAAAGTTGTGTATACTACCATGCAGGAGGTCTTGCATCAGCGTTT
This sequence comes from Corymbia calophylla, assembly GCA_014182845.1. Classification (NCBI taxonomy): domain Eukaryota; kingdom Viridiplantae; phylum Streptophyta; class Magnoliopsida; order Myrtales; family Myrtaceae; genus Corymbia; species Corymbia calophylla. The sequence goes on along the minus strand of CM024701.1, from coordinate 103,173 downwards.
TCGCATTTTTTGTTTCTTTGTAGTTCATTTGGTTGCATTTTGTATGTGTATTTGGTCATGTGCATGCCAGGAAACAGGCTACTTTATCAGTTGGATGTTTGATAGATGCTTTCAGGTTTTTTCTTTTATTCAGAGTTACGAAAAATCATGTATTCCTGTGATGTCAATCGACTAAGAGACAAATTTCACATTAGTTTAACTTATAGGAGGTCTGGTCACTGACAAAAACATTTGCAGTTGGAGGATACACAGTAATTGCTGTTGAGGTCTGATCTCCAATCTATGATATTTAGCATGATTCAGACAGTCTGATTTGTGAATCTTAAAACTGAATCTGATTTCTGGGTAATATCTGTTAGACCCAGGTTTTGCTGTAGGGGAATAGCTAAACTTGTGCCCTTAATTCAATATAGAGCTGTAAACATTAAGATCTCTTGATCTCTGTTCATCCTCCAGATCCTACCAGAATGCTCCTTGTATGCAACATTTGGTTAGGGAGGTTCAACACGAGTGCATTGGAAATGGAATACCCTGAATATTTCAAGCTCAAACCCTCCTTGTAGTTCGAATATGTCTTGTCCGTCATGAATTTTCCAGCCTTGTATGACGATGAAACCTTTTAATGGAGAGCGGCGAAAACCCTAGCTTTGTTGAGTGGCAACTCCAGTGTGAACTAGAAGGTCCGATGATAACAAGCGGATGCTGAGCCTCCTTCAATATTAGGTCTTCACGATTCGCTGGCTGGTGATTACTGCAGTGGTGATTGATGTCGCTTGGGCATCGATGTGATCCTTACATGCGCATGGATAGTGGCCTGGTTCTAATGTATAAGACATGTTACCTACCGAGATCATGACCTTGCAACGAAATGCATGCATTGTTTCTAGTATATTGGTAAGGATTGTATATCACTTTAGATATCTGTGACAAAGATTCAAGGAACCTAGATGGACGACATTGTTCATGCCATTTAAATGAAAAAGAAGAGGGAGGCATCTATACATGTGATTGGACGATTTGGGGATTTTAAAGGGTAGTTTCTGTTTGTTTGGTGGGCGTAATAGCGCCTGTTGATATTTACCAATTCAATATTTTTTGGTCAAAAAAAAAAAAAAAAAAGAAGAAAATTTGATAACGACAAAAGAGTTAGGTGACATTGGGCCATGAAAAAATAATTAAAAAGAACGACGGGAGATGGTACCTTTTGAATTATATATGAGTGAACATTTTTCCAGGTTTAGTACACATAGGTGACTTGAGATTCAAAGGATGTCACATGGCCGGCCAGTAGCATCAAACATCACATGTATTAGAATCGAAACCACTTTGACCATTTTGGGGTAATTGATCAACGAAAATTTTTGTTTTTTAATTGATGGAGAAGTTCGTAGAATCATTGCAACTCCCTCGTGCGCGACTCTGGGAGTTCAAGCACTCGCTAAAAGAAAAACTATTTGTATTATAAACTATTTTGCGTCATCCATATTGGAAAAGATTTAGGGTTCATGAATTTGGCATTGTCGTCCCACCAATGTGTCGATGGAATACGACTCTCTTCATGCAAGAATGGACAAGTCTCCTCACAAACTTCATCCAAAAGCCATCGAAGTGACAAACCTTGGTGGTAAAAGAAAAAATAAATTCTAGAAAACCAAGATGTGTTAAGGATGCGCACAAGTTAAGAAAATCACACTAACAAACATTTTGATTCGGGGCAATCAAATCCTAAATATTTTTGATTTGGTACAATTGAGTCATTTTGACGACCATTCAGCCAATTTTGCCAACGTGGCATATCAAAATTCAATGGGGGCATTTCTTTTACTATTTTGAGCATATGTGGCACTGTACACAGAGAGAGGGAGGGAGAGAACGGGATCGGGGGTTTCAGAAATCAGTGGCGTGGCCGCCACCCCCACATTGCAGCGACCCTCGGTGGCCACAGGTGGCCGATGATTTTCTTCTAGTCAAATTAGTAGTCTGGATAATCGGCGTCTTGAGTAACAAGCCTAAAACCCATTGCAAATCGTGGTGAGAATGGGAAGAAGCAGAGGATGTCATACATCTTCCCTCCTTTTGCTTGTATTTCCATACCATTCCCCAGACCTCTGCAAATGACGCTTCGATGTCCAATCATTCATTACCCTCGTCTTGCCGATGTGTATGTCTCTGTATAGTTTATTTAGTGCTTGTGTTTGTTGTACTTGTGATGGGAACTGCTGCGAGGTATGTGTTTACAATAGATGTCTAAACAAAAATATGGCCTTTCTAAGTTGGCAATGGCAGTGTGAATGAAAGACAACGTTAGCTCCTTCCTCAGGAATTCCTAGATTTGTGAAATTTCCAAGAATCCCCCCTAAAATGGTTCCATTCTTTCGAAGTTCCTCCTTACACTTGACTTCGTCTTAAATTTTGACTCAATAACCCTGTGAGCTCATCAGCGTTGAAAATAACAACTGTTCAATGAACATGTGCGCATTATATATAAGTCCCATCCCCTTTTCCAGGGCATTTTAATTAGAGAAAAATATGTTTCTCCCATGCCCACTTGGTGTAAATAAAAAGCATCCGGAAGTCCCAAGTTTGCCCCAACTTCACCTGTCAAAAAGATAATATTAGGGTTCTCGAGCATAGATAGAGAAATTGGCAATTGAGGACGACTGTAGATGTGGGAGGAGAGCTGTTATGAGAATGCCTTGAACCGAACCGAACCCAGTTAGGCATTTTCTTATGTGCGAGGTGTACGGAATAAGGTCATTTGAAGACGAGCACATGCTCGTTGGTCGACCATTATATTCATCGACAACGAGCTGAGGGAGTCTTTCTGGCCAAAAGATCTCCTTCAAATGGTATTTCCGAATAAAATTGAATGTGAGGAGAATTTAAAAAATTGGGCACCGGTTCAGAGAGGTTATTGAGTCAAAACATAAACTTGCAGAGATATTTTCGAACAAAATCATTGTTTATGGGTTAATTTTGAGAAATAAACAACATATTAGGGGATTTTTGGGAATTCTCCCCCCCTAAAATTTTGTCAAAAATCTAGCTTCATCATAGAGATTAGACTAGCGTGGTGAACTTGGCAAAAAAAGAAAGCCATCCTTTTGCTAAGTCAATTTATATAAGCATTAATACCATGAAAGTTGTTGGGAAAGCTTCAGCCCGTCCATTGACCTCTTCGAATTGTCTCAGCCCTACTTTTGTGGTGTGTGTGTGTGGGATTGTTAGCATCGCAGAGGTCTCCAGAATTACAATGACTGTCATCATCTACCTATGTCATGAGAATTTAGTGGAGGAAGAAGAGGGAAAAGAGAAGGCATCAGTCACATGAAACAAAGGAGCAAAAACTAAGCTGTGGTATCTCTCCCATAAAAAAGTGGTTTCGAGGGTTTGAAGAGAAGGGGACTGTAATTAGCAATAGTCTAAGGCTAGATTACATAGCATCGCGATCACAACCAGTAAGAAGAGCCTCTAGAGATGCGGTGTGAAGAGGGGTCGCTTAACAAATCAAGTGTTGCAGCTGTGGGTGCACTGCAGCCGGTGCTGCTGCAGGCATGTCGGGCGTCGGGATGAAACCCTAGGCTCAAGAACATCTCACGATGCCTATAAGCTGGGGGAGGAGGAGCACTACTTAGTAATTCAGTACTTGCTGTGCTGTTAGTGCTGTTGTTTCTGATGATAGTCTGGGGGCGATGAACGGTGAGGCAAAGTGAAAGGTCGAGGTCTGCATCTGCATCTCCGTCTTCATCCACATTTATGCGTTTCTTATTGTTGATGAGTTGCACTTGCACTTCCTCTGCGGTGGTGGTGGTGGTGGTCGTCACGCCACTGCTCATGCTGTTATTAGTTGATTCTTCTTCTTCTCGCACTGCAACCACTGCGCTGGCTAATGAATTCAACCTTTTCTTCGTTGCGGGGGTTGGTGGTGGTGTCGATGATGATAACTCTTCAGGAGCTGTCGAGTGAGGCTTGGCCTTGTTGCTGCTGTCATTAGCGTTAGTACAGATAGTGTGAGTAGCACCAGCACCCGCACCAGCAGTGCTGTTGTAGTCGAGAGGACGGTGGGTTTGGGGATCGATCCCGCGTGCGTGAAGCTTTCTCTTGATATGGGTGTTCCAGTAGTTCTTAATCTCGTTGTCTGTCCTTCCTGGCAACCGTGCCGCTATCAGCGACCACCTGTGCGTGCATGCGCGAATAACAACTCTTAGTCGACTTCGGATGAAACGTGAACAAGAGAAGAAAAGAGGTGATATTTTAGTCATTTACTTGTTCCCGAGGAGGCTGTGGAGGGTAATGATGAGCTCGTCTTCGTCTTCGGAGAAGTTACCACGCTTTAAGTCGGGCCTCAAGTAGTTGATCCACCTCAAGCGGCAGCTCTTGCCGCAGCGGAGCAGGCCGGCTGCTTTGGGGAGGGATCGCCAGCAGCCTTCGCCATGGCGCTTGATGTAGGCGATGAGGCGCTCGTCTTCCTCCTTGCTCCAGGCCCCTTTGTTCATGTGCTCGCTTTCGCAACACGGCGACCTCCCCATCTCCTTCTCCCTGTCTTTATTGTTTTCCCAACACAAGACAGTTTATGTATTGAGGTTAAATGGAAGTGGTGCATCAAACCTGAAGAGGACCACTTATGGAGGAAGAAAGAGAGAAAGGAAGATAAATAGAAAGAGAGTGGTGGTGGAGAGGAAGGAAGGAAACGTCATCTTTCTCTTTTCTATTTCTTTTTTTTAAGCATTTGACCCAGTTGGTGTTGAGAAAAGACGAGGTGATTGCAATTAAAGTTTAGTGGTGATGGATGGATGGATGGATGTTTGGTAGGTAGCTCTACTTTTTATGTTGTATCCTCTTGGAGTCTGCCTTACTTATTTTGCTAAGTTGAAGTTCACTGGTTCTTGGGTAGGCCCCTGTGTTTTCGTCTATTCACAATTCCACCCACAACTACCTACCTCCAAATCTTGTATATCTCAAGGATTAAAAAATCGTCATTGTGTAAAAGGGGTCTGGAAGATCAAACTCAAGATCACTCTTTCCATGCCCTTACTTTTCCATATTTTTCATGGTCAACACCCTGCATCCAAACCTACCAGGCTCTCAGCTGTAAATACTTAAAGGAGGTTTTTACAGACACAAGTCGAGAATAGAATATAGAGCTGCCGTCCTCCATGGTCGACTCGAAAGGACTCGAGAGCAAATATTTTGATGGTTTGATGCCGAAACTGCGTAATTACTGCAGATTTGGAGGGCATACGGAACAAAGAATTAGAAGTAGATTATTTCGGTGGACCTACCAACCATCAACTTCCCATTCTGCATATCACACGAAGACATGCCCTCTCCTCATTTCCTTAAAAGTCGCCCTCACAGACATTTGTACATGACATGATGTGTAGCATTATTAAAAAACCATATTCTTTCTGCAACACAAAAATGTATTCTTGGATGGTCTTCCACCTCCCCAGATATCTTCCATTTTTATATTGCTGAGGTTCTAGAAGACCGATTCCAACTCGCTCCCACTAACTCTTGTCAATTCATGAGCAGAGAAAAAATTAACTAAAAAATCTCCTACCTACCTTCCATGATTGACATTAACTTTAATTTGCTGATATTCCTACTCTCACTGACACATTGCTGATTGGACCAGGTATCCTCCCTCCATTGCGCTCTTTCAAGAGCATCCCATTCCGATCCTTTTTTCTTGAAATTATTTATTTATTTATTTTTGTGTTTGCTTTATAAATTTTGTTGGGCTCTCCGGGAGAAAGAGACTTCTTTTGTTACTTGTAAGCAAAGATTGAATGTCCATGGTGTCCAAAGCAAGTTAATTTGATCTACCAGTCTTCCCATTCGAATTCTTTTCTATAATATTTGGCTCATCGGAGTCACATCTTAAGGATTTGTTGAGAAATAGACACCTAATTAGCTAGTTCTTAATTAAATTGAAAAGTTCACCTCATTATGTCTAGATTGTCTGCTAGAAAACAAGGCATTAATTTGGAGCAAAGCATGAAGATAACAAGGATGATGTAATTAAGAGATGCTCCGTCTATTTATTTATTACCAGCAGTCGCATTCATAGTTCGACCAACCCCCCTTCGCACATAATGTGTATATTAAAAGATAGACGGCCATCCATGCCTTCTAGAAGGGTTTGGAATTGAAGTACTATTGGGGGAGTGTGGAATAGATTAAAATTAACATTAAATGAAAAGAAAGAGAATTAAGAAAAGGGGAGAGAATCTTTTGGAGGTTGGTGACCCACCTCCTCCAGTGCAGGTACTCTCGTTGTTTGCCTACCGCATCTGATGCAGCAAACGGCAAATGGATAACACTTATGTATGTCCTCTTTTGCTCCATGAGCTTCATTTTCTGACAGCGTTCTTGGACAACGCAGATGTAATGGTATATACGCATAATTCTGCGCGCAGATTGTGAGAGGTTAGGGAAGGGGATTTCCAAGGGGGGAAGAGCGGAACGCAGAGCTGTTGGGCGAGGGACAGTAGCGAGTCCATTCCACCTAATCAGTGGTATTTCGGTCCGTGTTGAATTGCTAAGAAATGGGTGTTGATCAAAACCAGATCCAAATTTAGTGGTTATTTTTATGCTGTCGGTATAATTTGCATCTCCTCCAGGTCGGCTGATTAAGATGCTGGTATAAAGAACTGAAATTCCATTAGCACCAGCCGAAAAATCACAGCAAAGCAACAATCCCATGCCTGCTTTAATAATAAATGCCCATGTATCAGTAGCTCCCAGCATAAGCTACACGTATGATCGCTCGCTACACCATGTTATCCTGGTAAAGCTTTTTGCAATGGTTTACCTACACGGTGCTACAACTTACAACCTGGCAATTCTACTGGTCACGGCTATTCAATGCTAAGAAATATGTCACAAGGCTCTCTTTGTGTTCAGTGGATTAATCAAGGTCTCATTAAACAAAAATGATCATGAGTTCGACAACGGCAATAGCACTACGAAACCATCAAATGGCTGATTTTAGTTGGATGATTCTTGCCCCATGTTTGTTGCCATTATATGGATTGGTTGCTGGCTAATCCCCTTACCATGCTTCAGATGCCAAGGGAGAATACTCTTCACCTCGGTATGCAATTCACCCTTCCTTCTCCTTGCGAGGTGGGGGCCAAGGGTTTTCATGAAAGACGGGCTCTGTCATCCTAAATTATGGGCTTCTGACTCTTCTGTGGACTCTGTTGATTGACTTACTTATCTTCTCATATTTACATACAAAAACAGAACAAAGGCAAACACAGATAACATAACTTCCCGTATATGAATATATATATAGGGATTTGGGACATCCGAAGCTCTCCCCCAATGCAATTATCTGCATTGTGGACTACACAACACAGTGAGAGACGCTTGACTGATGCATAGCCCATATCCACTAAGTCATTGTGTTCTTGTTGCCAATACAAAGGAGCTGCTTGCATACATCCATGAGTCGAGGTTTTGAAAGAAGTATATAGCTCCACACCAGATGATGGCAGAGGTTGCACTCATCTCAGACCAAAGCATGAACAAGAACAACGTTCGATCAGTCACTGGAATAGATGCTTCCACTTTGTGAACTGCTGCCATCGCGACTATGTAATGATAGCCCTCTCATGTGTCCAGACACAGCAGAACCGTCCGACTTGTTTTCTTGGAAATATTTTACCCTCTCGACGTGTTTTGCTGGTGGAGGAGGGATTGCCACAGCTGCACCCTGCCCATTGGATTCCCCGGATATTGCTGTAGGTGGAGACCGTATAAGTGGGCGGTAAGGTATATCTCCAGGAACATATGATCCAAACAAGTCCAATGGCCTTTGCACTATCCCCTCTTCATCTTCAGGCCTCACACAAGCTTTTCCTTTTCGTAACCTGCTATAGTTAGGAGTAACCAGAATGCACATGAAATAGGAAATCAAATGATACTGCAGTTAAGTAGCAGCATCAGCACCTACACTTGAAGAACTGTTATGTTTTTAGAGTTCTACCTACCATATCCAAACAAGGACACAATTATCTAATATTTTTCAAAAAAGGCAAGAATTCAACTCTTGTAAACAGCTTTCTTGAAAAAAGGTAACAGCATCAATTTAAACACATTGTTTGTCACTCTCATATCAACAGGTTTTCCTCAGTCATTGCATCGCCTGCTTGATATGCATCAGCTTAGAGATTCAAGACCCGTCCCTTTCATCCACTTTTCATTTTTTACAAAGTCAAGATCCTGTCAATATATAGCCAGTCTAATCCACTTTTATCTGAAACAGCAGACCAGTCCTGACCACCGACAACATGAGGCTGTGAAGCAGACAATATGCCACCAGCAAGTCCGGTTGTGGCATTGAGAAGATAGTTTTAATATGTAGGACAATCCAATTGGGTTGAATCAGATTTAAAAGTACTGTTTTGGGGCTGTGGATAGTACTTTTGAACAGCACCAGTGAATCGTAATGCCGGTTTTGAGTCGGCTGATCAGTGATTGAAAGAGAAATTGATGAGAGTTTGGGAGATGTTGGAAGAAAGGTTAGGAAAGAAAAGGAAAAAAATCTTTAGGCTTCTCACACAAAGCATCTAAGCATCACATTCAGGAGAGAATTGCATCGTGCAAAAAGAAAAGCTGAAATTCTATTCACTCAACATGCTTCATAAACTAAGGGAAGAGCATATTTATAGACTACTAGAACCCATTCCCCCAAAAAAACACTCAGATAAGAAACTTAAGAAATCTCATATGTTAAAATGAGTAGACATGATATTCCATTTCAAATAGAAAGGAAACATAATATCCTAAAAACTAGGAAACATAATGTTCCCTCCTAAACTAAGAAAGAAACATAATATTCTTAATTAAAATTAGATGATCATCCAAGAAACAAATCTTAATATGGTATGCCTTTTGTAAGTCTTCAAAGGTTGTTGCCATAGTTCTACATCAAGCTCACGATCATGGAAACTTTTAATCTATTGTGTTGATGTATCCTTCACTGTTTGTCTACTGAGTTTCAATAGGTCTCATATACATTCTCCCTCCACCAAATAGCTTAAACTTCACATTAAAATTTCCTACATATTTTACCCTTTTACCCCTTTTTAATGCTTTAAAAGTGCTAATGATATTTAAGTATTTTTACCCTTTCTTCACTTCCCCATTTGCCATCAATGGAAGTCCAACATCCCGACCCACACTCGTGTGACTCCCTCTATCTTCCCCTCCATCCTTCCTGATTCGCTGCCCCCCTCTCTTTGTCGTTTTGCATCTGACAGGCAACTCAAGGAACACAAAATAGCCCTGCTTTCCTGCTTCGGCTGAAGATGAATATTCTATCACAAATTACCGAGGGATGTCCCGTGAGATCTGTATTATCTAGCACGTTTGCTCTATGCTTTGTCAACTGGTGTCGATTCTCTGTTATTTAGTCATAGATTCTTGGAAGATAATCAAATCTTATGAGTCAAGGTTGTGACAGTCTTCAGAGAGGGATTACCTCCTCTACAGTATATATTGCCTAGGATTCTTATTTTATAATTTTTTTTTCCCTTTTGCCGGATTCTAGTCTGTGCTGTGCGTAGGGATAGAAATGGTGCTTAATATTTGTTCAAGATATTTCTTACGCAAGTTCTAGTTTGGATTTGTAAATTCTGCTCTTGTTTAATTCTTTTCTGGCATTTGTTGGGAGAATCGTCCTCTTCGGCTTCACCATGCTTGGCCTCTTATCTTTATTCATCCCTAATTTTTTTTTTTTGTGATTAGTTGAGCTCTAATCCAAGCTCAATTTTAAATTGAAATAAATCAAGCTGAACAATAGTATGCTGAAATTTTTTCAAGTCAAGATCGACCTTCAGCAGCATGGGCTTACTCACTCAATTGCTTCCCCAATTCCAATGATGCAGTGTGAATTAATCCAGCAGAGAACTTCTTTAAAGCTATACTTGGGAAATTGAGGGAGGGTTGCTGACAAACCTTTGAAAAAGCTGTTCATCTTCCTCTTCCTCGATCTCTTCATAATTAACATGACTGGTTGGTGTGCCAGACCTCCCCAAGAGGAGAGCATCATGTCGTGCAAGAACATTTTGAAGCTGCTCATTTAACTCAATTGCTTGAGAAACCACCTTCTCATCCCTGGACAAGTGGAATCTCTGATTCAGTTTAGTGTTGCATTTTGACATGAAACATTAGAAAGTACAAAAAGATCTCTTCAACTTATTCCAATCAACCTGGCAACATAAACCTTAAATCCAGGAATCATGAATTATGGGTGGAATTTCTGGATCATTAAGAAGTACTGCAACCTTAACACAATTAACATGAGGGGAGACAATGTCTCAATCTATTAACATCGCCTAATATAAATCTTTTCAATGCAGCAAATATGATGATGCAAAAGCCCCTTGTTCTAGTTTAAAACTAGAATTCATCAGAAGGTTTGGCAAGTCTTTGACTACATATTTGGAAAACTTACAACCATTCTCCTCCTTCAGGGTCCAGTGGGACCATGTAATGATCAAATGTACCTTTCCATCAGCTCACTAAATTCAGTCGTGTGCCCATAGAATCTCCTGCTTCATCTAAATAATAACCAATTGATAATCTAGTGTCTTTGCAGGACAAACTATATATATCTTCTAACTCAAGAAAAAGAGATTACCAATTAAAAAGTTCATGAACTAAAGAAGCAAGAATAAGATCAATTTCAGTTTGTATTTTTTTTTTTAGGTACAGTCTAGGATGTTTAGACAGCATTATTACAGTCAGCAATTATCATGGTAAGCTTAGTATTAAAGTCATTACTTTGGCCCAATACAGTTTTAAGGTTATCTTCGTGCAACGAATAATTGGCCAAAGATACAAACTCAAACTTAATCTAGAAAAAAAAACTCACCTAGAAGTCATCACAAGTTGCATTATTCGTTGTTTCTGGAAAGAACACTGCTCCACGAGATCAAGTGTGAACTCATCTTTTGCAATCTATCAGGCCATTGACAATAAAAGCATTGCATTATCAGGCTCTGATCAGTGGACTTCAACATGGTAATACACTATTCAGAGTCAAGTTACAGTAACTCATCCTTACTTGGGATTATCCCATTAAAAACTATGTTTGCTTAGTTTGTTGATGCATACGAATCTTTAATGTACTAGCGTAACAACATTATTTCCATACGCCAAATCTGCAGCTCCTTGGTGTTATGTGCAATGTAAATGATAAAATCCAGAGTTCAACTTCACCTTACCTCAGGATGTCGAGCATCAACAGCATCAAGTACGTCCTTCAGAACCTCTAATGCATTACGGGCCTTCTGAACTATACTGCACAATATAGATCAAGCGCTAAAAGCCTTATCAGAAAAAAAGATATGAAAATGGTTCTCTGTCTTCCCTCCACCTATGCACCCAACTTCCGCTTCCTCACCCAAACATGCAAAGAAAATCAAACAAAAAAGAAAAAAGTGGCTGTTGATGGCCAATGTTTTCTCTAAGAAGATAAAAACAGAAATCTCATTTTAGGCACCAAGGAGGGAGACCCATTTGTAGAAACCTAAAAAAAAGCAAAGGATCTCCATATGTAAAGGCCTGCTTTATAAAGAGGAGCATAAACGGCTTCATGAGAGCGTTACATAGTAGCTGAAAAGCCCAACCAAAACAACAAAAAAGCATTCTCCTAACACTTTCAACCAACTCTCCCATGTTTTAACTTTATTTACATAAATTAAAGAATAAGAACATACATATGATACTGTCTGTTCTTTTGCATGTTGCATGAGCTTGATTCAAGCTCCATTAGAGTTTAGGTGAGTCAGTTCAAGCACGTGAAAACCTTTATGGAATGACACTCAAGCTAGAAAAATCAAGATAAATCAAACTCGACGAATATTGATCCTTAAATATTCAGGTAGAATCAAGCTTAAGTAAAACAATCTTGACCCAGCATGGCTTGATCACAGCTCTAGCTTCAAGTTTGGAGGAATCAAACATGGGAGTGCCATATTAGTTTCGATGTTCTTAACCACTTAGGTGAAAGATATTGTCATACTAATGCTACAATAAGCTAAACCCCACAATTTGGGCAGCATCTCTCATTTCCATAGTTCATTCATAAGATTCTAGAGCTCCTTCTTGCACTGTGCCTTCAATCAATCTATTTCAAGCAGGAAAAAGTTTGCTAATATCTTACACATTAATGTCCAAAAATCACCAACCAATGTGTCCCTCCAGAGAAATGACTCAATATGGATCACCTCACTTATATTCTATCAAAGACAATTGACCACTCATCCTCACTGACGCTATTCTACCATAGCTTTATTGCCTGGCAAAGCATGGCTTTTGTCCTAATCCTGAATTAATTCAAATCCATGTGGAGCCATGCATGTCAAGTTCACTGATAAAGATGTAGACAATTAAAACAGGAGGGGCAATGAACAATGCACGGACCCATCGTCCAGTATACTATTATTATAGTACTACTTATCTTTCCTTCAAAGGAGGCTGTAAAAATCAATTCATAATTCATGTATTTGGTAAAAGAAGCAGATATTCCATCTATAACTTGACTCCAAACCATGTGGATCATGCAACCAACAGAAGCATTCAACTGCTATCAGCTAAGCCAAGGAGGACCAGAGGCACTCATGGGTGTCAAGTGAGGCAGGGTTGGGTCCTCCTAACACAAAAAATGCATGACCATAACACATTTAAATCATCAGAGGACCTGGATCTGTCACATGTTTCTACCATGCTCATCACAAATATGAGAGAGGGTCCATGAAAATCCGAAAATCACTCTCCTATAGTTTAACCTGACTAATTGACTGATAGCAAAATCTGTAGTTTATAGGAGCACGTCTTTCAGCTTTTAAAAAAAAGGACAGTTTGTAAACATAAATTAATCCGATGGTCTAAATGAATCAATTTATTGTACAGATTGCACCGGCACTTAATTTCTCAATGACATAGCAAATTCACCAGCTGCCACGCCTTGTATGCCTGAGAGCTGAAAAGTTGCCTCAATTTCTTCCAATATAGCAAAAGAGTCCATAAGAGACTTGGACAACTTATTTTCGCAGATAACAACGATAAATCACAATGACAGCCCTCAGTCTTTCCTAAATAGATCACAACTTATCTGTCAATGACTGTTCCATCATCATAATACTAAAAATTGCAGAGTTTACTTTATCTATGATATTTAGTCAAGTGTAAAGATTTCTGACATGGACATTGTTGATCATGACTTTACAGAGACTAAACAAGACAAGAACTAGGTTAAACAATCTCTATGAAATCAATCTCATCCCATTAAGAAAAAGAACTCCTAAATATTACAAATACTTGTGCAGAAGATGCATTGACTTATTAATTTTACAAAAATAATGACGTTATACCTTTTTTTTTCCTGGACTACTTAAATCCAGAAAGGAAAATGACATTACATGAGAAAGTTTGAAGTCCAAAAAGTATAGAAAAGCTAAGTATATTAATTGCATAAAGTCTTTAGTGGTTGACTAAAGCAAGAAAACTTCCAAGAGAAATTTGGCACAAGGGCTCTATGATGCCAAGAAGAAACGAAGATTTTAACAGGAAATTCAACTTTGAAGTTACATGTCTTATGCTTTCAGCATATTTGCCTTAAGCCTTCCACAAATCATGGAAAATGCTACTAAAATTGCTATGCTTTTCTCTAACAATATGATAACTGAAGGGGCTCACAGTAAATGGCTTAAGAGTTTTCTGGAGGAAAAGGACATCTAGCTGATGAGCCAATCGCCCAAAAGGAGATAACCTTATCTGATGGAAGTTGGAACATACCTCAATTCAGAGACCGGATTTGAGCCTGATTGCTGAGAAAATCCATTCTGTCTACTAGATGCTGGCTCCCTGTCAGAAGGGCTCTTTTTAATTGCTTCTGGCGTAGGATGACCTGAGGATCTCCTCACAGCTTGTGCAGGAGCGTTATCTGACAATATGGAAAGAGACCTCTGGGGAAACTGAACTCCAGAACTCTGAGATTCAAATAGATTTTTAATGCCTCAGTTTCCAACAATACAAATCAGAAGTTTGGAAATACAACAGTTTTCAATATAACATCCAAACTGAAAGACTTGTACTTACTACAAGGTCATAGAATGCAGAATAATATTGAGGAAACTTCCCAGAAGCACCACCAAGGGATGTCTGTGTGGCATCTAGAAGGAGAAATATCCTCTCTCGTACTGGCAAGTCAGTCTGAAAGAAATTTTCCATAGAGTGTATTATTTCTATTTTGTCAAATCATTTAGCATATGTGACATCAAATGCAAACCTTTTTCTTAACTATCTTCACAAGAATAGGGAGAATCCCCAATTCAATGACTTGCTTATGAACAGGTTCTCCTATATTGTTCATCAGCATCTCCAACAACTGCAACAAAATAGACCTTCTTCAAAGAGTTGTTAAGAAACAGCAAAGGACAGGACTATGGCAGCTGTTGCTGCTAAAACTATCTATGAAAGAAAAAACTGAACGGCATTCAGGAAATAAAGTACACAAATAAAGAATAAACAACTGTATTAAACAGGGAAGAAATTTATAGAATGGTGAACTCAGAATGGCAACAAAAGAATCACACTCACCATGACCGCATAGAGTTGTGCATTTGAATGTTTACTCCCCAGTCGTTTTTTGATGTTCTTAATAATATCTTTTGATACCCTGCATGGTTATTGAAGATACTGTGTTCATCGCCTACTATAGCTGAGACAACACTGTATATGCAGTATATGGTCAACGATTTGGCATACTGAAATAGCGTATGCTGTTTAGAACCAGGATGTGCATAACCATGCTCTAATTCAATGTTGAACGTTTTGATAAGTAATAATGTACTTAGATGGTAAGCAACAGTTGAAGCATGATATTAGGAAGTGTGCCAATTGAATTGGTTTCATATACCATCGCATGAGTAATACCGGAAATGAAATGCAAAGGAAGAAACAAGCAGGGGTTGGAGGTTTTTTTTTTTTTTTTTTTTTCTGGGGGGGGGGGGGGGGTTGCTTTCCCTAACCCACAAACTTCTTGAAATTTGACTTTGGCCCAAGTTTCCCTAAAAAGATTACAGTGAAGACTATGTTCCTAGAAATTTAAAATAGCTAATACATTTCAGTTTTTATAACCAGTTATGACTTCAGATCATGTACATATCCAATTTGAAACAGAAAAGCCACCTTTTGTTCTAATTCAAAATAGTTCTTATAGAGCTTTCTCCAAGAATATACATGGTGGCTTCATTGAACATTCAACTTGCAATGAGAATATGCTCTCAAAGAAAGAATGGAACTCCTAAAAGACATATGAGAACCAATTGCTTGAGGTTTTCATTATACTATCGCTTATTGGTTCAATATTCAAGCTTTAGTTTACTCTGTTCTGCCTCCAGTTTAGATCTTGTATCTCCTTTTTCAATAATTGAAAAGGGCAACCACAAAATGTTTTGCCTGTTACATCTATATGCTGTGCCAACAAAGATAATGTACAAGAAAATGAGTACTTCTTTTACCTTCAAGTCTTCATTTTTTTTCCCCTTCAATAAATAAACAAGTAAAGATGGAGGGACAAAAATTTACCTTCAAGATTTATTAAAAAATGATAAAGGCATGATATTCATTAAATCTTGAAATGCAAAGTTATATTGTAGCACAATGTAACCAAAAAGCATATTAAAGTCGAATGATCCAACGAAAAAGTAAGAGGAAAGTACAATATTTCTAGACAGGGAAACGAAAAATACAGCACTTATATCAAATTGAGAAGATCCATTGAAATGAAGAAACTTCTTTCTTATGGAAATGCATAAGTTGTCATGAAATGGTTTTCAGAATGTAAGCAGGGCACATTTCTCAATACTCCATCTCACAATAAGCAGTGCTTGACATGTGAAGTGGACCTAACCACATTGAACATAAAAGGGAGGCAATAACACAAGAACATGATATCAAACAAAATAGCAAGAAGATTGTAAGAATTCAAACTCTTGAATGATGCTCTAGTAATATGATAGGGGACCCTTTTTCTTCCAAAAGTTCAAGCAAAAGGGAATTAGACCCACATTGTCTGTGAGTGTTTGAAGCTTAACAAGACCGCTTACTACATAGTTGATATTTAAAAGATTTTTTAAGTCATTGAACACACTTCTAGAGGTGAATATGGGTAAGTACTAATTAGAAACATAAGCATGACAATGCGCCAATACAGAGCGTTGTAGCAATAACATGAATATTAACCAATTTCGTCCACTAATAGCAAAAACCTATTAAAGCAACATAGTAGGTTTTGACATAAAAAACCATTTTGAGGGGATGGCACTTATGGGATTCAACTTATTCGAGGCTTGCACTTATGGTCATGAAAGAACTTCAGCTTACTTGCACTAAGAGAACTAGTCGAACAAAACAATGCTTCACTTTCAATCGATACGAAAATAATCTTTTATCCTCTATTTTTCCAACTTCTCCAGGCAAAAAGTCTGTGCCCATGACATCCCAAGTGAGGCTAGGATTTCATTCTCACCACCACAATTTTTCAATGCAAAAAATTTACATGAAAATGTTAATAAAAAACCAAGACGGAATTAATATAAATTTAAAGACCCACTGATGATGAAAATTTGGCAACAGTTGAGAAATTGCAAGTTTTCATAGCAAAATTATTCTCAATTCAAGTGCATTTTTTGTCACCAATGGAGTTGAGTGAGGACATACTGGAAAAGGTTGTAATTTTTCTGTTAAAATCAAAAGTTTGCCATTAAAAAGCAAAAGTTCCAAAATTTATATTATTCTATTTAATTCAACAAAAATGTCCATTTAAACAGAAGTAATCAGATGATAAATCTAGGTTTCATGATTGCAGCGTTTCACTCAAAAACCAAGCCAGAGAAAACTTACCCTGGATCACGAGCAACTAACTCACAGATCTCGATGTTCTTTGTCCAATCCACTTCCGCCAATTTATTACTTGTTGCTGTGTTGACGAGCTCAGCAGCCATCTTTCAATTATTTATTGACTTCAAAAGAGAAGGAGCTGCAAGAACCCTCTAGATTATTGGGCATATAGTCAAACTCCCATGTAGACTAAAGAAAGCAGGAACATGCTTATTGATGATCGTACTTTGCAGCAGCAGAACCACCCAAGAATATCACATAAGAACACAAAGATATTACTTGCAAGTTTCAAATTTGTTGGAATTGCCAAGATTGGTTATTTTTCAATTATGTTTGTGCATGGCTTCTCCACTTCACTATGAAACCAACCAAAGTTGCACTCAAGAACTTGGTAGGGCAAATAGAGACAACTACTGACAAAGCATTAAGTGGGTTTCAGAGCCAAGGAAGACTGCAGCAGTCAGCTGCCAATCCTTCCAAGCGCTATAGAAGTTGCCAAAGTCATGCAGCACATATGAAGTAAAGCTTAAAAGTGTTCACCAATCATAACAACTAGAATAATACCCACGGGGGAAACAACAAAAGAAAATCAACCTGGCAGATCATATGACATAACTCACAGCAAGAGGGTAAATTTTTACTTCCCTCAGGCGCACAAAAGCATAATCATCCTTTGGAAAGCCAGAAAGAAACTAGCGTTTGATCGGAGGAAATCAGTACATCATTGGTGTATAATTTCAGGACAGCAAATCGTACAGAATTACATTGGACGTAATCGCAAACACCCAAAGAATCAGGCTAAACACGACATTTATGGAAAAGCAAAAGGGAAAGGAAGCACGAACCCGAAAGGAGACTTTGTCTTTGTGGACGCTACGACACAGCAGCGTACTCCCCTCTGCAGCTTCTACTCTGAAACGATACAGAAAAAAACGAGAACTTATCAATAAAGCCATCAATCACGGATACCCAGTTGAACACTGAGAGAGTTTGGCGTCTGGACAAAGTGCGGAGACATGGCACTCAATCTGAACGCCCACCATAGAAGATAAAGAGAAGGTAAAGTTGGGCATGGAACCTCAGGCTCAAACGTACCAAATGATTTGATGAATATGAGCAAACCCCATTTTCCTCCGTTCCCTCGTCTTCCCTCCTCCTTAGTTCCTACGCAATCATGGAGCCTCGTTGATTGCACCGTTGGTATCAAATCGACTCGCAGAAGTTTAATTCAGAATCTCAGATCTTCAAGTATCAGTGGAGGTGAAGAGTATAGGGAGAACGTCCTTTTGAGGGGGACTGAACGAATAAAGACGGACCTATTTTTCTCGGGAAAAATATTTTTTTGTAAGTTTAATTGTTTAAATTCCTTATAAAAAAATATTTAATTAAAGATATTTTCATTAAAACGAAAATATTTTGGTATTTTTTGATGGATTCTTCTAAAAGATTCAAACAATTCTTTATATAAAAATATTTTTTAAATCATTAATTATTCATGAAATGAATACACCAACAAATTATCCTTAAAAGATGATTTTACAGTGAAATTCAACTTTTTCGAATAAGTTAAAAGTCTTTGTCAAATGGATATATCACAAAATTGTGAAATACATACGTCGCATAATCTCGGATTGAAGAGTCTAAATCATACATGTTGCATCCTTTAATAATTTGAGATTTTTATTTGTAGTGTATTAATTTAATCCTCCAATATAATGTTCATCATAAAATATCAATATTAAACCATTTCCGTTTATTGTGACAAAAAATAAAAACTATAGATACACGTGTCTAATTTCCACTAGAAACCCCCCCACCCTAAACCCAAGAGCAACCACCTCGAGGTTCGACTATTAAGCTATGAGGTCCCCAGTCTTGATGTGTAGGTTAAGCTTTCATGAATCAAGGTACAAGAGAAAAGACGTAGAGTACACATGCACAACAAAAACGGTACATTGAGAAATACAAATTTTTCACAATTTGATATGATCAACATATCACAAAGTCAATGTCTCTTTCAAAACGATAAATATTGTTTTAGGCTAATTTCGAGTCTCAACGTAAAATTGGATAAAAACAAAAGTAAAACATACCAATCAGTTGAAAGGCAAGTTAAGGAAACCAACAATGTCACTAGAATTAGAACTAAGTAACATCGTTAACAACATTAAAGGACGACAGAGTTGGATGTATGGTCAGATTGGGTCAGCATCGGTAGCATTCGATCATGTCTATATTAGAGAACCATTCTCCGGGTGGACGAGGCACACGCATTGTCACTTAACACACTTCATTTGCGCTACGTTTTACTTTTCACATTCTCTAAGATCCATTTGGGCCTTTGCTCGGGCCCAATATTTATTAGAGAGAGTGCTTACGTGAGTGGTCGAGCTCTTTTATAGATATATGTGATTTGTGTAGAGAGATTTTCTGAATTTTAATACGTTGGGTAGCGACGGTGGCAGCCGGTAACTCGCGGGGCTTGGATAGACTTTCGAGGTGATGGTAGTTATCCTAATGTCAAGAATCTCCATCCATTCTTCATAAAATAACGAAGAAAGAGGAGATAATCATTGATTCCCGGTGCCAGATTGAAAATTTTAAAAACAAGGAGAAACTTGCACGATGCAATGAATGAGCCGCTACACTCTCTGAGTGAGTGAGCGAGTGAGAGAGAGGGGTGGGGGGTGGGCCCCGCGATGTAAATCCAGAATGAACGGCAGAGATTGGCCGCAGTCGGGATGGGGACAGCGTGTCAGACCGGCGTCACCCTCTAAGTTGGTGTTGGTGTTCTATTATAGTAAAATCTCCTCCTACTTAGTCTGAGTGGGAATTGGTCGTCGTCGTCGTCGTCGTCGTCTGTGAAACTGAAATCCAAGATCAGTAGTCCCTTAAGCTGCGCAGCTCTCGAATTGCAAAGGAAGAAAGCAGAAATGAGCGGATTGGCAAAGAGGGTGGTGGCGTTGCTGTCCAAGTCGTATCCTTCTGCCGCCGCTTCTCCTCCTCGTACCCCCTCCTCCTGGAGATGGCTATCTCATCATCATGTCGTTGAACCCAACCACCGTGGTGAGGAGATCGGCAGGAGATGCTATTCTTCGTCGCCCTCCTCCTCTGCTGCTGGGTATCACGTCAGCCCGTCGTCGTCGATGAAGGGAGCCGTGTTCAGGGATCCCACTCGCCCCCTCTCTCTCGAGCTCCTCCAGATCCCCCGCCCCCAGCCCGGCGAGGTCCTCATCCGCACCAAATCCTGCGGGGTCTGTCACTCCGACCTCCACGTCCTCAAGGGTGAGCTCCCCTTCGCTTCCCCTTGCGTGATCGGCCACGAGATCACCGGCGAGGTCGTCGATCACCACTCCCTCACCGATCCCAAGATCGTCCACAGATTCCCAGTTGGGTCGCTCGTCGTCGGGGCCTTCATCATGCCTTGTGGTTCCTGCTTCCACTGCTCTAAGGTCGGTCCCTCCTTTTCTTTGTTTTTCTTGCTACGCCTTTTCGGACTGTCTTTTTAAGATTACGTGAGAAGATTCTCTTTGGCTCCCCTGACAATTATTACCCTTCACTTTTGCTGATTTGACTTCAGGGTCATGATGACCTGTGCGAGGATTTCTTCGCTTATAACCGTGCGCATGGCACTCTTTATGACGGCAATACTCGCCTTTTCCTGCACGGCACCGGCAAGTTCTTCTCTTGCTGCCCTCCCATATTTGTAGAGATGCATGTTAACACTTAGCCTTACCCCTTCTTATTAATGCTGTTTAATGTCCCAATGGTTGTACGGGTTACTTGGATCTCTACCTCGCCATGTGTAGGTTGGATGGTTCTCCTTCTTTTGCACGATGCTCTCTGCCTGAATCTCAGATGTATTTGCAGGTGAACCTGTTTTCATGTATAGTATGGGAGGGATGGCTGAATACTGCGTTGTGCCAGCAAATGCATTAGCTGTATTACCTGGCTCATTGCCCTACTCGGAATCTGCCATTCTAGGCTGCGCAGTTTTCACTGCGTATGGTGCTATGACCCACGCAGCTGAGCTGCGTCCTGGGGATTCCATTGCTGTTATTGGTGTTGGAGGTGTTGGATCAAGGTACCTCACCACTCCCACATCATCTGAGCTACAGCCGACAATGCATATGGATATTTAGTATTTCACTTACACACATCCGAAGTGACTTTGCCTAAATGAACATGAATTTTGTTATGGCATGGAAAAATGCACAGTGATCCAACTATAAGTTGGATGGATTGGCATACGACTGCAATGCTTTTTTTTTTTTCTTTTTTTTTTTCTGGTAGATATGCTCTAGTAGGTATGGTATTGTTCTGAACTCTCCTGTGAGCTAAGGTGATTGATTATTTTCCATTGATTTGTGCAAAAAGTTCCCCATTTCAATCATGCGCTTGAAATATGATTGATGAACTCCATGGCAGTTATATCTCTCTGTGAAGTTTCTACCACTATGTCAAATAGTTCTCCTTCTCTTGCCATTCTTATTTGATTTCAAAACTTTTCATCTCTTGCCCTTGAGAGCTATCCAATTTCTTCATTTTGGCATCAATCATTTGATAGAATTGAGGAATTGGGACAATTCACACTTTCCCTTTTCTCTGAAATTTCTTCCCCTGCCAGCTGTTGTTGAATCTTGTTGAAGGGTCCCTAGATGAACCCCACATATTTCCCATAAAGAAACCAATTTTAGTATCTGAAGACGCTCAGATTCATAACACAATTGAACTACCGACAGTTTCTTTGGGGAGGTTCCTTGCCACAAACAATAACCTGCAACAAGTTTATTTTTCTAGGCATCACCTAACGTCCCAAAATATCATGTTTAAGATTTTTACAGATAAGGTTTACAGGTTTTAATCAACCTGCTTTTTATATTCATCCGTTTGTCTAGAGACAAGGTTTCCAGGTATCCGTCTAAGATGTAATCTAACCAAGAAAAGTGGAGCTTCTTTAACAAATAAAATATATTTCTTAAGCTGGTATGGTTAAATTGGGCAATATCTTCAGCCTAGTTGGCTGAAATTTTATGAGCCGCGGGAACAATGAATTCCCAAGATTTTTGTCACCTGAACTCGTCATTTTGGTATGAGGGGAGGTCTGCTGGGTGTTCCATCCTATCCGTAATGCTTTACCTCCTTTGATACCTTAGTTGTCTCTTCCTGCATAAGTATGACCCTTTGAATGTTTCAGTTGTTTGCAGATAGCTAAGGCATTTGGTGCCTCTGATATTATCGCTGTGGATATCAGTGATGAAAAGTTACAGAAAGCTAAAATTTTTGGGGCCACCCACACTGTGAATGCAATCAAAGAGGATGCTATTGAAAAGATTAAGGTATGTGCTTCTCCCTTTTAGGGTCACAGTATGGTGTAAAAGCATGAGTCATAGATGTCTTCTCCCTATATGGAGTTCGCCACATGGATCTTTCCATGCCATGTTGCCCAATTTGATATGGTTTCTTGTTGGTGCTCTGGGATTGCATCTGACTAGTTGGATTCACGATAATATCATGAATTAAATGTGTCCTCAGGATCCAATGGTTCGATTGCACGGGGAGCAATATTTGGGAGCATGTAATAATTGCTCAGTCAATACACTGCCCGCTAGAGGTCTGTCCATGGTCTCTTGCTCAACACATCCTCTAAACCAGCCCTGGACGAACCATGTTTATCTTAATCCTGGGGGGAGGGGGCAGAAGATTTATTGGCACTTAGTTACTGTACGAGGTTAAGCTGGATAAATAGTGTGTTTTTAGATGACTTGATATAGATTAGCAGGTAAATTGCCATTGAACCTATGGATGATTTTATGCTTTATACCCATCAATGTTCACTTTCTGCTCTTTGCTTTGACCTTGACATGCTTATCTAGTGATTGACTTCCAGTGTGCTTTGTGAATTGGCTCAATTTGCTTTCTGCAATCTCTTATGCTTCTTCTTTTCATTACTATTATTGTTATTATTATCATTATGCTTTTCCTTGACTAAGCGCTTCCCCCATCTCTTGGCAGGCAATAACTGGAGGGATGGGTGTTGATATTGCTGTAGAAGCCCTAGGAAAACCACAAACGTTCCTGCAGTGTGTACAAAGTGTTAGGGATGGTGGAAAAGCCGTGATGATAGGACTCGCAAAATCTGGTGCCGTGGGGGAGGTAGACATAAATCGACTTGTCCGCAGAAAGGTGAATAGCCGAGTCTACTTGTGATATGCGTGAATTTGTTTGCATGACACTAGCTACAGAGTTACCTTGCGGTCACTAAATGACATTTTGAGTTGCTGTTCCCTTGTCATCAACTGAAACCTTCTTGTTGAAAAGTTAGGGAGTTGGGAAGGAATACCGAAGGATAATAGCTGTTTTACTTGTTCAGCCATTGTCCTCAAAAGCAACCTATCTGGTAAGGCGGATGCTATTGAGTTTTAGGGACTTCAATCTTTCTGAAGAAATGGTTTTAAGAGCAGAGTCTGTAAAACACGTTTTGCAGAAACAAATGACAGCAGACTGTTTCTTTGTCCCTTTTGTACCAAGTTGGCAGGACTACCTAAAGTAATAATTTCTGAACTGCATGTTTGAATTTGAAGGCACTATAAACACAGTGCATCGACATGATGCCCCCTGTACTTTAATGTTTTTAGAATGAAGTCTTGTAGTATACTTGCATCTTGTTGACATTAATGATGTGAGCATTTCACTAGAACCATGACTTTATTCTGGCTGTTATGACTCATGATAACCACACGAATTTCAAATGTTTATATCATAGTGAATTTCAGATATTCCTTTTAGGCACTTGAATTCTTGATTTGGAGTCTTGATAAACTTTTGGCTGAAATTCTGCTGAATAGTCTAGAGGATTTAGTTAACAAATGTCTTAGGCCCACTTTTTAAGCAACCAATTGGGAAAACTTTACATTTTTCAATGTACTAATTGTCCTCGTGTTATGCATAATCATTGCCTTGAAAGTAATATTCTATATAAAATTTACTCAGCAAGTGCTTCAGGGGCACTCATCAACACCCTAGTTCAGATGCTCATATCATCATGAATTTTGAAGTGGCAGCTAAAGTTATTTCTTCTAATCGCTAGGCTATTGTGAAGAATGATTAGGGGTTAATATGGTCTCGTATCAACTTGCTGCTAACTATTAGCAATGTGTTCTAAATCAGGTTAAAGTCATTGGCTCGTATGGGGCAAGAGCAAGGCAGGATCTTCCCAAGTTGGTCAAGTTAGCAGAATCAGGGATCTTCAATCTCACCAGTGCAGTTTCAAGGAAATACACATTTGAAGAGGCTGGCAAAGCATTTCAAGACCTTGACCAAGGAAAAATTGTCAGCAGAGCAGTCGTAGAGATAGTGTAGTCCATCGCTCCTACACTCAGCACTTGATGCTTCTTAAAATTTGTGGTTTTTGCAGTTAAATAATCAAAGAGTGACTTCACTCTTCCAAAACGCACATCAAACTTGAATTGGCTGCTTTTTCAAATAAACAGCCAAAATCAATGGTATATCCTGCTTTTTTTATACCTCTAGTATGGGTAGATTTCTGGCATTCTGTGTTGGTATTTCCTGAAAAACGCAAAGTAAACTTCATAAGTCTGATGGTTACAGACCCCCCTCCAAAAAAAAAAACTTCATAAGTCTGATGGAGACTAATTTTTTGACCGTTAAGTTATTGGACCTGCAACATGTTAGCAAATTATGGGCGGTTATTTAACACTTGACATCTTAGTAAGTTACTACTAGTTTTGTGAAGAACAACATTTATTTGACGGTTTTACATTACTATTTCTTTAAATTATCAATATTAATTTGTGTTGCTTGTCGAAGTAGTAGAGTTACTGACTTCTATAGAAAATTTACTATATTCATTTGAGTCCATTTATCAACTTTCAAATGATTGTTTTGAAGTTATCAGTTATTCGAAGAACCTACTAATATTAATCTGCTAAAGTCACCATCGTATTAAATTTACTTGACTCCTGTAGCAAATTGCAAATATTAATTTGAAGGATTCATTAACTTTTCACATATTAAAGACAGGTTTTAGTTTCATGAACTTTTATTTTATTGAGTTACGAATGTCTACTTAATCCATTTGAGATCCCTGCCCGTCTTAAAATAGACCAACATTTATCTGTGAATGTTATTAACATGTTAAAGTTATCGGCTCTTACAAAAAATTATCAGCTCTTTTTTAAGTTCACTTGCCAATTTTTATCTGTTTGTAACTTTAATACGTCGGAAAACTCCCCCAAAGAAATGTGGCCAAATTAAGAGAACAGTTGGAAATTTTGGAACGATTAAATAAAAATTGGAAAGTGACTCTACGAGTTGGTAACTTAAGCTCTAAAAATAAATGTTGGTAAATTATTGAAATGTGGTTTGCAATCTGAAAAGAGTAGGTAATTTCTTATAAGAGTAGTAATTTTAATATGTTAGTAAGTTGTCCAAATTATATTTGGTAAATTATGGAGACATTTGGTATTTTTGAAACAATCAACCAAACATTGCTAACTAATTCAAATAAAAGTTGATAATTTCCAAACCTTTCTCTAGTTGGTAAGTCGTCATATATCTCAGTAAATTAATGGAATGTTTAGTAATATTATGGCAATCAAACAAATATTGGTAACTAACTCAAAATAAGTTATTACTTTTATGTATGGGATGATATCTTTAAATAAATTTTGATACAATTGAATAAACGTTGCACATGAATGTTGATATATTATTGGAGTAGTTGCTAATTTGGTGTAAGAGTTAATAACTTGTAACAAATAAATATTGGTAAATCATATGACTAGTTAATAATTTTCAAACCAATCTAATAAGCATAAGTAGGTGAACTCGAATGTTGGTAAGTGGACTCAGATAACGTTTCCAAACCAATCTAATAACATTTGAACAAATTATCAACTTTGATAATTTCTTATTATAGTTGTTAACTTGAACAAATTGGTAAGCTGTGCAATATAAATCTTGGTAAATTCTTTGAACAGTTAGTAATTTTGAAACAATTAATTAAAAAGTTGGTAATTTCATGTAAGAGTTAACAAATTTGAAATCTTGGTAATTTTAAATTATAAAAACTTGTAAAAAATTTGATTGATTGGTAATTTCACAATCAAATAAACATTGGTAAAAGATTCAAATAAGATGGGCAATTGTCCAATCAGTCCTAAACGTATTATACGAATGTCAATTTAATTATTGAATATTTTAATTTCATTAATTTAGTCCTAAACTTTTGCACAAAATTTCAATGTATTCTTTTTAACCAATTTTCATTCGTAATTGCTGTTGTATCAATGTGTCATGTAGGAGGCCAATAATGACTAGATTGTCACGTTAGCAATTTTTGGTGAAAGTCGATGGGAAAGGGTACATTGAAATTTCTACACAAAGGTTTAGGAATAAATTAATAAAATTGAAAAATTTAGGATTGAATTGATATTCATATAATAAGTTTAAGGCTGATTAGATAATTTTCCCCAAATAAGAATAGTTAATTTTTCTTGGTTTCATTGACGCTTGATGGACTAAGGCAAAGTATACTTTACTTTTTTTTCTTCAAACAAGCCAACTCTAACTAAAATCACAGGGGTATAAATAAACACTCATCACATCAATAAGTCTTTTAGGCAAAAGACGAGTTTCAGAAATTTGACACGTGAATAAGCTACGCAAGTAAATGTTGGTAAAGTATTAAATTCATTGGTAATGTCGGAACCATCAAATAAGTGTTGGTCAAGGTTGATAAATTTCCTATAAGACTTAGTAACTTTTATGCGTTAATAACTTTACAGTTGACACAATCAGTAATTTCAAAAAGAATCATATAAAAGTGGGTAAATAGACTTAGAAAAGAGTTGATAATTTTCTATAAACATTAGTAACTTTAGTGTATAAAAAGTTATGTAAATAAATATTGGTCAATTATTGAAATAGTTAGAAATTTAAGTAAACAAGTACTTGTTGGTACTTCCTAAAAGTGTTGGTAGCTTACCATTGCATTGTTGACTAACAAAGTAGCCGGCCAAAATTTTGTCTACCAACGCTATAATGTTCCGAATTTTGCCAAACTGAACATCACAATCGACCAAAGCCATTTTAACCAAAATGTTCTACCTTAACACTATTGACTTTACAAAACTTCTAGCGGATCTCATATACTTCGATCGTGATAAATCACAATTTATTGCTTCTTCTACACCATGCCTAACTCTTATCGAAAAGTCGGATTGTGTGATTTTGTCTAGTAAAATCTCATACAAAAAGAAATTTCTATCCTGTATCTTGAACATGTATAAATGAAGTCGGTACTTTCGTCTAAAAGACTTATTGTGGAACTTTAGATATTGAGGAAATCAACCTTTCCTCCATGTAGGGTGATCGTGATTCCCTCAAAAACCTAATGAAAATTGGGTACAGGAAAAGGGAGTAACCCTCAGTGAGACTGAGACAGTTGCACGCCATGTCTTCAGACTGAAGATGGAATGGAACCTCAAAGACACAACCAAAGAAACAGAATATGGGAGAACATTTCATTCACAGCTATCTCGAAACTTACAGTGCAACATTGACCCTGACCTAAAAAGAAAAAATTGTCGGAGGCAGGAAATGCCCGAAGTCATTTACAAGAAAGCAAGCATATAAATGCTTGGCCTTTTAATGAATTAAACGGAAAGAAAAGATCAAATACCATCGCCGTTGCCGTATAATTCTGTACCTCATCCTTGCTGCCAGCCTGAAGTCAGGTCCCACCAACTCCGAAGAACAAAATGAAGGAGGGACATTGAGAATATCAAGGATATACCAAAAACCTGCAAATAGCAGGACTAAGCCTGAAGCTATAATGAATAGAATTCTATGGTGGCCTCCAATTGCAAACTAAGACCAACTAATCTTCTTTCCATTTGTTAACATATCGAAGGAAAGCATCCGCAGGATTATCCCTAGGAGGTGCCCGCACACGTGTTGATCTCCGAAGCACTGCCTCCTCCAGTGCAATCTTGTCCGCTGAAAGCTTCGATCTTTTTTGTAGCCCCATGCTGGTAAATGAAATACATGCAGAATAGTTAAGCTGGTTAGGCCAAGGCCATCCTATAAAGAGTCCATATGTATGAGAAACACGTCCGTATGCAATGTATAAATTAAGTTTCCAAAAGTCAACTTGATATTGACTCAACACTTATTTCCAATGCACCACGTTGAAAAGGAAATCCTTCTGATTGTCTTTCCAACAGGGAACTACAGAAAAGGAAAATAGCAATGGCATGTTGATTTCTGTATCCATTTTGAAACATACCAACTATGTAAGTTAATGCTGGCACAGAAGGCGCACATGCATTTCAATATACCACGGTGATACCTCAAGAACTGTGAAATTGAATTACCCAGTCAAATATTGAAAAAAATAGTATCATAGCATTCCAAAAATAAAGACAAGTCATGCCCATCAGTTGTCACATCCACACAAACTAAGCATAACAAAAACAATGCAAATTTCCTGAAAGCTATCCAGGGATGTACCACTGAAGGGTTCCCAAGGTCATTCATTCTTTAAAGAAGAAAATGATTTAACAACATACCAGATTTTGCCATAGAATTTGTCTAGCTGTGTTTGAAGGGCCCTTTCCCTCTCACCCTTGCGATTCAGTGAACCCATCAATGCATCAAGCTGCTCCAGAAATTAACTGAAATCACAACCATGCCTGATTATAATTATTATAAGAAGTATGATGACTCAAATACCTCTTCCTTGGTACCATAGTAGCCCCAAATTTTGGGGTCCAAGCTCTCGATAAATATCCTCCCATCGCGCCGAAACCACCAGTATCTATTATGATGCCTATCCTTCCCCAAAGGATTTGTGCGTATAAATCTTTTCTCCATTTCAGTCTCATAATGTTGTTTCTGCAGGTGTCAAAAGGACTCTTTTATTGACTCTCATTATGAAATAACAGTATGCAATTGATAAACAGATACAAAGAGAGTAGTAGGATAGATCAAACCCTTTGTTCTTTGCTGATCTTTTCAATTTCTTCCCTTTCAACAGTTTCAGTATGCTTTAGTGCAATCTTCTGTGCTTCCTTCCTAGATATATGTTGTACATCCTCGAGCTTGTGTTCATCTTTCCCCTTATGCTTCTTGGTTCTCTTTCTGAAAGAACCATCAGTTTGGCTACTCTCTCTAATGGAAAGAATACAATAAAGACCACATTTAATTTGGAAAAAATAAGATCTAAGCTTCTAGTGTCCTTAATCAAACCTTTTCTTTGAGACATGGTCTGTTTTCTCCGATTCTGCTTCACCATTCTGCTCACGGTGAGTGCTATTCAACAGCACACCTGGGTTGTTTCCTGAGCCGTTCAAGCCATTGCCATTTATGAATCCATTTACCTTGGACTCAGCTTTCAACCGTTCCTTTTCTTCTCTCCTTCTCTTGGCTTCTTCCAATGCTTCACCCCTTCTTGTTGATCCAAGTTTCTGCCACTGTTCAATAAACTCATCAAGTTGCTCTCTGACCAGATCAGTCTCAAGAACACAATTCAGCAATTCCCCTAAGATTTCCAATTTAGCATGCGTATCTAGAAGGCCATAGTGTCCTCGCTTAATTGTAGCCATATAAGGGCGAAATTTGGGACTGTTAGTCCAGTCTAAGAAAGCACACAAGTACTCTGTCCAAGTGATTAATGTTATCTGCAGTAGAAAAGCACAAGGACATCTCCATCAATAAAATTCTAAAGTGGAAGCAACAGAAAAAATCCCATAAAACCAAATGAATTTTTTTTTTTTCTGGTTAAAACAAGGAGCAGATGTGACAAGTAGAGCTGACCTTAGACTTGCCCTTTCTTTTTTCTATCATTGAAGCATATTCACCATTGTCTTTTATGAGCAATCGAAGAAAAGCTGAATGACATTCGACAATAAGAATCAAATTGCTGTCTTTATGACAGACAGCATTTTCAAAATCTTCAAGAGAAAATGGTGACAAATGCAACAGCCTGCTAAAAGATGAACAGAAGTCCCAAATCATCAGAAGTTCCCCAACACAGTCCAGTGGAACTTTAAAGTCTCTTGATGGAGAAGGTCTCTCGGTAAATACTGGATCATCTGGACAAGGCTGAACTAAGAGGTCTTCAATGGGATACTTGATGGCTGCCAAACTTTTTAGGTTGTCTTCTGCAAAATCAGATAAAAGTTGAGGAGAATATGTTATTATTTGATCAGGAAAATATACTGTCAGTACTTAAGACTACCTTTATCACTTCTCTCCTCCTTCTGTGAAGCTCCAACTTTCTCCCCTCTGTTCTCTTCTTTCCTTTCTTCTTTCCAGATTCACCATCCCCATCCTGAATGTAAGAGTTGTGAATATATGGAGAACATTACTGAATCCAGACGAAGGAGGACCAGACCAAACTAGATAATTACCATTTCTTCTTGCCCATTTTTTCTATTCTTCTTGTAGCTGATGAGAGTGCCATTCTGAAGGTAAAACTTGCTCTTCAACTCATCTGGAAGATGGGTTGAGATCCCATGTTTTTCTGCAAGTCTATCATGGAGCACCCAAGGTGCATTACGGTATGTAGATTCTCGAATAAAAGACTTCACCATGTTTCTACTAAATGGGAGCTTTCTGTTAGTTAGATCCTCATCATATACTAAATCATATTCCACTACTTCCTTATCTTTGTCCAACCAAGCAATCTTGTATTGTTTTTTGCCAGCAGAATCATGCAATGTCTGTATTATTCTGCATAAATACACATCATCTCCTTTTCGTCCATATAATTCCAGTCCAGCAAACAAACACTTTTGCAAATCCAGAACAATCTTGTCTGCAAGATCTCTCAGTGGAAGCATGCCTGCCAATGTAAATATATTTATGCAAGCTGGAGATTTACTGCCTCATCAAAAGGTTGTAATAAGTAAAAGCCACATAAAAATAAAAAAATATAGTAACCTCATCAAGAGCACCTAGACCAATCAATTCCTTGTGTGTAGTACTAAAGACACAAGGCAACTCTTTTCAATTGTCTATATCGAAGTGAACATGCCAAGACAGTACAATACAGCTGACACTCCATGTAACAACATTATGTCTACAAGAATTCATGCAAAAATTTCAATGAATCAAACATTAGTATTTCAATGCACACCACTCTAATTTCGCAAATCTAAATGTTCTCAGCATATGATGGTTTGCAATTCAGTCATACTGCAGCTTCTTTATCTAGTTAATGCCTGTAATTAGAAAACAATGACCATGGAGTGCTGCAGTTTGCCCTATGCAAACACTTATCCCATCATATAAAGGGCTAAAATGTAAGTATAACCCTATGTCATCTTCAATTAGCTTCAAATGAGAACTGAAATTTGTATTAGATAAGAAGCAGAACAGGCTTAAACAAATGTCAACTTTCCAATGTCATCTGAGTAATAATGTCGTACTTTGATACAGGGATGGGCACAAAACATGGTACATTCTTTTTGTTGAGCCCTGCCTTGTTCTCTTGTTCGCTTGTGCGTTCTCACTAAATTTTAACCATTGCCTAGCAGTTTCATTGTATAATCATTGTTTGAGTTCCTTCATTATCAATGCTCTTTTGAATTTCTTCAGGCACATGATGCTGCATCATAGCAACAACCAATAAAAATGTAATATTTAATGGGACCACTACCCATTGTTATGAAAGTTTAAGCTATTTAACAAATATATGGTTTGATATGCATAGGTTGAATATCACTTACACTCACCTATTCTGTTACCACGTAAAGCTTTATTTATGGGATCACCGCCAACCGTTTCTATAAACTTAAGTTAGTAGATGAAGGTATGGAGTGATTGCAACAAAAGTAATGAACTATAAAAATTTCATAGCACCAAGCATCCTTTAGAGGGACATATTTTATCACAAGAATTGTAACCACTAAGCAACAGAATATAAAATTTACGAAACTGTTGGGGATATAGCCAAAGATTTTGTGCAATATGATAATATCTTGCATTTCTAGTGTATACAAAGATCTCCTTCATTGCTTGGACTTTTCTTACTAGAAAGAAATTCACTTGAGATTTACCTAGAATGAGAAGATCAATACACTATGTATGACCTATAAAGGCATAGTTAATAGGGTGTCACATTTGAGTTATACTTTGACTTTTTGCTAATCGGGCCATGTTAACAACCTAATTCACTACAATCTATTGATGATCTTGATTTTATGCTCCAAAGAGTAGAACAACGTAGCACTGAATGTTGCATTTTCAATATCAATGCCAGGTTATATATATCTATATCTATATATATATATATTCCTAAGTAAATCTAGAATGGAACTCCAGCACATGTTACATTGAAAGGTCCCTAACAAAAGGAGCTTGCAAAAATCATAACCAAAGAAACTTTCAAATATATGCCAAAATGAATCCTAGTGTAATCAAATGACACTACTGAATCAGAGATCAATCTCATTTAGAATCAATCTTGTAGTGGAGGGCTAGAGAAGCAACGTATTGAACTAACTGTGAACAGCAAACCTTCAAGATGGCAATAAATTCTCATAGTGCAGTGGAACAGAAATGGATTGAAAAGCAGGGCTTTTCCCACATCCATAGTATGCTTCTGTTTGTCAATCATTTTCCTTTTAAACTCAAGCCATCGAGCATGAAGCTCCAACTATTAAACAAGGATTTAATTTTAGCTTCTGTGGCCTAATATGGAAAGAACGGAATATGCAAGAGAATAAGGGAAGTGGTGACAAATTGACAAAAGCAGAAACTGGATTTCTAAATGCCTACCTGACGTGATGTTGCACATTCTACTTTTTCCTCCTACTTTCCTGCTTTTCTGTTTTCTTTATTTCAGTGTGCCTTCCATGTGACAATCTCTATCTACCCGTCTTCCCTACCCCACGAAAAAATAAACCAAACAAGGTTCTGTTCTTTCACTCCAGGGGCTAGATAAACATTGAGATACATCATAAGCTAAGAGTAAGGAGCAAACCTTTTTATCAATGCTAGAATGAAGAAAAAGAAGACAACTTTTATGATATTTTGCAGCACATGCCCATCAACATTCCAATCCAGATTCATTTAAAAAAGATACAAACTGCCCATAGCTTGTACAAACTTTTAGAATAATTTGCATCACACGCCGATTCGAAATAAATAAAAACATTGAGATCTATCATCAGCTAACAATAGGGAGCAAACTATTTCATCAATGCTAGAATGAAGAAAAAGAAGCCAACTTTTACAATGATTTGCAGCACATGCCCATTCAACATTCCAATCCAGATTCATTAAAAAAACACCAACCATAGCTTGTACAAAATTTTAGAATTATTTGCATCACACGCCCATTTGAAATAAAGAAGAACATTGAGATCTATCATAAGCTAAGAATAAGGAGCAAACCCTTTTTTATCAATGTTAGAATGAAGAAAAAGAAGCCAACTTTTAGAATAATTCGCAGCACATATCCATTCAAAATTCCAATCCAGATTCATAAAAAAAAAACCACCCATAGCTTGTACAAACTTTTAGAACAATTTGCATCAGATACCCATTCGAAATTTCAAATCCAGATCCATAAAAAAACCACCCATAGCTTGTACACCCTTCCACTCCGGCCCGCAACACCTATCCATCCAATTTCACGTTCACCAAGAAAGTAGAAACAAGAAGAGTCTGTCCAATTAGAAGATTAAAAGCTATTCTAATGTTTCACCTTTATAAGGTGACAAGATAGCATCAGTTAACAATAATAAAGCAATACATCGATATAACAGCAATACATCAATAAGTTACAACTCCAAAAAATTTTGTCAATGGAGCACATACACATCTCAACTCTACCATCATCTTTGTCACCCAGGCAACCTTGTGTTTAAAACAAAAAGGTTTACAAGGTCTCCACTATAAATATTTAGGATGCCAGTCTAAACTGGAAGACAGTAAGGCTAAAAACTGGATACTGATCTAATACTTACTGTATTGAATGATCCTCAGCATAGGCGCCATTAGCTCTTGCGGGAACTGTTGAACCTTCTCAATTGCACGTTTCTCAGACACCAGAGCCTCTTCGTAGGTCAAGTTAGATTTTCCACTGACTTTACAGGTCCATAGTCTTTGGCGATACAAATTGATGCGGTTCAAATACTCTCTTACTCAGGTTAAGGAAAGAAGAAAAGACATTTTAATAACCTGGTTGATGGAAATTATAAACAATTTACACTACCTGCATGAAAAACCAAGAACAGGCACACAAACAGGTTCCTTTCGTTGGCCATTCCATAAACTAAAATCTCTGCCACAAAATATTAAGAAAACTATGGACTCAACAATTTCCCAAGAAGGATACTGATAATCACGGAATATCTCCTTTGTAAAACGGATTTGGAATACAAGTTCCTTAGGAACCAAATCATTTGGCACTTCTACAAGGGAAAAAGGCTTTCTCTTGTAGAGGGGCATTCTTGGATACCAGCCCACCAGTACAATGACAAACAGCAGAAATGGCAACGATTAAAAAAGCAAATTGAATCCTGCAACAATTAAAACATAAGAAAATTTAGTGAAGACGAGTTTAAACCAACAAGCAGTAATTACAATAATTAGCAAAAGCCAGGGGATGAAAATGCACGACAATCAACCCAATGCTTTCACTTCAATTGCAAGTATGAACACATTCCACGAGATGGCGAATTTATGAAGTTATTTGGCAAAAGAAAACTCATAGAGTTCCATATGACCCAAAAGAAAGATCTGCTCGACCATCATTAAGCAAGCAAAAAGAAAACATTTTTAATGCAATGAGCGGTAACAATCTCGGAACCACGTTCTCTGAGTAGTTTGTATCAGTACACACGTTACCCAAAGTTGTCTACGTACTTGGCGATCGAATTAAACCGGGAAACAAGATACGAGCGAAAAAGGTGGGCTTGGTCTCAAGGAACGCCACTTGGAGAGCATTTCCACAATGTTCCGTACGATGATCGTCCGACGGAAGTAATGGCGAAAGACAAACACATGTTCGCAATGGACGCAATCAAGAAAAGACCCAGCAAGGACGAGAAGCGGAGGACGAAAAGAAACCCTAGGCGGTCCCTTTTCGGGAGGAATCCGAAAGCGAAAGACCGGACCCGATACCACGTGATTAACGGGGCGACACGTAACCGACGAGCGGGCGTAAAATCAGAGAATCGAGCGTCGGAACAGGCGGCGACCCATCAAACCAGGGAAAAAGATTGGAAGAGAAGGATTAAGATGGGAGGCGCAGGTGGAGCAGAGTTAAAAAACGAGGGAAGGGGCGTCCAAGAACGCGGCCTTCCCGCCAGAATGGGAGTCAAAAACGCGAGGAGGGCGCAGTGGAAAACCAAGCGACGGCGAGGGGACGAGAGACAGATACCTGGGCAGCTAAATGCGTCGGGGTGTGAAATCTGAGGAGCGACGCGGGAGCGAGGAGGAGGAGAAAGGGAGAGTAAGAGGAGAGGGGGAGGGAGAGGAGGAGCGGTGAGTTGTGTTGTTTCGAAAGAGAAGGGGAGAGAGAGAAAGAGAGAGAAGGTTCTCACGTTCTCTCTCTTCGCTCGCTCTTCCTTGCGTCCCTGCCTTGTGGGAGAGGTACAAATATATTATGGAATTGTATCCGTTTGGGCTTTCCCATTAAACTTCATTTGGGCTCTCCTTTGAACTCTCTGGCCCTGCTTGGGCCCACAGACAATAGCAGCCTTCCGTTTGTTTTGACTGAGTAAACGTAAATATTCTTGAAAGCGTAACATAATATTCTTGGTCAGTAAAATTTCTCTTTAATTTCCGGAGGGAAGACCCTAATGCCATCGTGCTTCATGGGGGATCCATCTGCACATGTAATGTTGCTTTCATTTTTGGAGGAAGCAAGGCTCGCATGATGATAAGTGCATGGCATATGGTGTAGTGTAGGATAAGTCGAGAGGAGTCGGATAAATGCAAATTTATACTTTCAGTAGACTTTAAAGAAATATGAAAGATATAGGAAGCGCATTCATCCATGACATCGCAGCAGCTTTTTTTTTTTTGGGAGGGAGGTATATAAAGAAAGAAGCAAAATACTTACCTTTACCAAAAAAAAAAAAGAAAGAAGCAAAAAATGTAAATACTGAGGAGTTGGGTCGTGTCGTATTGGTGGAAAAAAATGCAGGAGACACACCATAGCCATTTGCATGATTGTGGCAATGCGACACCGAGCCCATTCATCGCCATTATGAAGGTCGAAAACATCTTGCCGGTTCAAAATTTTGGGAGTTTACGGAATGATAGGGAGCGGCGGACTGGGCGTGGTTTGTTTGATTCGAGTGTTGAGAGCGGGAAAAGAAACAGGGGAGGGGGAGGCGGGGTTTGCGAGTCCCGTTTGGCATGTTCTTTCCAAGAAACGTGAAACAAGCAGAAGCACCAAAGCTTTGACTTCCTCGTTCCCACCCAGTCTGACCCACTTTCCCACCTAACCCATCTCTCTCTCTCTCTCTCTCTCGATCTTCTCCACCTTCTCAGATCATCAATTGGTTCGGGTTTTGAATTTGATTACTTTTATTTTATTTATAGAGAGGAAAAGGACGACTTGTATAAATGGCCGGAGTGCAGCCTCCAATCGAAGACCGTCAAACGTTTTGACCCTTCTTTCATCTCATCCGCCCTCCACCCACCCTTGCCTTATAATTCTCGTCCGGTCCGATCGTCTTCCGAGATTTTCTTTTCTCTATTAAATAGGCTATATAGCAAGGACACCTCCCCCTCCAACCTCAGTCAGCTGAGATTTTTCATTTTCTTTAACTCAGCAAAATAAGAAATATATTAAAAAAGAAGCAGCGGAAGAAGACGAGGAAGACGAGGAAGAAATAAAGAATGGATGGTTCCACTGCTTTCCACCCCATTTGAGCGATTGATTTTGAAAACTGCTGACTTTGATCCATCGAGAGGAGGCAGCGAGGCTGAGGAGGGGGTTGGGAAAGAGGACTCGTTCTTTCTCGGCGACTTTTTTAAGCTTTCTTTTCTTGCTCTCGCTCACGACCGACTAGCGCAACGCAGGCAGCCCGAAGACAGAGGCAAACAGAGAGACATATTACCCACATACCCAGAAGCAAGAAGCATCCCGCAGATCGACTGGAGGCGATGGGTACCAAGGCGCTGGACGGGGCGAAGGAGGCCGCACGCGCCGCCGTGGAGGCCATGGGGCTGGGGTACGACTTGACCGTCGACCTCAGGCTCAGGTACTGCAAGAAGTCGAGGCTGGTCGGCATCAGCGACGACCCCACCCTCCGCCACACCATCTCCATACCAGGCGTGGGCATCTCCATCCCCAACGTCCCCACCACCGTCCACTGCGACAAGGGCGAGCGCATGCGCTTCAGCTCCGACGTCCTCTCTTTCCAGCAGGTAAATTGTTCTGTGTGTGGTCATGTGCTGCTTTACTCATCTTTGCAAAGTCATCATCGCCATCGAGATCATCCTAGCAACATCTCCATCTTTTTTCTTCTTTTTTTTTTGCAGATGTCGGAGCAGTTCAACCAAGGGCTGTCGCTGTCCGGGAAGATACCGACCGGCCATTTCAACGCGGCCTTCGACTTCAGGCAGGGATGGCAGAAAGACGCGGCCAACACCAAGACGCTGGCCTTCGATGGGGTGTTCATCACCCTCTACAACATCCAGTTGCGCAAGTCTCAGCTCCTCCTCTCTGATCGTGTCAAACAGGCCGTCCCCTCTACCTGGGATCCTGCAGCTCTCGCCCGGTACCCATTCCTTTATTAGCCTCACCTCACATGCTTCTTGGATTATTGCAGCGTCAGATGTCTCTAGACGGGAGCTTAATTTGTTGCTTTGGATCTATGACTCTCTTAGCTTTGTCAAGTATCTCCAGTTATTTGGGTCCTTCCCTAAGTGTGTTCATGTCCCATTAGCGCATGTGCCTTTTGTTATTAGGAGGTATCTGGACAATACACAAGAAAATATCAAGTTGGTTGGTACAGCAAAGAATCAGGATAAGAAAGGGTGGAACTTCTGGACATTTTGATACACTTTGCAGACAATGTCGCACCTTCCTGAATAGCACACGACCCATACTCAAAACTCAAATTTGGACTCCCTCTATCTTTCCACACCTCATCGTGTGATGAAGAGTGGTATTCTAAAATGTCTTGACTTAAAGAAACGGGTGGGTTTCTCTGGTACCAATTTTAACAAACTGAGACCTAGCAACTCTTGCATAGGTACCCCCAAAACCAAAGTTGATAGTGAGATTTCCTTCATCAGCTGCATCTATAATGACCATCAAGTGCATTTGATAAGTCTTTCCATCTTTATTATCAACGGCAAGTGGCCATTGACATAATCACTCAGGAGGTAAACTCCGGCAATGCTTCCATCCTCCAATTCCCTTTGCCGTATAACCTCTGAATGAGATTCCCAGAAGAGGTCGATAATCCCATCTTACATCAAGATGTTTGGCCAAAAAAGCTAATTTGCTATTTCTACATCCGCACAAGAGGATACTCTTCTTCTACAATTTTCACTTAGTCCAAAAGCAAAGGGCATAATAAGGGAAATATCGTCGTAATCTATATACATCAGCCAAAATAATCTTGTCACAATTAGTAAGAAAAATAAGTGATTTTGGTTCGTCAGATCAAAGCAAACTGAATTCATCTCTTCACTTTCTTTGTGTTTTCTTGGTTCTGCTTTGCCCCAAACTGATGGTAAATTTAATAAAACTTTGAATTGAAGGTATTCATTTGGCTTGTTATTCCAAAAACTTCTCTTTCCAGGCCAGGAATTTCCTCATAAAGTTAGCTTACAGCTTAATCTACCATCTAGTCTAGTTGTTCCAATAAATCAGCTTTCAGGCCATCTTCTCTGCTAGAAGGAAGAGAGAAGGGAATATCAATCTATTCTGACATTTGAGCTTCAAACACTCATGGAAGTACTTCCCATGTATTCCCTATGCTACAACCCCCAGAGAGCACTTGCAGCTGCTTAGACAAAATAATTTAGTGATATAGTGATATTCTTTGACATTTTTGGATTTTGGAGGCAATGATATTTCAGATACGGCAAATATTTCACAGTAGGAATATGGGATTTCTACCTTCAAGTGTGCTGGTTTGAGTGATTAGTAAAAAAGGCAATTCAAACATCAAGTGATATATCTAGAAGTGCTTGATCGGACAGAGCAATATAGTGATATTCCGTGAATTATTTGAACTGTAGAAGCAATAATATTTCAGATACGGCAAATATTGTGCAGTAGGAATATGGGATTTTTACCTTTGAATTTGCTAGTTTGGTTGATTGATAAAGAAGGCAATGCTAATATCAAGTGATAATTGATAAAGGTGAGTTGACTCATTTGCATTGAGCTTTCTGTGCTCTTTCTGCAACTTTCCTTAGCTTAGGAGAATTGTTCTGGAGAAAAGCTTGTCATTCTGGGCAAGTAGCATGACACTTATTCTTGTGACCTTGCAAAACTGGAAGGTTGTTGGTTATTTAGTATTTCTGATATCATCTAAAGTATGATGCATAAAATTGAAACTATTGGAGATGATGCATAATGTTTAGGGTATTGTTTCTCATTGATGGTTAATTGTCAGGTTTATTCAAAAGTATGGTACCCATGTTATTGTTGGTGTAAAAATGGGTGGGAAGGATGTGATTTATGCCAAGCAGCAGCATGCATCCCCTCTTCAACCTGCAGACGTGCAAAAAAAATTGAAGGAAATGGCAGACAAACTTTTTATTGATGGAGCTGTGCTGTACAGGGAAAAGGTTTGACAATTATTCCAATACGTTTTTTCATTAATATGCATGATTTAAGAGAGGGAGGGAGGGAGGTTTTTCTTCATCTTTAGTGGGGGATTGTTCTGCAATTGTGGTGCCTTTCAATTAGTCATCTACATCAGTGAGCTGATGATTTTCCACTGAGATTTAATCATTGGAAAAGGACAAAAAGGTGAAATCCATTTTATTTACTTCCATATGAATGCAGTAGTACTCATAAGAATATCAAACCTTTTAACAACTCGGCCTGATGGTTCTAGAAAATGCTGACTTAATGTCATTTGAATGATTGAGTGATAATAAAGGGCCTTATTCTGGGTAAGTAACATATCTGGAGAATATCAAACCCATGGCCTATCTCCCAGTCTGGCCCTGCTCCCTCTTGCTCACTCACAGATGAAATCTCTCTTTAAATGTCTTTCTACCTAATGTTGAATGTCAATTACGGTTCTCAATTCTCCATATGTGTGGAGCTGGATTTTGGGTATTCTATTGCTTGAAATAGAATGCAGAAAAGACTGAGAAGTATAGTTCAAGATATCATTAAGGAAAAGATATCTCTATCTGAAGCAGAACAATTGATCAATCAGAAGGAGATTCAATCGTTTTTTATAGATGAGAAGGATATTGAGTCTTGGTTTTGGCTTATTAATAAGCGATCTCTACTTATTAAGAATTTATCACTATCATCTTGAACCTAGAATCCTGATTTGCTCAAGGTATAAATTTTATGGGCATATCTGAAACTTATGCAGTTTGTGCATCCCTTGATATATATGTAAAGTTGGAGACTTTATGGTGATGCGCAGTTTGCATTCCTCTTACATGCGATGCAGTAACTGCTGTTCAAAGAAGTAAATTATGTTCCTCTTGTTCTTTTCATGGTCTTGAGATGCCAGATTTCTTCAGTTAAATATTCATATATCCGTTTGCAGGCTTTGATTGCTAAGTCATATAGTTCTTCTTGAAACACTGAAGTGTTGAAAAAGAAGTGTCCTTCAGATGATACTAACTTTTATTCATATATCTTAATTTCTTGTCTAGGAACGTGGGCTAAACCTCATGGGTACATTTCCATCCAGTTCTTACTCTCAAGTGGAGGTACAGATCAATGTTTATGACTTAAAGCATGGATGCAAGAAGTGTCATCTGTTTTTGTTGGCAGTGATGTTCTTAGATCCTTTGTGGGAGCTCTCTAAGTCAGTTTTGCGTTGTTAAACCTATCATAAATCATGTTATACCTGTTTCTGCATAGTTGCTTGCAGTAGCTTCTTATCCATCCTTGTATCTGGTCAATCTGTAGTTTTTCCTCTGAAGTTTGTGGGCTGGTACTTCTGATAAGTTAAATACGATATTAATTGAAGCAACCGAAATCTTTGTCATGTCCAGGTGCAGGACATTGTATTTGATTGCAAACGTAAAGGTGGAAACACTAGGAAAAATCTTCCTCACGGCGAGTGGAGTCAAACTGTTATATACGAACCTGATGTTGTCTCAATGACGTTGATCCCAATCGCATCAATGCTAAGTGGTATTCATGGAAGCGGATTCTTGAGTCATGCGATTAACCTCTATCTGCGTTGTAAGGACTGACCTGCCTCTGTTTCTTTGAAGCTTGCATTTTGTTGACACATTGATGCATTCAGAAACAGCATGGTAGCTAGAGTTGCTTATTTGAACATTTTTAAGCTAACCACATGCCAGAGGATGTACATTAGCTAATTTCTGCTGATTGCATGTCATGCTTCTTAAGAAATTGTCTCATGATTGAATTTCCAAATTCTCCCTAGCTAATGCCCACCTCCCTTACCATGACAATTTAAGATGGATATTTGACATCTCCTTGACATAGAATCTTGTTAGTCCTTTCTTGAGAGGCATATGTTTTAGTTAACCACTTCTCTTAAATTTCTTTTGCCTTTTTCTAAGGAGGATGTAGTCCTCATGCTATTGAGCTCTACCTGTCTGATTCTATATAATTCTTTGGTGGAAAATGCACGCTTGCCAAACACCACCTCAAACATGGCTGAGTGAAGCATAGCATATGGACAATCTCATTGCTTGGAACTTTAGCAATAAAAACTGATGTCAGTGGTGTCTACTAGTCTTTAATATATCCCATTGGTTCTACTCCTGATCAGCTTTTAGGTTGGACTTAATGGAAATGGCTTGGATCTTCTAAATTGAGATTATGGGTGGTGAAAATGCATTGCACTGGGTAAAGCATGCAGTAGGTGTAGTGCAAGATTAATGAAGGACTAAGCATGAAGGAAATGGTTGTGGGAGTTATGGATAATTAAATATAAAAAGCTAGCAATTTTGTATATTGTATGCATGTTAAAGTAGATTGAGATGCCATCCGAGAGGGCATTATTTGGATGCATGAAT
This sequence comes from Corymbia calophylla, assembly GCA_014182845.1. Taxonomy (NCBI): domain Eukaryota; kingdom Viridiplantae; phylum Streptophyta; class Magnoliopsida; order Myrtales; family Myrtaceae; genus Corymbia; species Corymbia calophylla. Next base: position 61,050 of record CM024701.1, on the reverse strand, counting down.
TGGGAGAAGTTAACTGTAGTAAGGTTGGCAATTTATTGGCTGGAGGCTGAGTAGTTAAATACCAAATTTTGTAAAATGCCATTATAGTTAAGATAGAAATGCTTTGATAGATGCGTGCATGGTCTAGGAAATATTAGAGATCATTTCTACTTTTCCTTTTGTTTTTCTGCATGTATACATTCTACATGGACAAATTCATTAGGTTCAAGAAGATGTTTGTGTGACCTCTTAAAGGTGGTTGACATATTGAATGCATGCAGATGCTTTAGTTAAAGCATATGACTTAATGGTAGGGGTTCAGGTCAAATGGAGTAGGGAAAGAGGTATGTTGATTTGGAGGGACCTTGAGATTTCTGATTTGCAGTAGGTTTGTTGCTAAATTAATGAGAGGATGCATGCTTCAATAATATTTAACAGTGCAAGTTTTGGCATTGCTTGTTACTTGTTGTTATGGTATTATTGCTCCTTCTGATGACCATGTGTACATGAAAAGGCAAACTACAATATGGATGATTAAACCTCAAAATAGGGGAAATTCTTGTGATCTTAACATATCATTGACGTGGCTGACAGAATCAACCTTAGCTTCTGAAATCTGAGGATGTGGAAATAAGACCAGTGTAGGGTCCACAGATTCTTTTTCGTTTGGGGTTTGAGATGAAGGATGGGGAGGAACAATAGTTGCAGCAATCTCCAAGCTTTACCATAAGAGTTCCACATCTGCTGCAAAATGCTTGGGTTGAGTCATAACTACTTGACCCAATCCAGAGAACAACTTGGGCCATGTGATACTTGCTGGGCAACAATCTAAGCCTAGTAAATTATGAACAAGCAAGAATCTTTTATAGCCTCATCCACTGATCTACCTGGTGTTAGTGCTTTTAAGATGTGGAAAGGCTGGTTTCTACCTAATAATCAGTGGATAAATTTTTGTCTTAGTAAAAAGTTGAATTGTGATGAAAAAGGGCTGCCTGTCTGGTGACACTTAATATTTATGCAGCTCTGAGTAGTTTGGCTTACTTCTTTTGCCTTTTTGCTGAAAGGTTTGCTATTCTCTGTCTTTGTCAAAGTATCTTGGTTACGTGTTGCTGGGGAAAAGGACAACGCAAGTGCCATAATTTTTGTACGGCACTCATTTGAGTGTCATAACTTTTATCAGCACCACTTTTAGAATGACTTGAGTCACTGGAAATTGTCTGTTCTGTAACCAATTATTGTGCATTTTTTATGTCAACAAAGCAATAAACAGAGTATGATGCTTTTTACTATGAAATTGGTCTGGGATAGGAGCAGAAAAATCATCCTCTTTGTGCTGCTAAGTGCAGATAAGCCACCCATTGAAGAGCTACATCAGTTTTTAGAGTTTCAACTTCCGAAGCAGTGGGCACCTGTATTTGGGGAGCTTGCCCTTGGTCCTGAAAAGAAGCAACAGAGCAGTGCATCTCTTCAGTTGAGCTTTATGGGTCCAAAGCTCTATGTTAACACAACTCCGGTAATGCCCAGTAATGAGAATAGTTGCACTTTTTATCTGCTTGGGTGACGTGTTTAACTTAAGGGCTAGTTGTATTGAAACTACCACTTGATTTTTCTTGTTTCGGGATCAATATTTCCTAATGAATCTGTTATCATTGATACATCCTCAAGAAGTAGATTTTACATGTCTTTTGCCGGAGGCTTCGAGGTAAATATGATTAAGATAAGCAAATGCAGTCAGTTATTAAAAAAAGCGGCATTGATCGGCTCATTAGAAGTTTGCACCTCCATCTTTTCGTTCCCATTTGGAATTTTGGCTAAGTGCATCTTCTCAATCATAGAAGAGTTGCCTCAAAACAAGCTCACTAAACAACATATGGTAACAAATTGAAAGTTGTCAACAATTATTGTCAAATCAGCGACATCTCAGCATAATGACAGGTCCCACTGGTATTGCATGCAATGTTAGGACCAAAGGGATGAAATTGCCAGTTTCAAGCTTTCTTCTTGAGCTCATGAAGATGAAATTGCCAGTTTCAAGCCTTCTTTCTGAGCTCATGTAGCACTGTAAACAAAGTTGCAGTGGCAATCTCCTTATTTTTGTTTGCTTATCAGTGTCCTTATTCAAAATTTATTCACAGCAAGAAATGAATGAGAGCTGAACAGTAATTCAATTATATTGGAAAATGGTGGGAAAGAACATCTTAATCTTATTCTAGAATGGTGCGCTTGGGATGCAGATTGACTTTAATATCCTCCATACGATGGAAAGACTACTCATTGAGTCCAGCACAGATGACTTAGCTGCAATTACACTTTCTGCGGCTGCTTTCAGATCTTCTATTACACATAGCAGTTGTTCCTTCCCCCTTCCATCTGAGTGTCAAATATCAGGCCAAATAAGTGATGCCATCCTATATGATGTGTGTGCAGGTTGATGTAGGTAAGAAGCCAGTCACTGGCCTTCGGTTATATCTTGAGGGGAAAAGAGGCAACTGCTTGGCGATCCACTTGCAGCACCTTTCATCGTTGCCCCAGACCTTCCAACTAGTAGATGAGTCAAACGGTCACTTCTCCAATCCTTCATCAGACCGTAGATACTATGAGAAAGTTCAATGGAAGAGCTTCTCACATGTTTGCACAGCTCCTGTTCAGTCTGAGGAAGATCTCTCCATCGTCACAGGGGCCCATTTTGAAGTGGGGGATTCTGGCTTGAAGAAAGTTTTGTTCCTGAGGCTTCATTTCTCAAAAGTTATTGGTGCCACAGTCGTGAGAAAAGCAGAATGGGCTGATTCCCCTGCCTCACACCAAAAATCCGGCATTATCTCAACGATTAGCACTCGTTTCTCGATTGGTCAGAAACAACCTCCCCCCAAACCATCTGATGTGAACATTAACTCTGCAGTCTATCCTGGAGGTCCTCCTGTGCCAGCGCAAACCCCTAAACTGTTGAGGTTTGTTGACACTACAGAGATGACCAGAGGGCCACAGGATTCGCCAGGGTACTGGGTTGTATCAGGAGCAAGGCTTCAAGTGGATAAAGGGAAGATATCACTTCGAGTCAAGTATTCTCTTTTGACTGTGATATTACCTGATGAGGAGGCGGATATGGATTTGTAGGTTTCTGTTTGTTTTTTCCCTGTTCTATACAGAATGTTTCACCAAGCCATGGGGTTGTACTTTAGCTTATGCGGTTGATTATGAACATGTGAGCAATTCATTTAGGAGATTGATGGGCATTGTATATAGATGATTTACATTGCTTTATGTAATTTTTCACCTATACTTTTCTTTTGGCTTATTGGTATGACTAATTGTAAGTTAAACATGTGCAAAGTCAGAAACAATAATGTTTACTCTTCATGCAGTTTATCTTATTTTAAGATTCAAGTTGAATAGTTATCATATTAGTTATGTTGTCATTACTTATTGAGTTCAAGTTCTACTGAGTGCAGGACATTAGTGCAGTGATAGTTTTCTGCTTGGCTTATATAAATATAGAAGTTGTGTCTCCGGATAATGTAAGATAAAGATGACATTGAGATTAAGTTGTGTTGTGGGTTTGAAATGGCTCTTCAAGAGACTAAGAGTGGAAGTTAATTGAGAATTGCCTGACAAGCTTGTAAATGAGTTAATTAGATGTAATTAGACTGAGTGTTCGAGTAATTAGAGTGGTTGTGTTGTCCCTCGAATCACTTGATTTTTCGGTGAAATTTTTTGTTGTTCTTCTCATATGTCATATTTGATCGAATATTGTATGTCTAAGTGTGGTTAGTATCCTTCGACCCCCACCCCCCCCCCCTCTTATTTACCGTGTTCATTTAGCTTCGTTTCATAGCAATTAGTGTCGGAGCTCTGGTTCGAAGGCTGAAGTAGATTACCAGTGAAAGAAGGTAATGTGAAAATCGCCTGATTTGATGACACTATTTTGATTTGGAGGATAGCATATTAAAGGTTCTTTGTGTTATATCAAAGGATATTTTGTTTTTTTTCTTTCGGGAAAATGCCACCAAAAACTCTGAACTATGCCCTTTGTGACAGATTTACCCCGAATTTTTTTTTGTGACACAAAAAACCCCAAACTATGTCTTTTGTGATAGATTTACCCCAAACTATTTTTTGTGACATTAAAAATCCTAAACTATTCCCATTGTGACAGATTTACCCTAAACTATTTTTTGTGACACTAAAAATCTTGAACTTGTATCCATGTGACATATTTACCCTCCATTATGTTTCCGTCACAAATCACCGTTAGAAATCCTACGTGGCTGCTGACATGGATGATGGACTTCAAAGCTGACGTGGCGATGCCAACGCGGACTAATTGAAGGAAAGTAAATCAATTTTTTATTTGAGTGGATGCTCATTCTCTGTATCGTTCCCCTTTGCTCTGCGTTCAAAACTGTCTGAGTTCTCTCTGCGAAACCTCCATCCTCAGTCTCCCTCCCTTGGTCCACGTTAACAGCTTCATCGATCCATGGTCGAGTGCTCCATCTAAAGCTCCATTTGTCCACATGATTAACGGTGTTTTCGTCTCTGGCGTTTGCTCTACAGAACTCGGTTTGGGGCTTTAAGGTTAGTATCCTGCTTGATTCTCTCTCGAGGAAGCTCGATTTGTTCGAAGGCCGTTTGCTTGTTGACTGGTTGAAGGCGATTTTGGGCTTCATAATATCGGATTTTGGTTGATTCTCTCTATGAAGCGCATCTGAGCCAAAATTCATATTTTTCAAAGCTCGTTTGCTCGCTGAAGGCAATTTGGGTTTTTTTCAGAGGTTTCCTGTTTGCCTTCACGGAGAAGGCCGACTTGGCGATTTCGGGCTTTTTCTAGGGTTTCTTGTGTGTCTCGACTCAACAATTTTTGTGAGTATTCTCTTCACCGATCTTTACTTTTGAGGTTCCTATTTTGGCAATTTCGCTATTATGGTGATTCGAAGCTTGATTTATTCGAGACTCCTTTGCTGGTCTGAAGAGTTTGATTTGTGATTGAAGCGCAAGTGCTCTCTGTCTTTCCCCCTTGATTGCACCTCAAGAACCATACAAAACTCGAGTTGTAGCTGAACTCCATTCGTGACTGAGCTTTTACTTTTTGCTCAACTTGAAAGTTCAATTCGATTGTTCTAATTCATCAACTTGATTCACCAATGACCTGATCTTGAGTTTATATTGATAAACAACTTGCAAATAGTAGTATTTTTTTTTTTTGAGGATCTTGTCATTCTCACAATTTCCATGGGCTTATTGACAGTAATGAAAAATATGCTGCTATTAAGTCTGCACTTGTGGGACATTAAGAGATGTTCATCCTTAATACCTATTGAGATCTCATGAGAGTTGGTTCTGTGTACTTAAAATGCATTGCACTCTTTTCCTATTAATATTGAGTTCGCTGCCTAGTTGGTGATTCTAAATGAGCAAGGGTGACTTGTTTTCAGTCGTTGACATGTAAATTGATCGGCTAGATTGAGTGAATGATTTCGATCTCTTTCCCTTTACCTATTATATGTGTTGCTAGAGTTATTATTGGATTCAAATGGGAGTAAAAAGTGTTTGATGCTTTTGTGATTCATATTGCTGTCCGCATATCATCGTCCACTAATTGGGAGTAACATTAGATTCTCCTATGGCTAGTTATGTGTTGGAAGAACTGATGCGGTTGCTACAATTGGATTTTGCAGGAAATAATTTTATCTCGTCACGTTTCAATCATACCTTTATTGCACTTCGGCAGCTACAACAACATTTACATGCTGGATGGATGCAAAACATGAACTCAGACATTGTAATAATCTGAGAATAGATAGATAGAATTTGTAGGGTAGTGCTTTGCCAGAGGATTTGTTGTATTGTCCATTGGTAGGCAAACAAATCTGTATCATTCTTCTTTCTCTTGTGGACTTGTAGAGATAAGAAAAATGCCGTTGTAACAATGTTTTTCTTAAATATATTTTTCCATTATAAGATGCTGTTTATTTTTCATAATATATGTCGCCAAACAATTGCAATTGAACTGCTAAAGAGCTCCAGTTGCTTGGGAGAGTATATCAACCAATTATTTTGGAATACTAGAAAGATGAATGTTGACACCATTAGTTAGATTATTTAACTGTCATTTGTACCATCGTTTCTCTGGATTTGTTTTTGCAAAGAAGATAGTCTCAAGGGTGCAATGACTTGATGGTTAAGAGTGAACAAGTAACTAAAATGGAATAAAGAGGGTGTCAGAAGAGAGCTAGGATAACCCGGGCTTGCTTATGGTCATTAAAATGCATAAATACATGAAAATCTTGACAATCGCATTCTCGGCCATTCCATATTGTTTGAATCTTTTCAAGAAGTAAACCAAAAAAGAAAACAATAAATTGTTTGCGTATAATAATTGCACAGGATTTGTCAAGGTAAATCAAGCAAAACAGCCTTTCAGTTAAGGCATTAACGCTATCACATATAAAGCCTGCACTGAGTGGAATAATTACAGGGAATAATTACAAAAAAAAATTAGCCTTTTGACTATCTTCTGATCAGCTACACTTTAATACAAAGGCTAATAACATATATTTGCAAGACCATTCCATATTGTTCGAATTTTTTCAAAAAGTCTACCAAAAAGGGACATAGTAAATTATTTGCTGGAAAATCAAGCAAAATAGCCTTTTTAGCTGGGGCATTAGTGATGTCACATATAATGCCTACACTAAGTGGAATAATTACAGGGAATAATTACAAAAAAAAGTTAGCCTTTGGACTGTCTTCAAATCAGCTACGCTTGAATTAATAGAAAGGCCAACACCATATAGTACTCTGTAAGAAAATAGCAACTAAATTAGCTTCATAACAACAACATTATTCAACTGATAGACTTGTCTAACTAAGCCTAAGCGAGGGAAGTGATTATTCCAGCATAAGCCTTGTCAGAACAAAATTCAATTCTCATGGGAATAAACCAACATTTAATAATAGGAATGCAGATATAATTCCTATAAGGATTAGTCCAAAGCACATTCATTCATGTTGGCCAACAAAATATGCAACAAATATTCACCCTTGCACATTCATACTAAGCAGAACTTACACGTGTAGATCAATGTGGGGCATGACTTGTAGATTCTTGAGTCCTACATGGTCCACTAGCTTGGGTTGAGATATGATTAGTCTAGCTTGTAGAGACTCTTGCCTGGCTTGCAAAGGCTCCAGGAGCATCATTTGCATTGTTAATATGAATTTCATAGATTATGTCACTTCCAGGACTCTAAAAAATTCCAAAGAAACAACTTGTGATTATGAAGGTCCAATTTATGAAAACACCTTAAACTTTGACAAGTCGTTACCCTAAAATATGAGTTGCCGGTGGATTTTGATACATATAATCCATATCCTTGTCGAACCTGTAAATAGATAAACAATAAGCACATTATTATTATAACAATAGCCAAGTTAGGATGTGTTCTTGTGAATTACTACTCACCCTTCTTTTCTCAGCTCTGATAACATTGGATTGGGTCCTGAGAGGTGCAGTTCTTGTATCTCCTAGTCTAGTGGATGTCCCTTCCACCATGACTAGTTTTGGATTTTTTCTTAGTCTCCCTTTTTTGCCCTGTAAAGAAAAACATTTATGAGTTACCAATAATATTCTCAACTAATGTATAGAAAGATCTACAATTTTCCTTACTGGAGGTTTAAATTGTGTGGATGCTGGAGGCTTGGGGCATGTTCTCTTGTTATGTCCTGAGTCATAACAATTTGAGCATGAGATGATTACCCCAACTTTTGTCAATTTATTTGGATTGGCATTTGGATTAACTTTGGCCTTCCTTTTTCTTGTCCTTTTCTCAGGATTCTCCCCTTGCTTATTGCGTTGTTTCTTGGGTCTCCCTGGAAGCTTTCTGAAGGGTGGAGGGAATATTGGCTCATCAGTGGACGATGGCCACATGTTCTTCCCATTCAATGTTGGTAACTGAAATTGATAGCATCTTTCGTATGCATCTTTCTTGAAACAATCATCAACATAATGATTAACCTCATACTTCATGTAATTGATGCATGAAATAGCATGGCTACATGGTATCCCTGATATATCCCACTGCCTACAAGCACATGTCCTTCCTCTGAGATCCACAACAAATCTATCGCTATCTACTTCAACTTCAAATTGTTCCCTAGTTCATGGCTTTGCAACACAAAACCTAGACTTCATCTTTGCTTCCTCTACTTTTACCCTAATTCTTGGACATAATTCATCTGTAGAACCAACCATCAATTGACTTCTTTCATACATTCTCACCATCAATGTTGTTCTTATCCCTTCTAACATATCAACAATTGGCATCTCTCTTTGTTTGCAGATATATGCATTGAAAGTCTCGCTCAAATTATTCTCGATGGCATCACATTTTCGACCAGCCTTTATGAATGCCCTCCAGAAGTGCTCTGGGCCTTGTCTCATGAAGTCTTCGTAGGCATCAATTGACTCCTCCTTCATTCTTTCAATTGCCTTGTTAAATTCAGCTTTGTGTGTAGCATATACAGCTCTCCAGAAGTAATTTCGAAACATTTCTCCCTTGTGCGATTTTTTCCAATTTGCGTAAATATGCCTTGAACAATTTCTATGTTCTGCACAAAAAGATAATGAAGAAACTGCATTGACAAGGCCCTGCAAAACATAATTGAAATGCTTTAATAAGGCTTAGAAGATATAATTCAACTACTAGTATGAAGGAACTAATGAAAATGGAGACTGATTCTACCTTTTGTTGATCACTTATGAAGGTCCAACTATCACCTCTACCCACTTGAAGGTATGTGAATAGCAACTTGAGGAACCAAGTCCAACTATCTTCTATCTCCGCTTCAACAACAGCCCATGCAACTGGAAACATTTGATTGTTTCCATCTCTTGCAACAGAACAAAGTAGTATTTGCTTTACTACAGTTTTAATAAAACAACCATCAAGTCCTATGACTTTCCTACAACCTTCTAAACAACCATTTTTCAGCCCTTCAAAGCCTACATAGAATCTTTTGAACATATTGTATGGGTGTCTAAGGACAAGATCAAATGTGCTGTTCTTACTTGATTGCTTTAATTGAGCTTTATAAGATGTCAACAACCTGTATTGCTCGGCAAATGGACCCCTAATGATCTTGAGAGCCCTAGCAATTGCTCTGTAAGATGTCCTTTTGTTGAGTGTGAGTCCCAACATTTCCATTGCATTTGCTTGTAATTGTGCTTTCGTATATTTTAGATTAGCTCTAATCTTAGGCAAGAACTGTTCAACAAGCCATATGTAAGATGCTTGTTTGTTTCTCATGCTTCTGGGGCAAGTATGTTCTACTCCAATTGTCTTGATAACAAAAGTTTTTTCTTTCTTCAACCAACTACCATAAAGGGACCATTCACATCCGGACACACACTTCGCATGCATTTTTGTAGTTTCACTCTTTTTCCAACTAATGTTGTAGCCATTTGTGATTGCATATTTCTGCACCGCACTCTTAAATTGAGTATGAGACTCGAATCTCATGCCTAATTGAAACTGTAATTCTGTATGGTTACAATTAGGGTCATATCTAGCAATCAAAGATCTTGTCTGGTCACACACTTCCTCATCTATACAATTAGAAGGACTAAGATCTTCATATGCTTCAATGTCCTCATCATCTTCACCCTCAATTATGACTTCTTCTATCGCATCAATAGCCAATGCTGCCTCCTTTACCGTCCCCACCTCTTGTCCCTTTTCCCTTGCTTGAAAGTAATCCCCATCATCATATAGGATTGGGTCATTGTCACTCCCGCCTAATGCATCAATCTCACTATCATCGCTCTCACCATCATCACTCTCAAATAAAAGGCCATCGTCACTTTCACTATATTCACTTTGGCTAGTACTCTCATATTCAAGTTCAATCGTAGGCCTAACTTCACCTCCTACTCTAACCCCATCTTCAACTTCACCCCATCTACCAGTCCCAACACCAACACCAACCCTAGCCCCGGCCCTAACCCCAACTTCAGATAAGCTCAAAGAAACTTTCTTCATCAACCTAGAAATATCAAGATACGTTTTTCAACAGCTATGCACATGAAAAAAATCATCTCTATTCTACGAAAGAAACATCGCAAAATTTGACAGGAGATTATAAAAAAGAGGCTAAATAGACAAAGAGCACTTGTGCTTCAATCACAAATCGAACTCTTCAGACTAGCAAAGGAGTCTCGAATAAATCAAGCTTCGAATCACCACAATAGCGAAATTGCCAAAACAGGAACCTCAAAAGTAAAGATCAATGAAGAGAATACTCATAGAAACTATTGAGTTGAGACGCACAAGAAACCCTAGAAAAAGCCCGAAATCGTTGAGTCAGTCTTCTCCGTGGAGGCGAACAAGAAACCTCTGAAAAAAAAAACCCAAATTGCCTTCAGCCAGCTAAAGAGCTTTGAAAAATATGAATTTTGGCTCAATCGCGCTTCGTAGAGAGAGCGAATCAACCAAAATACGAAATCATGAAGCCCAAAATCGCCTTCAACCGGTCAACAATAAAACAAGCGTCAAACAAATCGAGCTTCCTCGAGAGAGAATCGAGCGGGATACTCACCTTAAAGCCCCAAACCGAGTTTTGTGGAGAAAACGCCAAAGACGAAAACAGTGTTAATCTTGTGGACAAATGGAGCTTTAGATGGAGCGCTTGACCATAGAACGATGAAGCTTTGAACATGGACCAAGGGAGGGAGGGAGGGAGGGAGGGAGGGAGGGAGATAGAGCATAAAGAGGGAGACAGAGTGAGGAGGTTTGAAAGAGAGAACTCGGAGATTTTTGAACGCGGAGCAAAGGGGAACGATACAGAGAATGAGCAAACGATTTTATCCACTCAAATAAAAAATTGATTTACTTTCCTTCAATTAGTCCGTGTTGGCATCGCCATGTTAGCATCGTTTGAAGTCCGTCATCCATGTCAGTAGCCACGTAGGATCTCTAACGGTGATTTGTGACGGAAACATAACGGAGGGTAAATATGTCACATGAATACAAGTTCAGGGTTTTTAGTGTCACAAAAAATAGTTTGGGATAAATCTGTTACAATGGGCATAGTTTAGGATTTTTAGTGTCACAAAAAATAGTTTGGGGGTAAATCTGTCACAAAGTGCATAGTTTGGGATTTTTTGTGTCACAAAAAAAAGTTCGGGGTAAATCTGTCACAAATGGCATAGTTTAGGGTTTTTGGTGGCATTTTCCCTTTTCTTTTTGCATCAAAGGAGTTCGTATCAACGATTTGTAGCCATTCTCTTATTTTTCCAAGCCAAGGACATTTACATAAGGCTCCTAGAGTCTTCTCTCCTTGAGATTCATAACGACCTTCATATGTTTACTCTAATTCATTCTAAATCTCCATAGCTCAATTCATTAAGATCAAATCCCCAATGGATGTATGATTTGATTAATTCCCACCTCTTCACCTTCCTAGAAGTTTGTCGAGTGTCACGCCTTAACCAAACTCTCTCGCTTTAGTCTGCAAACTCAAGAGATTGGCTTGAGCTGAACTAGTCCTTGAACTACACATTTATTAGAAGGGATTTTTGCTTTGATGCCATTTAACCGCTAACATGGTTTAAGCCCCCAAAATGAGTATTTAGATAACCAACCAATGCAATGACCATTTGAATGCGAGTATATTATCCTACGGTTTCACTCATCAAATGTGGGACATGGGATATTATAATGTATACAGGTTAGGATCGCAACTAGGTGTTAGCAAGAATGAAAGGAACAAAGTTGGATTATATGAATTTTGTGAGACTATTATTAATTATTCTAAAAGTTCATATTGCTAAATAACGGTATAATTTAATACTTTGACATTGTAACATTCTCTCTAATGCATAGATCAAGGTTTTGCCTAAGATCAAATTGTAGAAATATATGATTGAGAAACCTGTTGCAAAAGCAAGCGATTGAATAATAAAATAGATAGAAAAAGGAAATAATTAGGATATCAGATTTACGTGATTTGATCGTAGAGACCTACATCCATAGGAATAGTAGTAACGAATTCCACCAAAAATCAAGCTATGCAATAGAGATGACAATCACACTTACATCATTTAAACACTTTTAATGTTTCCCAGCTCTCATTACACTTGATAGCTCACACTCGATAGCTTATATAGTGTTTAGTCTCACAATTCCTTATGAAATAATTTCTCTATGTCACGAAAAAATCGTATACAAATTCTTCCAAAAATTTAATTGGCTTCAACAAACTCAGATATCTTCAGGGTGTAAGCAGAAGTTCCTCCTTAATAATCTTTACAAAGAACATCCACTTCTTATAGATAGGCAAGAATTAGATCCAAAATAGGAAACCTCCTTTTAGGAAACCTTTCCAAATAAGAAAATCATTCAATTAGGAAAATTATAAAATAAGAAACTTTACTTTTCGGACTCAAACTTGAGATATATTTTAACAATCTCCATCTCGGCTTGATGTTTGGGCCAAGTCAATTGCTTCTCTAAAAAGAATTTGAACTTTACTACTACTCTTCCATAGTTCCCTTGAACTTCGCTATAATAGTGAACCTCATCTAAACACTAACTTCACATGCACCTTTAATTGCTCCATAAAGATTCTCTGACACAACCTCTTCTACCAAAGACAAAACAAAACTATTGTTGCATCATACTTGTCAAGAAATTGAACACATACCTTATCACTATCAATAGTTACAACAATTGTTGAATCAGTAGGTTGCACCTTGCTATAAGCACCATTTGTCTCTATTACTTTGCTACTACTTGCTACTTTAGGAGTTTTTGATTGCAACTCCATCTCAAGCAACTTCTCTGCTAATAATTGGTGAATTTAATTTGGGCATCACAACCGATAACTTTGCTCATCTTGCGCATAACATAGGAACATGCACTTTTTTGCTCTTCCATTGAGTTTACCATTACTAACTCAAACATAATGTAGGCAACAAAATATTTTAAGAACAGAATAATCAGCAATACTTGACTACACTTTTCAGAAGTCCAACATCCAATCGCAATCAATGGAGATCTATTCATTAGATAGTTCTCTATACTAAGTTCATCTGTTAAGAATCTCCAAGCCATACTAATACTAGAGAGCATTTTATTAGCCATCTCTAGTAATGTTTTGCTACCAACTTTGCAATGGTTGTGGTTTATTGGCATTAGTGCAGTGTTTCACTATGCCTTCATTCATGTAAAACGAATAACAGTTTTGAGCAAAATTTTGTGCTACTGTCAATCCGCACATGCTTAATTGTTTTATCAATCTCATTTTCAATCAAAACTCTCAATTGCTGGATCTTGACAACAACATGAAATTCATGACTAAGCTCAAACACTCATGTCTTCCTCAAATAGTCCTCTACAACTATTAGCATATATCTAACACTCTTTTTTGAAGGAAACCGTGACAATCTACGAACATTCAAGTGAAGTAATTCTGTAATTTCTGTGGTTTTTTTTTTTTAAATAGTTGTATTAAACTATGCTTTCCACCGTTAATCTAAATCACACCACTTGTATACATTCAGTCTATTAGCAATGTAACCCCATAGCAAATTTCTCCCTAACCACATGTGCCACAATCTCAAACATATATATTTGATGTCTAAATTTGTCATTATCTCACCTTGAAGCTTGTATAGGCTACCATGCTTGATTCCTTTTATTATCACCAAATCACCTCGAAGAACTTTCGGAACTCTACATTATGAAGAATATTGATACCCAGTTGAATCCAAGGTATTCAAGGAATTTAGATTCTTCTTCAGCCCTAAAACATGTCTCATTTCAGTCAATGTTCTTACAATACAATCATGCATTTTGATTTTAATATCGTCAACACCCACAACATTGCATTTAAAGTTGCTCCCCAAATATACTTTAATATTATCCGTGCATTGATAATTAGTAAGCCGATTTCTATTTTGCAATGCATGGAACGAACAACGATAATTCATAATTCATCCATCAAACGACAAATAATCGGTGATAAACAAGACATAATCTGCACTATCCGAATTACCATTAGCTATTGTAACATCATCTATAGATTCAACTATAATTCCCTTACCCTTTTTGTTTTGTAGCTTTAGGCAATTCCTTCTAAAATGTACCCTCTTGCCAAAGCTCCAACAAACAACACCACCAGTCCTAGACTGAATACGTTTGTTCATATTTATACTAGTCCTACTAACACGTGTACAAGTTCTCTCTAATGTCACCTACTAAAGTAGTAGACAAAGATTCACCAGATTCTCTTCTCTTCTATTGATGTCCTCACTTAGAATTAAATGTCAAACCCATCAAATGTTAAACTTATTGACCCAAAAGAATTACTAACAATAGTAACGGTAGTATTACAACATAATCGAAGCACATACCTCATCTTCAAAGTCAATCTTAACCAAACTCAATTGACTAACAATCATATTGAATTTATTGATATGATTCACAACTAACACATATTCGCTTATGTTCAAGTTAAATAGACGTTGCATCAAATAGACCTTATTGATTATGGAGGGCTTCTCGTACATATTTGACGAGACTTTTATCAAACTTGTAATGGTGTTCTCTTTCACAATGTTAAATGCAATGTTATGAGCCAACGTCAGCTGAATAAACCTAAAGCTCGTCTATCCTGTAATTTCCAATCAGCTTGCTTCATCATTTCTAGCTTCTCTCTAGACGGGAGTAAGTGTAGTTTCATTTGACAGAGATAATTCTCAATTTGCATATTTTAGGAACTAAAATTCTTCTCATCAAATATATTGATTCTCACTTTTTCTTCTTCTGTGGCCATTGATTTGCCTCCACTTAGCCCAGTTTGGCTCTAATACCAATTGTTACAAAAGAAACGATCAAACAATAAAAATAGACAGAATAAGGAATTAGATCGGACACCAAAATCGATAACCCCATTCATCTTGTGCATAACTTAGAAACATGCACTTTGGTGCTTTTCCATTGAGCTTACCACTAGTAACTTGAACATAACATGTTTAACCAAATATTTTAAGAACAGAATAATCAGCACTACTTGACCACACTCTTCAGAAGTCCGACATCCAATCGTGGTGGATGGGGATTATAAATGGCTCATAAGGCAGCTTTAGCCTTTAAATTATCAAGGAATGAAAATAAATTTAACATTTTCTTGGCCAACAAATCAAAGTGTGGATTTATAACAACAATAGAGAGCCTTTAACGGCGCCTTCATCTGGAGAAGCAAGTGTTCTTTTATTTTCTACTTATATTTGCTAAAAATTTTATGCAAATATTGATTCCCATTATTTCAGTGTTGCTAATTTGTGGTTTATTACATGAATGGCAAAATGAGAATAAAGTTGCACTTTATTTTATCTTACCGGTCGATTTCTAAAATGATGAGTATGTGTTTATTGTGGAAGTGGAGATATTTTTATCTTTTTAATTATCTAAAATAGATTGTGTACGTTATATTAGTCTATGATTAACTTATATTTTCTCGATTCATTTATGAAATAACTGGCAAATTCGCACACGTGTTGCCTGGATGCACAAGGTTGACAATTGACCAATTAAATAAAACCAAGACACGCTTGATGAAGAGAAACTGTTGATATGACAACACATCAAAGAAATTATATCGGGAAAATTACAAATATGACCCATAAGTTTGCTTCCCTCATCAATTCCCTTCTCCACATTTCAAAACTTGTTACTACCATCCTCACCTTTTTTGCACCCCTATCAATTTCCTTCTCCTCATTTCAAATATTATAATTACCATCTTGCATTTCTCATCCATAAATAATTTAGAAGTCACCAATTATACTCAAATTATCCCATCCTCAACCTTGCATTTCATTTTTTGGGTTTAAATTTGGGTGCGACAGGGAAAATAGGCCTTTTCAGATTGGAAAGAAGCACAAGTATGAATTTCAAATTGTGAACAGGAAATTTGATAAGGAGAGCGAAGTTCAACATGGTTCTTTATAATTATCCCAAATAAAGATAGATATTTCAACATTTGAATTTTAATTTGAAATTGATGATTCCAAAATAATCTAATAAATGACAATAACTGACTTTATAAGACTTGGTAATTTCAAATAGGAGTTGACAACTTAATCTTCATAAATAATTATTGGCAAAGTAGTTGGTAATCTTGAAGAGTGTTGGAAATTAAGGAAAATTGTACAAGGAGTCCTAAAACTTAAGGAATGTAATTGAGTCTTAAACTTTTCAACTGATTCAACCAAAAGTCCATGCACCAGAAAACAAGAGAGCAACGGAAAGTTTTAGCTTACTCAATCATTGACTAGCTCATCACATGTTAAGCAGGACAATAAGTGAATGCTTCCGGATAAAAGACTGGGAAGGCCTTTTACCGCGTTATATAAAGCCTCAAAAGAATATTTAGACAGGGCAAGCCAAGTCTTCCTGGCTGTTCGGTTCATCAATGAGATCAGTCGACGTGACAGAGGGTATCCTATGGCGCTTCAAAATTGTAGAGGTGGCAATTTTAGCCATACGATAGTTGAATACAATTACCCTTTCGTCGTCCAAATCAAATCGTATGCTTTCACTAGTGCAGTGCTCCACAAGCTGGTACAAATGCCTCAAATTTTCAATTTCAATTCCATTCACCTTCCTCACCTGTCAATCACAAAATAATAGTAGTTAATTACTCAAGTTTCACAAAAACCAGGACAACTTCCTAGTGGAGAAAGAACCAACAGCCATAACCCACTGAGATCAGATGCATATTGGCTTAATTGATAGCTGGGAGCAACTTGTAAGTTGGCCAGACTAAAAATTGACAGCACCGACTTTCTTCATAATGCTTGTTTTGATTTTCCTTTCTACCTTCATTTTTTCCAATTGGTCATTAGTAATATTTAAAATGGCAAGATAGATTGTACATGTTACAAAGAAACCATAACCGTTGAATTCTACCCTTGCAATTTCTTGAAGTGACCCCAGGAAATTTCCTCTGTTTTTTAAAACACAAGTTCAATAATGAAATTCATCCATCCCGTGATGCAGGTACCTGTAATTCTGCAAGACGTTCGTACCCCGCATTGATGTCATCCATCAGGACCTGTAGCAGTAAGAAGTTGTTACTAATTCAAATATAGCCTTTAGATTTACCTTTCCAGTCTTCTTTCACGTCCTATAATAATAAATCAACAGATTCAGTTTTCAGGACATTATAATAGTTTGAGATATCTGGCTATTCTGCCACCTCTTGTGCACGATGAAAAGGAGCACGGTTCCCAACCGATATCACATCTTGCAGTCACAATGACCAAGTATCAGACTCATATCACTTACAACATTCATTAAGTTCAGCGTACACATCCCTCATAGCTTTTAATAAAACACAGGTTTTCGATCATCCTATCCAACAAAGACTTACTGCTGATAAATAGCCTCTAGTAGAATGTGGAAGAATACAAACCTGTGAAAGAATAACGAGTTGTTCGCCGGCATTTTTTGGAAGTTCCCTTAGTGCACGTTCACACAACCGCCGAGGTGATGTGTTATACCAGTCTTCACCATATTCGTGAAGGTAGGGTTGGGTGAGTGGAACAAATATCAGACCCGCAAATATGTAATAACTTGGAAGCTTGTCAAACTGATGTACAGGAACTAACTGTTGCAACTGCAAAATCCATTATTTTTCAAATGTTAACAATTGTAACAGTCTTCCTAAATTCTCTCTTTGCTGACAAGGCATGCACATATACACAAAGATCAATCAACATATACTTAGTACACAAACAGGTGGTAAGCATAGGGGCTACTGAATACATCCATCATTGCTCCATGCTATGTAGTTAGAATGGGCTCATGTGAAAAGCAAAGAATGACAGAATTATCCCATGAGGGCAAACCTTGGAGGGTCGCAAGTTATTTTGATCATTTTTATGCTTTACTTCAGCTAGAGATCAATGAAATTAAATGGAAAAAGCCTTTCAAGTACTTCTGGACAGATCATGATAATTATGAGGGAATTGTGCAGTCTGGTTGGAATAAAGTGGTGACTGAATATCCAATGTATTATTGGATTGCTCATTGCTCATTAATTAAGAGGTTTTTTGATGCTTTCCTTGATTGAGGAAGTGGAAATAAAAAAACTTGAGCTTGCTGCTGTCCAGCATCCTCTTAGGAGTAATCACTCTCAGAGTTTAACTGAGGAAGAGCAGAAAATTAGACTTGAATTTGGGCATCTACAGCAAGCCGAGGAAGCTTTCTATAAACTAAAGTCTAGAATTACGTGGCTAAAGCTCGGTGATCCAAACACTGGCTTTTCTCAGTAAGTGGAGAAAGTGAGAACTTTGGGGAACGCTATTAGATCTCCGGTGGCCAGTTATGGAAGAATCTTATAAGAAGCATGATGAAATTGTGGCAGAAACTGCAGGCTTTCATTATTGGGTAGTCCAGATGATAATTGCACCAGTGGAATCATCTCTCAGCTGAAGCGATTGCTTGAATATCAACTTTCTGACGATTTACAGGATCTTATGAGTGCTCATATTACAGCTGAGGAAATCCAAGCATCTCTTTGGTCTGGTCCTGAGGGGTATTCCTCTCTCTCTCTCTCTCTCTCTTTTAAAGATTCTGGCCTATCACTGGTAGTTCAGGATAATCAATGGGTGAAAGCTGCTAAGTTTACTGGTATCACTTTGGTCCCTAAAGTCCACGGTGCCTCTAGAATGGCTGATTATAAGCCTATCTCCAGCTGGACGTTGTCTACAAATGCATAGATTGAAGATAGTGCTCCACTATTTTGTCAGTAAGAACCAATGAGCTTTCATTGAGGTGAGGGTAGGAAAATCGCTGATGATATCTTGCTTGCTCACGAACATGTTAAGCACTATCACAAGAAAAAAGTTGTCTTCTAGGAGTGTTGTAAAGGCAGATATTATGAAGGCCTTTGCTTAAGTGCATTGGCCTTTTATTTTCAATGTCATGGCCGCATTGGGTTTCCCTATAAGTTTTGCATTACTTCTGCATGCTTCTCTGTTACTATTAATGGTGGCCTTAATGGTTATTTTCAAGGTGGTAAGGATCTCAGGCAAGGTGACCCAAATTTTTCTTAAGGTGATTGAAGTGCTATGTAAGGCTGCTGAGCAAGGAAAGCTGAAGTTTCATCCTTAGCGCTAAAAATAAAGCTCATTCAACCTTGTTTTGCTGATGACATTTTGATACTAACTGATGGGGCTGTAGGGCGCTTTGTTGGAAATCTTCAGAAGAAGGATTGTGTATCATTCTGGTCTCTCTCTCTAAGCCAAGGTTGCTGATGTTATTGAAGATAGCAGATGGAACTGGCCTATTGCAAGATCAGATGATTTAGTATTGATTCAATCATCTTTATGTGACTCTATCTACCAAGGCAGCCTGATAAGGTCCATTAGACTATTTCATTTTCAAAGAAGCAAAGCAAGTAGAGTGGCACAAGCTGATTTGGTTCTCCACTAACATACCAAAGCATAGCTTCATATGCTGACAGGCCATTTTGAACACACGCTATCCACAAAGGATAGGATGAGAAAATTTTCTTCTACGAATGAGCTGTGTGTTCCGCATGAATCTCACTTGGAGTCAAGAGGTCATCAATTATGGAATGTGTGGTATCTAAAGAAGTATGGCAGCAAGTTCATAGCAGATGCGTGGTTAGATCTCTACAGTGTTGGAATAAAGAATTGCAATGGGCGTCAAGGACTTGGAGAGGCCAAGCCATTCCTACTGTGATTTTCAAGTTAGCATGGTGTGCAACTGGTACTCATATATGGGCTGCGAGGAATTGTAAGACACATGAAGATTCTTATGTTGTTTCTCATAGTTCTGTCTTTTCTATTGTTCAGCACAATGTCATGTATAGGGTGATAAGAGACTAAGTGATACTGCTGCTTTCTCTCAACATATAGACATTTGTCGTAGATGGAGGTTGTCGTAATTTTGTTGTTGCTGTGTTTGAGCTAATGCCATACTGCCCTAATCTATTTCATGAATAAGAATGCTGTCTTACTCAACAAAAAATGGCTCATATATTTTTTTCTTTTTCTTTATTAAGGCAGTTGATCTTTTTCTCTGACAAACTCAGAATTTGTGACAGCTAGATTCTTTGCTTACCCTATCATAATTTTCAGCCAGACAAGTCCTCAGTAAACTAGACTCTACAGACAATTTTTCGATGACTTTTTTCTTTTTGGCTAGAATTAGACAAGTCCAAATGGCCATTAACAGGCTTGACATTGAATCTTTCTCAAACATCAAAGAGGATGATAATGCAAATTCATTGACGTCCAATCGCTAATTTGTTACAAACATTGATTAACATATCATGTGGGAACAGAACAATTGTGGAAAGTTTTAAGTGACCCTGAAGGTGTATGAGGGCTAGAACTAATAATTCAAGTGGGAACAGAACAATTGGGTAAAGTTTAAAGTGACCCTGAAGGTGCATGAGGGCTAGAACTTAATAATTCTTCAACAAGTAACCGCTCTGAATCAGTCGAGCAACTGGATAGTGGAACCCATCCAGAGGGTGGCATTATATAATTTTATAGAAGGGGAAAAAGAACTTCATAAACTATGAGCATTAAGGCTGCTAGGATAAAATATTATCAATGTATTTCTAGAACAAGAAAAATTTGATCAAGATAACAACATAAGGAAAATATTTAAAAGTGCCCCTAAGGCACTTGCTTAGGGCCATAAATTGATCTTTGAAAACATTGATATTTCTCTTTGAAGTGGGTGACTTTTTTGAAATGTATTAGTACTCAATTTTCAAAGTGTTTTTACGCATAATAACTATTTTTAGTGTTCTTAACTAGTGCATTTGAATTTCCTGTTAATAAGACCCATAACACAAAAATATAGAAGCCAATAAGAGATGGACTCTATTTTAAATGGTTTCTGTTGCATTTCCTTATCGATACTGGAAAAATGGGAATGATAAATGGAAGTAGAGTTGCTTAACAAACCTCTACCCTTTTGTCATTGAGAGAGAGAGAGAGAGAGAGAGAGAGAGGAATCACAAAGTTTTAACATAAAAAACACTATCAGAATGTTCAGTGTGAGTCATACTCTCGCTCATCTCGGTATGCCATAGGACAAGTTGCAATAGAAGTAAGCCATATCCCACTCAACCAACCACATTGGTGGTAGAAGCTTTGCTATTTATTATGCCATAGGGTGACTAAATCTATTCATGCCCATGTCCAAGGTCATTTTAAGCAGCAGTGTGACAAATTTTGCAAGTATAAGATCTATCAATGTTCTAGTTCCAAGCATAGTCCTCTTGTCATAGTCGCCTTTCAGTATTTTCAGGAGAATGATTTCTATAGCTCATTAATGATATAATTCCATCATAAGCATAAACAATTGTACGTCCTAGCCAATCAAAGAAACTAGATCTCCATCCTCAACCCAAAATCATCAATCTGAAAGATGAAATAGGGGATCATCAATCCACCTGTAATTTTTCGCTGGAGAAATCTTCTAAGGTGAACAAACTTTCAAATATTTCAATTTGCTTTATTTGTTAGGAGATATTACAAGTTCTTTGCCATTCAAGAACAGTACCTGCTAACAAATATATGGTATCATATAAACATGACTGAGACATAAATCAGAAAGAAAAATGTCAGAATGACTCACTGGTCGGAGGGTTATGCTGAATTCTTTCTCTTTTCCACCCCGAAGAACTCTGATTAAAGCTGTTTCATTGGGCTTCTTCATAGATGCCAGATGATCAAATGTAACGCGCTCTCTGTTCCGGAAAGGAACTGCAATATGCATCGCATAAAAAGAGCATTAGGTTCAACAAAAACACAAGCCAAAAAAGTACCAAAACAATAACTCCAAAGCAAAACCATTAGAAAAACCCAGTGTCACAAAGACAGAAAGCCAGGAACTTGTGTCTGACTAGTACAAACTCAAAAAGAATGAAATTACTAAGATGCCAAAGCCGAAAAAATGCATGGCCAGTTGAGAGTGGCTACGAGTAAAGCCAGGGTGGTTATAAAATTAGTACTATCCATGTATTTTGACTAGCAAGAATTATATTTACATGAATATATTCACTGCTATTACTATGATGGGAAACTACAACTGAATGCTATAATTGCATAAACATACTTGTTCCATCATTTGCCACGGGCACCCCATCAAATGCAAGGATGATATCATCCTTCTTGAGGATAATATAAGCATCTGAAAGAGGGTTGATTTTGTTTACAAGAACTCCAGTCATTTCTGGAAGCATCCCGAAGTGGCTTCGCAGTTGAGAATTTTCAGTTGGTTGGCATGACAAGCCAAGGGAGCAAAATCCTGTGTATTCTCCACTTTCTTCAACACCAGAAATGAAGTGTTTGATTACTGGAACTGGAATTATGTATCTACAAACCATAGATAAAAATTAGTGGAGAACCAAGAGAAATAATTTATGATAATTACAAGAGAAAATACCTACAAAAAAATTTACAACTTCTTAGCAATTCCAACCTCCTTAATTAACTATTTTGACTTCTAGTAGGATGGTAACTTCAAAACGAATCCAAGCTAGAAAGAACTATCCGTTCAACACACTCATCTTCAATTGTTGAAATCTAAAAAATGTGATTTTGAAAATATGATGACGATATGCATGAAGTACTGATACAGAAATAGTTTTGGGACGGCAATTAAAAGGAAAGAATTCATTAAGTATCCACATAATGCCTTTCTGGGTACACAATCATGCATATGAAGCTAAAAGGAGTGCAACGGCAAAGGCAACTCTATGAGGGAAATCCAAACACTCAGGTATATGGTAAGAAGCTGATGCTAAGAAGTTGCTCTATCCTTAATGTTGCAAAGGGTGATCTGCTAGCCAAGCCTCAGTACTGGAACTTTTTGCTTAAGTGAAGTCTGAGAAGGGGTTTTTGGCAGAACAGTAGCCACAGGAACACTGGCAGGATACAAGAAGGTTGACGATTTGCTGTTGAGGGGATATCTTTCTCCATCCTCAAAACAGGACAGATATGCAAATGATCATGTGAAGATAGAAAATATTCATCAAGTACAATTGTTCAGAAGCAGAGCATAAATCGACAACTCAAGCACATTTTGACTAGGATTCTCGATGCATGCTAGATAACAATCAGATTGGACAAAGAGGAAGGAATGGTTTGAGTAAGTACATCCATCGATAAGCAAACAGCCAATTCTACTCAACTGAAATTGAAAGTGTCTAGGGGATTGTCAAAAAAGAAATTATTCATGTATGGAAGCTCTACACAGAACACAAAGTGAGTCAATTGGAATTCAACAAGATAAAAAGGTTTAGCATAATTTTTATGTTCTAAGTGTATGAGTAAGTTCAAACGGAATAAATGCCTACATGAGAAAAGAGAGAATAAAGCAAGGTCAGTGCAATAGATGTCTGGTATGTGGAGCGTGACCAATGTTCTCATCATAAAAGGAACAGAAGAACTCACCCAATATTCTCAGAACCAGTTAGGTTCTGGAAAGCTACACCGACAACTTTATCACCCATGAGAGCAGGACCACCACTATTTCCCGGGTTTATGGCTGCATCAATTTGGATTGCCATAAGTTGAGTTGCACCATGCGCATATTGAGTAGGCTCAACTCTGGAGACGACACCTTTGGTTATGGAAATATTGTCCCCACCTACAGCAAAGTAAGAGCTAACTCGTTACTCACTAATAGTGTGATATAGGTTGTGAATTGAGCGGCAAGTACCTTGAGGATACCCAACAACAGCTATAGCTTCTTGTAGGAATGGAATGTCTCCGAGCTCCAAGAAACTCATGCCCACCCAAAATTCTTCACTGTCCACTCTCAGAATTGCCAAGTCACATTCATGACCAACAGACAGGATATGTGCCCTATACTTGGTAGGCGAACCATGCTTTCTTACGAGAACGAATGTATGGTCTGCAACTACATGAGCGTTGGTAACAATTCTTTTCCCAGGAATGACAAATCCTTCAGTTCAGTCAGCAGGTGAAATGGATTAGATTTTAAATTGAGAGACAACAATGGTCAAACAGTAACATGAGGAGGGTACCCACCAGAACCCCAAGTCTCGCGAGGGGGCTTGTTCTGCCAGGGAAGCAAGTAGTTGGGGCTGCTGGAGACAGTGAAAATCTTGACCACCGAGTCCAATGCCGTTTCTATCCCCGAATATGCGGCGCTCTCGTCTACAATGGCAATACTCGAGAGGGAACGCGAGGTAGAAAACCGACCCAAAGTGGTATTGGCAGCTTTGGCGACACGACGAAGGTAATAACTATAAGGGTCGGAGCTGGAAGAAGAAGAAGAAGACAAGGACCTCCTGCGACAGCCGGCATCCCCGTCGGACAGAGGGAGACGACTGAGACTCAGCAGCGAGAAGGAAAGCCTGCGAACCTTTGCACTTGCAGCTGACCAGCTCAATATCATCGTTTTACTACCAAGGGCGAGGCGACATCACTACATATTACCTCGGCTTTACCAAGTTCTACGAGATGCTTACTTCTACTGTTTCAGATGGCCGACGCCACCGGATGCTGAAACTTCGCCCAAGTTATCACTATAAAATTGGGTTCTTGCGTACGAGAATTTGTCACAGCAAACTGGACAGTGAGAAGAAGGTATTGGGGAAGACGGCTACCTGGACCTCGTGTCAACTGCGGCGCCGACCCGCGGCGGGCTAAGAAGAAGTCGGTGACTATAGAACCTGTACCCTTAACCTAATAAAGTCAGTGCGGTGAAACGAAACATTTTCTTTTATAAATATGTCCATTTTGCGAAAAGAGTAAAATTACTCCCTTGAAAATTACAAGAAGAAAGGAACAAAGAATTGAATGCAAGAATTCAATTTAGAAAAATAATTTCAGGATTAATTAATGATTAAAGGGGAATAAAATATTTTAAGTATTATTTTAATTATTCATATAGAAGTGTACAGAAAAAAGGAGAAGTTCCATGTTACTAAAGTTATGCAATTCATAGAAAGAAATTTGCAAATTTTAAAGGTATGATCGTGTAGAGGTGTGTTTATACTTTATAGCAATGGGCCAACCATAACCATGTCCACCCCCACCCACATATAGGTTCAGGAAATTATCCCTAACATCCACATATTTTTTCTAATATTCCCTAAATACAAAATACCCCCTAGGAGCACCAAATGAAATCCTGAACTTCAAGAAATAAAAATAAAAATATAACCTCATATCGGTAGGAGATGATTAATCTATGAAAATCCCCACTTTTGAATTAACCACTAAACCTATAAGAGACCCTAAATAATTTCAAAATAAGCTCCAATAATCTCGATTATGATCCCCAAACCCTTAATAACTCCTAAACACCGAATGGTCCTCAATGAAACTCTTAAATAATCTCAATGTCATAAGTAATTCGTGATTAGTAAATACACCTTGATTAATTTCTTAACCTTAAAATCCAAATACCCTAAAAAAAATTCTACATTTGATATAACCCCCGTATCCAAAATAGAACTTTAATAGTAGCTGTGGTTGAAAGTAAGGGTTATTGGATATGGTCGGTGCATAAAGAAGAAACCGATGTCCGGAAGGATTGCTATTTTCATCTTTTTGAATTTGTGGAATTAACATTTTAACTCAACATGCTTTCATTATTACAAAGATTTTTTACTTTCACTTTAAGTTGAAAGGGTTGTGTGGGGGTCTATTTCAAGTTATAGAAAACGATTTTTTTTAGTTATTTAGAGTAAGATCATCAAAGAACTTTAATTAGGTTTATTGTGATAATAACAGCTCAAAATTTTTATTGTGTCATCAAAAATCTTAAATTATGTTTAATGTAATACCAATACCAATACCTTAAACTTTTCTTTTATCATATCATCAACATTGCAAATTTGTATTAATCTTTTTCAGATGTGGACACTAATTGGTTAAAGTCCCAATGACAAATAAATGAATTCATCACATAGTTATAATTTTCTCATTCTTAGATGTTTATTGAAGAATTATCGATGATACAACCGTTGATCTAGAAAAATATTATTTAAATAATTGTATGTCGTGCCAAGGCTCTATTTCTAAGAGGAGACGTGTGCGATGACCGGAATCTGAGTTGGCCACAAGTGCAGTGCCGCCAATTTTCCATATATGTCCTTATCATTGGATTCTCTCGGCTAAAGCAAATGATTGACAAAACCATAAAAAGAAAATAATGATTGATGAATGTAGAACGATACTCTGTTTGTTTGGCTGAACTGTTACTCACTTTCACATCCGGACAGCCCCACGCTAACATTCAGAGATTTTTATTACTTGTCGTTACGTATGCACCACATCGATTAAAGGCTACGTGCTTGCAGGATCCACACGGCACGCACCCAATAATTAATAGTCATGATTATTTTTCTGATCATTTTCATGACTTTGAATGTGTACTCTTACGCCTTATCGGTGACATAACTTATTTGATTTTCGCATCATGTTCAAAGTCACTAAATAACACATATCCAACAAATAGCGTGGCCCATATGAACTATATTTGTGGTCCTTAAATGAATTTATATAGTTTATCCAAATACTACTAGTGATTTATGGTAAAAATAAATAAATATATTTATGGTGTGCGTCTCCACTCTCCTAACTTGGACAAGCAATTGGATATTATTATATGCATTCATGTAAAAGTATAATATGCAAAATCTAATCTAAAACATAATTTGAAGAAGGGGAATAGAGGCTTGTTCTATACTGCAGTTTCTCTTGGAATGTCCATTCCTATGTAATCTACCTTTGGAAATTTTTGGTATTATTGAACTTTTTTTTTCTTTGCCTGCCTCCATTGTAGGCATTGGACTTTGAATATCACCTTCGCCTTCGTGTGCTTTATTTGGCATTGGAGGACTTTGACTCGTTATCTCGTGTTTGCCTACCTCCATCGTCGTTGGAGGACTTTGAATGTCCTCTGATATTTCTTTAGCTTGATCCTACATTGCACCGCCAAGAAGTAAAGAAACACAAAAGAAAAAGGGGGGAAAATGGAGAAAACAATGATACAAAATTGATATTTCACATCTTATTTTATATGGGAGAAATCATTTTCAAATTCATGACTTTTTCTTATGACTTTCCATTTTGTTGAAGATACAATTGTAGATCTTGATTGTGCCGCCGATTCTAATTGATTTAGTTAATATGTCAATGATATCAGTGAATAGGGAATTTTTTATTCTTTGTATATCAATTTCTTTTTTATTCTTCTGTCTTTACATTATAAAATGATCAATGTAATTGTACACAATAGATTCGAAAAATATAGAAAATCCTTCTCCAAAATCCCTTTCGTTCCTTTTTATTTTCTGTCATGGTATCAGAGTGCTCATTCTGGACCTAGCTTCCGCAAAAATTTTAGAATTGCCTTTCTTTTCTTTCTTTTTTTTTTTTTGGGAAATTGTTACAAATCCTTCATCTTGCAAATAAACCAGCAAGCATTTAGGAATTCAAATTATTTTTGGTACCATGGCAAAAGATAAGAAGGCCCAAAGCTCTTTGACAAAAGAGTTACCTCAGGACCAAATGCCATCATCGTTGTATCCGATGGTTCTGGCTAGAGAGGAACAATCCCCTACTCCATACCAGATACACGAACCCACTCAATGGGCTCCTGTATTTCCGCCAGTGCATTGGTACCCTATCCAAGGCCAATGGGCCATTGGACTGGGACAAGCATGGCCCCAAGTCATATCCACTGGGCTAGGACAGACTTGGGCCCAACATCCATCTGGAGAAGATTATTTGGGCCTTGGAGCCCATCCTAATGGAAGTCGGCCATCCCATCCACAGGAGGGCAACCTAACTAGATATCCGGCTCACTCGAATCTAGGTCACGGATACGAATCTTTGCCGGGTCATGGAACAAATCCCTACCTGGCACCACCACTTGAATTCCTACCGTATTCCTTCCCTATCGTTAGTAATGGTGGCGGCCGGCCCGAGCCCGACAATCCCCTTTACACCTTACTTGCTAATAGACCAGACCTCCACCTCATCAACCTCCAACTAACTGGATTGGAGAACTACACGACTTAGGCTCGGGATCTCCGGCGAGCCCTCGTCATGAAAGACAAGGATGACTTCCTTGACAGAGCTGTCCCCTTCCTGACGGAGGAATGCCAACAATGGTTATGGAGGAAGTATAACCGGCTAGTACGTACCTGGATCGATAATTGTCTTGCCCTTGACGTCGCGGCTGGGCTCCCGTCGACTAAGGAGTCGAAGATTTTTTGGGATAACATCCGAGAGATGTATGGGTGCCTTGATTGAGCTAAACTCTTCTTGATCACCCAAGCACTGACCAAATTGAAGCAAGCAGTAATCGAAAGGTTCCCTTGCTTCAATCATCTCTCCGCACTGTGGAATGAACTCGAGCGGGCCGAGGAATGCCTACAGGGACCCGAGAACACAATGAGACCATACAAGGAGATGAGGGATCGAGAAAAGGCTACGAGGTTCTTATTGATACTCAACAAATATTACTTGGCATTTCGGTCTCAAATACGCGATGGAACCTTCGCCTCCGCTCGACCGCATTTTTCAGCTAGCCGTCCAAGAAGAAAGTTAGTGACTCACCTCGGCTTCGCACAGTCGAGATGGAGAAGGGATGAGCTTGGTCGTCTTTGGAGGTGGTGGATCAGGCGTTGCCTTCGGCGAATCCGTGGAAGTTGTTGGACACTCGAAGACCACCAGTTCAGTGGCTACGGTAAGAAGGGGGCTTGAAAAGAACCCTAGGGTTCTTTAGATGGACGGTTGGGATGACGGCAGAAGATCGTACGGTTGGGATAGAAGAAGAGGATTCAATGGCTCTCTTCAGCAAGTCGTGATGGATGGTCCTCATTCGGCCATCGCCTTGCATGGATCGGACAGCCTTTATCAGGCCATATCAGCCCCCACTTATAGGGGATCCAATGGCTCACAGGGCGCCACGTCATCAGGGAAAATCAGTAGTCAAAATGGTAAATTCAAAAATAAATATTATGAATATTGCAAACACCCGCATCATAAAGTTAATACATGTTGGAAATTACATGGAAAACCTACTAATAAAATTAAAAAGAAAAAGAATTATTAGCTTATTAGGTTTCCATACAAAGAGTCGATGGGGGCACCACAAGCAATTACTTAGGATTAGTATTAGCATATTATACAAATCTAGAATCAATTGAAAATCAATGACAAGAAACATAGGATTCTCAGGTACTTTTCTTCATAAGGAGAATTCTTTTTCAATTGATACATGGATAATTTCGGGCCTGTCAAGCATAGGGAAGTAGGGCTTGGTGGCCATATGTCCGTTCGGGCCGATCTTTCTGTCGGTTGTTTGAGATTTGACTGGAAACTGGATTCAATTCGGCAAATCTCCAGAAAATGGCGCGAATGGGTCAAACTAGCAAGTTTCTGTGCATTTTGGGCATTCTGGGTGGTTTTTGGTTGGGTCAGACTTCTGCACGGCCAAAATCATTGGTTCGGCGTTCTGTTGGGGTCATTCTGCTTCTGATTTGTGAGAATTGGGTGAGGCCATTCCTGCGGTAGCTGGCGAATCGCCAGGAGATGGCCAGCGTCGAAATCTACAACATACCGCCCATTTTTGCTCGGTTTAGGGCCCGTTAGGCTTGGGGAAGTGAGGCTCGGTGGCCACATGTCCGTTCGGGCTGATCTTTATGTCGGTTGTTCAAGATTTTTGACCAGAAACTTTATCCAAATCGGCAAATCTCCGGCACATGGTGCAAAATGGTCAAACCGGTGAGTTTCTGGGCGTTTCGGGAGCATTCTAGGGTGGGTTTTGGCAGGGTCAGACTTTTGGGCGGCCAAAATCATTGATTCGACGTCCTGTTGGGGTTGTTCTGCTTCCGATTCGTGAGAACAGGACGAGGCCATTCCCGTGGCAGCTAGCGAACCGCCAGGAGATGGCCCGTGTCGAAACTTACAAAGTACCCCCCATTTTTGCTCGGTTTCGGGCTTGTAAGGCTTGGGGAAGTGGGGCTCGGTGGCCACATGTTCGTTCGGGCCTATCTTTCTATCGGTGGTTTGAGATTTTTGACTAGAAACTAGATCCAAAGCGGCAAATCTCCAACAAATGGCATGAATGGGTCAAACCAGCAAGTTTCTGGGCGTTTTGGGCATTCTGGGTGGTTTTTGGCTGGATGAAACTTCTAGACAGCCAAAATAATCGGTTTGGCGTCCTGTCGAGGTCATTCGACTACCGATTCACGAAATTGGGTAAGGCCATTCCTGCGGTAGCCGGTGAACTGCCAGGAGATGGCCCGCGTCGAAATTTACAACGTATCCCCTATTTTTGCTCGGTTTCGGGCCTGTAAGGCCTGGGGAAGTGGGGCTCGGTGGCCACAAGTCCTTTCGGGCCGATCTTTTTGTCAGTTGTTTGAGATTTATGACAAGAAAATGGATCCCAACCGGCAAATGTCCAGCAAATGGCGCGAACGGGTCAAACTAGCAAGTTTTTGGGCGATTTAGGCATTCTGGGTGGTTTTTGGCTGGGTCAGACTTTTGGACTGACAAAATCATTGGTCTGGCGTTCTGTCGGGGTCATTCTGCTTCCAATTTGTGAGAATTGGGCGAGGCCAT
Source organism: Corymbia calophylla (assembly GCA_014182845.1). Lineage (NCBI taxonomy): Eukaryota > Viridiplantae > Streptophyta > Magnoliopsida > Myrtales > Myrtaceae > Corymbia > Corymbia calophylla. The sequence continues at coordinate 30,410 of CM024701.1, read as the reverse complement.
TCCTGTGGCAGCTAGCGAACCGCCATGAGATGGCCCGTGTCGAAATTTACTACATACCCCCAATTTTTGCTCGATTTAGGGCCCGTCAAGCTTTGGGAGATGGGGCTCGGTGGCCACATGTCCGTTCGGGAAAGTTCAACATTTTCGACCACAAACTAGATCCAAATCGGCAAATCTCTGGCAAATGAGGTGAACTGGTCAAATCGGTGAGTTTCTGGGAGTTTTGGGAGCACTCTAGGGTGGTTTTTAGCTAGGTCACACTTCAGAGCAACCAAAATCGTCGGTCTGGCGTCCTGTTGGGGTCGTTCTGCTTTCGATTCACGAGAATAGGGCGAGGCCATTCCCGCGATAGTTGGCGAACCGCCAAGAGATGGCCCACGTCGAAATTTACAACATACTGCCCATTTTTGCTCTGTTTAGGGCCCGTCAGGCCTGAGGAAGTGGGGCTCTGTGGCCACACATCCGTTTGGGCCGATTTTTATGTCGGTTGTTCAAGATTTTCGACCAAAAACTAGATCCAAACGGCAAATCTCCGGCAAATGGCGCGAACGGGTCAAACTGGCGACTTTCTAGGCGTTTTGGGAGCATTCTAGGGAGGTTTTTGGCAGGGTCAAACTTCTGGGTGGCCAAAATCATCGGTTCGGCGTCCTGTCGGGGTTGCAATGCTTTCGATTCGCGAGAACAAGGCGAGGCCATTCCCGCAGCTGCTGGCAAATCGCTAGGAGATGGCCCGCGTCGAAATTTAAAACATACCGCCCATTTTTGCTCAGTTTAGGACCCGTCAGGCCTGGGGAAGTGGGGTTCAGTGGCCACATGTTCGTTCGGGCCTATCATTGTGTCGGTTGTTCAAGATTTTTGACCAGAAACTGGATCCAAATCGGCAAATGGTGTGAATGGGTCAAACCGGCTAGTTTCTTGGTTTTTTGGGAGCATTATAGGGTGGTTTTTTTGGCTTGGTCAGACTTCTGGGCGGCCAAAATCATCGGTCCGACGTCTTGTCGAGGTCGTTCTGGTTCCAATTCGCGAGAATAGGGTGAGGCCATTCCCGCAGCAACTGGCGAATCGCTAGAAGATGGTCCGTGTCGAAATTTACAACATACCCCCCATTTTTTGCTCGGATTAAGCCCTGTCAAGACGGGGAAGTGGGGTTCGGTGGTCAGATGTCCATTCGGGCCGATTTTTGTGTCGGTTGTTCAAGATTTTTGACCAGAAACATGATCGAAACCGGCAAATCTCGGGTAAATGGCGCGAACGGGTCAAACCGACGAGTTTCTAGGCGTTTTGGGAGCATTTTAGGGTGGTTTTTTGGCTGGGTCAAACTTCTGGGCGGCCAAAATCATCGGTCTGGCGTCCTGTCGAGGTCGTTATGCTTCCAATTCGTGAAAACAAGGCGAGGCCATTCCCACGGCAGCTGAAGAACCGCCAGAAGATGGCCCGCGTCGAAATTTACAACATACCCCCCATTTTTGCTAGGTTTAGGGTTTGTTAGGCCTTGGGGAAGTGGGGCTCGGTGGCCACATATCCGTTCGGGCCGATCTTTATTTCGATTGTACAATATTTTCGATCAGAAACGAGATCAAAAAGGCAAATCTCCGCAAAATGGGCGAACGGGTCAAATCGGCGACTTTCTAGGCGTTTTGGGAGCATTCTAGGGTGGTTTTTGGCTGGGTTAGACTTCTGGGCGGCCAAAATCATCGATCTGGTGTCCTGTCGGGGTCGTTCTGCTTCCGATTCGCTAGAACAAAGTGAGGCCATTCCCACGGCAGCTAGCGAACTGCCAGGAGATGACCCGCGTCAAAATTTACAACATATCGCCCATTTTTGCTCGAATTAGGGCCCGTCAGGCCTGGGGAAATGGGGCTCGGTGGCCACATGTCTGTTCAGGCCAATCTTTATGTTGGTTGTTCAAGATTTTCGACAAGAAACTGGATCCAAACCGGCAAATCTCCGGCAGATGGCCCGAACGGGTCAAACCGGGGAGTTTCTAGGCGTTTTGGGAGCATTCTAGGTTGGTTTTTGGCTGGGTCAGACTTCTAGGGCGGCCAAAATCATCGGTCTGGCGTCCTGTTATGGTTGTTTTGCTTTCGATTTGCGAGAATAGGGCGAGGCCATTCCCATGGCAGCTGGCGAACCGCCAGGAGATGGCCTACGTCGAAATTTACAACATATTGCCAAATTTTGCTCTGTTTAGGGCCCGTCAGGCCTGGGGAAGTGGGGCTCTCTGGCCACATGTCCGTTCGGGCCGATCTTTATGTCGGTTGTTCAAGATTTTCGACTAGAAACTAGATCCAAACGGCAAATCTCCGGCAAATGGCGCGAACGGGTCAAACTGGCGACTTTCTAGGCGTTTTGGGAGCATTATGGGTGGTTTTTGGCTAGGTCAGACTTTTGGGTGATGAAAATCATCGGTCTGGCATCCTGTCGGGGTCATTTTGCTTCCAATTCGCGAGAACATGGTGAGGCCATTCCTGCTGCAGTTGGCGAACCGCCAGAAGATGGCCCGCGTCGAAATTTACAACATACCCCTCATTTTTGCTCGGTTTAGGGCCTGTCAGGCCTGGGGATGTGGGGCTCGGTGGCCACATGTCTGTTCGGGCCGATCATTGTGTCGGTTGTTCAAGATTTTGGATCAGAAATTGGATCCAAATCGGCAAATTCTCGGCAAATGGCGCGAATGGGTCAAACCGGCTAGTTTCTTGGCGTTTTGGGAGCATTCTAGGGTGGTTTTTTGACTGGGTTAGACTACTGGGCGGCCAAAATCATCGGTCCGGCGTCTTGTCGGGGTCGTTCTGGTTCCGATTCGCGAGAATAGGGCGAGGTCATTCCCGTGGCAACTGGCAAACTGCCAGAAGATGGCCCGCGTTGAAATTTACAACATACCACCATTTTTTTCTCGGTTTAGGGCCTATCAAGATTGGGGAAGTGGGGCTCGGTGGTTAGATGTCCATTCGGGCCGATTTTGTGTCGGTTGTTCAAGATTTTTGACCAGAAACATGATCAAAACCGGCAAATCCCGGGCAAATGGCGCGAACGGGTCAAACCGGCGAGTTTCTAGGCGTTTTGGGAGCATTCTAGGGTGGCTTTTTGCCTGGGTCAGACTTCTGAGCGGCCAAAATCATTGATCTGGCGTCCTGTCGAGATCGTTATGCTTCCAATTTGCGAGAACAGGGCGATGCCATTCCTGCGGCAGCTGAAGAACCGCCAGAAGATGGCTCGCGTTGAAATTTACAACATACCCCCCATTTTTGCTAGGTTTAGGGTCCGTCAAGCTTGGGGAAGTGGGGCTTGGTGGCCACATGTTCGTTCGGGCCGATCTTTATGTCGAGTGTTCAAGATTTTCGATCAAAAACGAGATCAAAACGGCAAATCTCCGGAAAATGGGCGAACGGGTCAAATCCGCGACTTTCTGGGCGTTTTGGTGGTTTTTTTGGCTGGGTCAGACTTCTGGGCGACCAAATCTCCATATGTCCATTCGGGCCGATTTTGTGTCGGTTGTTCAATATTTTCGACTAGAAACATGATCAAAACCGGCAAATCTCGGGCAAATGGCGCAAACGGGTCAAACTAGCGAGTTTCTAGGCGTTTCAGGAGCATTCTAGGGTGGTTTTTGGCTGGGTTAGACTTCTGGGCGGCCAAAATCATCGGTCCAGCGTCCTGTCGGGGTCGTTCTGCTTCCGATTCGCGAGAACAGGGTGAGGCCATTCCCGCGGCAGCTGAAGAACCGCCAGGAGATGGCCCACGTCGAAATTTACAACATACCCCCCATTTTTGCTCGGTTTAGGGCCTATTAGGCCTGGAGAAGTGGGGCTCGGGGGCCACATGTCCGTTCGCGCCGATCTTTGTTTCGGTTGTTCAAGATTTTTGACCAAAAACTGGATCCAAATCGGCAAATTCTAGGCAAATGGCGTGAATGGGTGAAACCGGCTAGTTTCTCGGCGTCTTGGTAGCATTCTAGGGTGGTTTTTTGGCTGGGTCAGACTTTTGGGCGACCAAAATCATCGGTTCGGCGTCCTGTCGGGGTCGTTCTGGTTCCGATTCGCGAGAACAGGGCGAGGCCATTCCTGCGGTAGCTGGCGAACCGCCAGAAGATGGCTCGCGTCGAAATTTACAACGTACCCCCAATTTTTTTCTCGGTTTAGGGCCTGTCAGGACAAGAGAAGTGGGGCTTGTTGGCCAGATGTCCATTCGGGTCGATCTTTGTGTCATTTGTTCAAGATTTTCAACCAAAAACATGATCGAACGGCAAATCCTGGGCAAATGGCACGAACGGGTCAAACCGGCAAGTTTCTGGGCGTTTTGGGAGCATTCTAGGGTGGTTTTTAGGCTGGGTCAGACTTTTGGTCGGCCGAAATCACCGGTCTGGCGACCTGTCGAGGTCGTTATGCTTCCAATTCGCGAGAACAGGGCGAGGCCATTCCTGCGGCAGCTAAAGAACCGCCAAGAGATGGCCCGCGTCGAAATTTACAACATACCTCCCATTTTTGCTCGGATTAGGGTCCGTCAGGCCGGAGGAAGTGGGGCTCGGTGGCCACATGTCCGCTCGGGCCGATCTTTATTTTGGTTGTTCAAGATTTTCGAACGGAAACGGCATCCAAACGGTAAATCTCCAGAAAATGGCACAAACGGGTCAAACCGGCGAGTTTCTGAGAGTTTTGGGAGCATTCTAGGGTGGTTTTTGGCTGGGTTAGACTTTTATGCAGCCAAAATCATCGGTCCGGCGTCTTACCGGGGTTGTTTTGCTTTTGATTCTTGAGAACAGGGCAAGACCATTCCCGCAGCAGCTGGCGAAACGCAAGTAGATGGCCCGCGTGGAAATTTACAACATACCATCCATTTTTGCTCGGTTTAGGGCCTGTCAGGCCTGGGGAAGTTGGGCTCAGAGGCCATATGTCGTTCGGGCAGATCTTTATGTCGGTTGTTCAAGATTTTTGATTAGAAACGCGATCCAAATGGTAAATCTTCGGAAAAGGGTGCAAACCAGTGAGTTTCTAGGTGTTTTGGGAGCATTCTAAGGTGGTTTTTGGCTGGGTTAGAGTTCTGGGTGGCCAAAATGATCGGTCCGGCATCCTGTTGGGGTCGTTCTTCTTCCGATTCGCGAGAATAGGGCGAGGCCATTCCCACGGCAGCTGGCGAACCGTGTCGAAATTTACAACATACCCCCCCCATTTTTGCTCGGTTTAGGGCCTATCAGGCCTGGGAATGTGTGGCTCAGTTGCCAGATGTCCGTTCGGGCCGAACTTGGTGTCGGTTGGTCAAGATATTCGACCAGAAATTGGATCCAAACCGGCAAATCCCCTGCAAATGGCGTGAACGGGTCAAACCGACGAGTTTCTAGGCGGTTTGGTAGCATTCTAGGCTGGTTTTTGGCTGGGTCACTCTTCTGGGCAGCCAAAATCATCGGTCCGGCATCCTGTCAGGGTTGTTCTGCTTCCAATTCGTGAGAACAGGGCGAGGCCAATCCCGCGACAGCTGGCGAATCGCCAGCAGATGGCCCATGTCGAAATTTACAACATACCACCCATTTTTGCTTGGTTTAGGGCCTGTCAGGCCTGGGGAAATGGGGCTCGGTGGCCACATGTCTGTTCGGGCCGATCTTTATGTCTATTGTTCAAGATTTTCGATCAGAAATGGGATCCAAATGGCAAATCTCCGGAAAGTGGCGTGAATGGGTCAAACCGGCGAGTTTCTAGGCGTTTTGGGAGTATTCTAGGGTGGTTTTTGGCTGGGTCATTTTTCTGGGTGGCCAAAATTATCAGTTCGGCGTCCTGTCATGGTTGTTCTGCTTTCGATTCGCGAGAACAGGGCGACGCCATTCCCACGGCAGCCGGCGAACTGCCAGGAGATGGCCTGCGTTGAAATTTACAACATACCCCTAATTTTTACTCAGTTTAGGTCCTGTCAAGCCTGGGGAAGTGGGGCTCGATGGCCAGATGTCCGTTCGGGCCGATCTTCGCGTCGGTTGTTCAAGATTTTCGACCAGAAACTGGATCTAAATAGGCAAATCCCCGGCAAATGACGCGAACGGGTCAAACCGGCGAGTTTTCAGGGCGTTTTAGGAGCATTCTAGGTTGGTTTTTTGGATGTTTCAGACTTCTAGGCGGCCAAAATCATCGGTCTGGCGTCCTGTAGGGGTTGTTCTGCTTTTGATTCGCAAGAACAGGGCGGCGCAATTCCTGCGGCAGCTGGCGAACCGCAAGGAGATGGCCCAAGTCGAAATTTACAACATACCCCCCATGTTTGCTCGGTTTAGGCCCTGTTAGGCCAAGGGAAGTGCAGCTCGGTGGCCTAATGTCCGTTCAAGCTGATCTTGATGTCGGTTGTTCAAGATTTTTGACCAGAAACTGGATCTAAACCGGCAAATCCCCGGCAAATGGCGCGAACGGGTCAAACCGGCGGGTTTTCTAGGCATTTTGGGAGAATTGTAGTGTGGTTTTTTGGTTGTTTCAGATTTCTGGGCGGTCAAAATCATCGTTCTGGCGACCTATCGGGGTCGTTCTGTTTTCGATTCGTGAGAATAGGGTGACGCCATTCCTGCGGCAGCTGGCGAATCGCCAGGAGATGACACATGTCGAAATTTACAACATACCCCCCATTTTTGCTTGGTTTAGGACCTATTAGGCATGGGGAAGTGGGGCTTGGTGACCAGATGTCCGTTCAGTTCGATCTTGGCGTCAGTTGTTCAAGATTTTCGACCAGAAACTGGATCCAAACCGGTAAATCCCCGGCAAATGGCGCGAACGGGTAAAACCGGCGAGTGTTTTAGGCGTTTTGTGAGCATTCTAGGGTGGTTTTTTGGCTGTTTCAGACTTCTGGGCGGCCAACATCATTGGTCCGGCATCCTGTCGAGGTCGTTCTGCATTCGATTTGCGAGAACAGGGCGACACCATTCCCGCGGTAGCTAGCGAACCACCAGGAGATGGCCCGCATCGAAATTTACAACATACCCCCCATTTTTGCTCGGTTTAGGCCTTGTCAGGCCTAGGGAAGTGGGGCTCAGAGGCCAGATGTTCGTTCGGGCCGATCTTGATGTCTGTTGTTCAAGAATTTTGACCAGAAATTGCATCCAAACCGGCAAATCCGCGACAAATGGCGCGAACAGGTCAAATCGGCGGGTTTTCTGGGCATTTTGGAAGCATTCTAGGGTGGTTTTTTAGCTGTTTCAAACTTCTGGGCGGCCAAAATCATCGGTCTAGCGTCTTGTCAAAGTCGTTCTGCTTTCGATTCGTGAGAACAGGGCGAACCCATTCCCGCAGCAGCTGGCGAACCGACAGGAGATGGCCTGTGTCTAAATTTATAACATACTCCCCATTTTGCTCGGTTTAGGCCCTGTCAGGCTTGGGGAAGTGTGGCTCGGTGGGCAGATGTCCATTCGGGCCGATCTTGGTGTCGGTTGTTCAAGATTATTGAATAGAAACTAGATCCAAACAGGCAAATCCCCGGCAAATGGTGTGAACGGGTCAAACTAGCAGGTTTTCTAGGCATTTTGGGTGCATTCTAGGGTGGTTTTTTTGGTTGTTTCAGACTTCTGAGCGGCCAAAATCATCGGTCCTGCGTATTATCGGGGATGTTCTGCTTTTGATTCGCGAGAAAAGGGCGACGCCATTTCCGCGGTAGCTGGCGAACTGCCAGGAGATGGCCCGCGTCGAAATTTACAACATACCCACCATTTTTGCTCGGTTTAGGCATTGTCAGGCCTAGAGAAGTGAGGCTCGGTGGCCAGATGTCTGTTCGGGCAGATCTTAGTGTCGGTTATTCAAGATTTTCGACTAGAAACTAGATCCAAACTGGCAAATCCCCGGCAAATGGCGCGAACTGGTCAAACCGGCGAGTATTCTGGGCATTTTGGGAGCATTCTAGGGTGATTTTTTTGGCTGTTTCAGACTTCTAGGTGGCCAAAATCATCGGTCCGGCGTACTGTCAGGGTCGTTTTGCTTTCAATTCACGAGAACAGGGCAATGCCATTCCCGCGGCAGTCGGCGAACCGCCAGGAAATGGCCCGCGTCGAAATTTATAACATACCCCCCATTTTTGCTCGGTTAAGGCCCTGTCAGGCCTGGGGAAGTGGGGCTCGGAGGCCAGATGTCCGTTCAGGCCGATCTTGGTGTCGGTTGTTCAAGAATTTTGACAAGAAACTGCATCGAAATCGGCAAATCCGCGACAAATGGCGCGAACGGGTCAAACCGGCGGGTTTTCTGGGCATTTTGGAAGCATTCTAGGGTGGTTTTTTTGGCTGTTTCAGACTTCTGGGCGGCCAAAATCATCGGTTCGACGTCCTGTCGAGGTCGTTATGCTTTCGATTCGTGAGAACAGGGCAAACCCATTCCGCGGCAAAGAATCGACGAACCGTCGGGGAGATGGCCTGCGTCTAAATTTACAACATACCCCCCATTTTGGTCGGTTTAGGCCCTGTCAGGCCAGGGGAAGTGTAGCTCGGTGGGCAGATGTCCGTTCGGGCCGATTTTGGTGTCGGTTGTTCAAGATTTTTGAATAGAAACTGGATCCAAACCGGCAAATCCCCGGCAAATGGCGCGAATGGGTCAAACCAGCGGGTTTTCTAGGTGTTTTGGGTGCGTTCTAGGGTGGTTTTTTTGGTGTCGGGGGAAGTGGGGCTCGGTGGCCAGATGCTCGTTCGGGCCGATCTTGGTGTCGGTTGTTCAAGATTTTTAACCGGAAACTGGATCCAAATCGACAAACCCCCGGCAAAAGGCGCGAGCATGTCAAATCGACGGGTTTTCTGGGCGTTTTGGGAGTATTATAGGGTGGTTTTTTGGTTATTTCAGACTTCTGGGCGGCAAAATCATCGGTTCGGCGTCCTGTCGAGGTTGTTCTTCTTTTGATCTGCGAGAACTGTGTGACGCCATTCCCGCGGCTTCTGGCGAATCGCCAGGAGATGGCCCGCATCGAAACTTACAACATACTCCTCTTTTTTGCTCGGTTTAAGCCTCGTTAGGCTTGGGGAAGTGGGGCTCAGTGGCCAGATGTCCGTTTTGGTCGATCTTGGTGTCTATTGATCAAGATTTTCGACCAGAAACTGGATCCAAATCGGCAAATCTCCGGCAAATGGTGCGAACGGGTCAAACCGGCGAGTTTTCTAGGCGTTTTTAGAGCATTCTAGCGTGGTTTTTTTGGCTGTTTCAGACTTCTGGGCAGCCAAAATCATCGGTCCGGCGTCCTGTCAGGGTCGTTCTGCTTTCGTTTCGCGAGAATAGGCCACCGACATTCCCGCGGCAGCCGGCGAATTGCCAGTAGATGGCTCGCATCGAAATTTACAACATACCCCCCATTTTTGCTCGATTTAGTCCCTGTTAGGCCTGGGGAAGTGGTGCTCGGTGGCCAGATGTTCGTTCAGGCCGATGTTGGTTTCGGTTGTTCAAGATTTTCGACCAAAAATTGGATCCAAACCGGCAAATTCCAGGCAAATGGCGCGAACTGGTCAAATCAGTGGGTTTTCTTAGCATTTTGGGAGCATTCTAGGGTGGTTTTTTGGTAGTTTCAGACTTCTGGGCTGCCAAAATCATCGGTCCAGCGTCCTATCGGGGTCGTTCTGCTTTTGATACACGAGAACAGGGTGACGCCATTCCCGCGGCAGCTGGCGAACCACCAGGAGATGGCACGCGTCGAAATTTACAACATACCCCCCATTTTTGCTCGGTTTAGGCCCTGTCAGGCCTGGGGAAGTGGGGCTACATGGCCAGGTTTCCGTTCGGGCCGATCTTGGTGTCAGTTGTTCAAGATTTTCGACCAGAAACTGGATCCAAACCGGCAAATCCCCAGCAAATGGTGTGAATTGGTCAAACAGGTGAGTTTTCTAGGCGTTTTGGGAGCATTCTAGGGTGGTTTTTTGGCTGTTTCAGACTTCCGGGCGACCAAAATTATCGGTCCGGCGTCCTGTCAGGGTCGTTCTGCTTCCGATTCACGACAACAGGGTGACGCCATTCCCGCGGCAACTACCGAACCGCCAGGAGATGGCCCGTGTCGAAATTTACAACATACCCCCCATTTTAGCTCGGTTGAGGCCCTGTTAGGCCCGGGGAAGTGGGGCTCGATGGCCTGATGTCCGTTCGGGCCTATCTTGGAGCGGTTGTTCAAGATTTTCGATTAGAAACTGGATCCAAACCGGTAAATCCTTGGCAAATAGCGCGAACTGGTTAAATCGGCGAGTTTTCTGGGCGTTTTGGGAGCATTCTAGGGTGGGTTTTTGGCTTTTTCAGATTTTTGGGCGGCCAAAATCATTTGTCCGGCGTCCTGTCAGTGTCGTTCTGCTTTCAATTCGCGAGAATAGGGGGACGACATTCCCGCGGCAGCCGGTGAACCGCCAGGAGATGGCCCGCTTCGAAATTTACAACATACCCCCCATTTTTGCTCGGTTTAGGCCCTGTTAGGCCTGGGGAAGTAGGGAGCGGTGGCCAGATGTCTGTTCGGGCCGATCTTGGTGTTAGTTGTTCAAGATTTTCAACCATAAACGGGATCCAAACCGGCAAATCCCCAGCAAATTGCGCGAACTTATCAAACCGACGGGTTTTCTAGGCGTTTTGGGAGCATTCTAGGGTTGTTTTTTGGCTGTTTCAGACTTCTGGGTGGCCAAAATCATCTATCCGGCGTCCTATCAGGGTCGTTCTGCATTCGATTCGCGAGAACAGGATGACGCCATTCCCGCGACAGCCGGCGAATCGCCAGGAGATGGCCCACGTCGAAATTTACAACATACCCCCTATTTTTGCCTGGTTTAGGCCCTGTCAGGCCTGGGGAAGTGGGGCTCTGTGGCCAGATGTCCGTTCATGCTGATCTTGGTGTCGGTTGTTCAATATTTTCGAACAGAAGCTAGGTCCAAATTGGCAAATCCCGGGAAAATTGCGTGAAAGGGTCAAACCGGCAAGATTTTAGGGCGTTTTGGGAGCATTCTAGGTTGGTTTTTTGGTTGTTTCAGACTTCTGGGTGGCGAAAATTTTCGGTCTGGCGTCCTGTCGAGGTCGTTCTGCTTTCGATCGGCGAGAGTAGGGCGACGCCATTCTCGCGGCAGCAGGCGAACCGCCAAGAGATGGCCCACGTCCAAATTTACAACATAGCCCCCATTTTTGCCCGGTTTAGGGCTTGTCGGGGCCCGGGAAGTGAGGCTCGGTGGCCGATATCCCGTTTGGGTTGATCTTGGTGTCGGTTGTTCAAGATTTTCGACCAGAAACTGGATCTAAATCGGCAAATCCTCGGCAAACGGCACGAACGGGTGAAACTAGCGAGTTTTCTGGGCGTTTTGGGAGAATTCTAGGGTGGTTTTTGGGCTGTTTCATACTTCTGGGCGGCCAAAATCATCGGTCCAGCGTCCTGCCAGGGTCGTTCTGCTTTCGATTCGCGAGAACAGAGCGCCGCCAATCCCGCGGCAGCAGGCGAACCGCCAGGAGATGGCCCGCATCGAAATTTACAACATACGTCCCATTTTTGCTCGGTTGAGGCCCTATCAGGCTTGGGGAAGTGGGGCTTGGTGGCCAGATGTCCGTTCGGGCCGATCTTTATGTCGGTTGTTCAAGATTTTCGATCGGAATTGGGATCAAAACGGTAAATCTCCGGAAAGTGGCATGAATCGATCAAACCGGCGAGTTTCTAGGTGTTTTGGGAGTATTCTAGGGTGGTTTTTGGCTGGGTCAGTTTTTTAGACGGCCAAAATCATTGGTCTGGCGTCCTGTCATGGTCGTTCTGCTTTCGATTCCCGAGAATAGGGCGACGCCATTCCCGCGGCAGCCGGTGAACCGCCAGGAGATGGCCCGCTTCGAAATTTACAACATACCCCCCATTTTTGCTCGGTTTAGGCCCTGTTAGGCCTGGGGAAGTAGGGAGCGGTGGCCAGATGTCTGTTCGGGCCGATCTTGGTGTTAGTTGTTCAAGATTTTCAACCATAAACGGGATCCAAACCGGCAAATCCCCAGCAAATTGCGCGAACTTATCAAACCGACGGGTTTTCTAGGCGTTTTGGGAGCATTCTAGGGTTGTTTTTTGGCTGTTTCAGACTTCTGGGTGGCCAAAATCATCTATCCGGCGTCCTATCAGGGTCGTTCGCATTCGATTCGCGAGAACGAGGATGACGCCATTCCCGCGACAGCCGCCGAATCGCCGGAGATGGCCCACGTCGAAATTTACAACATACCCCTATTTTTGCTTGGTTTAGGCCCCCCGTCGGCCCGGGAAGTGGGGCTCTGTGGCCAGATGTCCGTTCATGCTGATCTTGGTGTCGGTTGTTCAATATTTTCGAACAAGCTAGGTCCAAATTGGCAAATCCCGAAAATTGCGTGAAAGGGTCAAACCGGCAAGATTTTAGGGCGTTTTGGGAGCATTCTAGGTTGGTTTTTTGGTTGTTTCGGACTTCGGGTGGCGAAAATTTTCGGTCCAGCGTCCCGTCGAGGTCGTTCGCTTTCGATCGGCGAGAGTAGGGCGACGCCATTCTCGCGGCAACGAGCGAACCGCCAAGAGATGGCCCACGTCCAAATTTACAACATAGCCCCCATTTTTGCCCGGTTTAGGGCTTGTCAGGCCCTGGGGAAGTGAGGCTCGGTGGCCAGATATCCGTTTGGGTTGATCTTGGTGTCGGTTGTTCAAGATTTTCGACCAAAACCGGATCTAAATCGGCAAATCCTCGGCAAACGGCACGAACGGGTGAAACTAGCGAGTTTTCTCGGGCGTTTTGGGAGAATTCTAGGGTGGTTTTTTGGGTCTGTTTCATACTTCTGGGCGGCCAAAATCATCGGTCCAGCGTCCTGCCAGGGTCGTTCTGCTTTCGATTCGCGAGAACAGAGCGCCGCCAATCCCGCGGCAGCAGGCGAACCGCCAGGAGATGGCCCGCATCGAAATTTACAACATACGTCCCATTTTTGCTCGGTTGAGGCCCCATCGGGCTTGGGAAGTGGGGCTTGGTGGCCGATGTCCGTTCGGGCCGATCTTTATGTCGGTTGTTCAAGATTTTCGATCGGAATTGGGATCAAAACGGTAAATCTCCGGAAAGTGGCATGAATCGATCAAACCGGCGAGTTTCTAGGTGTTTTGGGAGTATTCTAGGGTGGTTTTTGGTCGGGTCGCTTTTTAGACGGCCAAAATCATTGGTCCGCGTCCCCGTCATGGTCGTTCTGCTTTCGATTCCCGAGAATAGGGCGACGCCATTCCCGCGGCAGCCGGTGAACCGCCAGGAGATGGCCCGCTTCGAAATTTACAACATACCCCCCATTTTTGCTCGGTTTAGGCCCTGTTAGGCCCGGGGAAGTAGGAGCGGTGGCCGATGTCCGTTCGGGCCGATCTTGGTGTTAGTTGTTCAAGATTTTCAACCATAAACGGGATCCAAACCGGCAAATCCCCAAATTCAAATTGCGCGAACTTATCAAACCGACGGGTTTTCTAGGCGTTTTGGGAGCATTCTAGGGTTGTTTTTTGGTCAATTTCGACTTCGGGTGGCCAAAATCATCTATCCGGCGTCCTATCGTGGTCGTTCGCATTCGATTCGCGAGAACGGGATGACGCCATTCCCGCGACAGCCGGCGAATCGCCGAGATGGCCCACGTCGAAATTTACAACATACCCCTATTTTTGCTCGGTTTAGGCCCCGTCGGCCCGGGAAGTGGGGCTCAATGTGGCCGATGTCCGTTCATGCTGATCTTGGTGTCGGTTGTTCAATATTTTCGAACGAAAGCTAGGTCCAAATTGGCAAATCCTAGGAAAATTGCGTGAAAGGGTCAAACCGGCAAGATTTTAGGGCGTTTTGGGAGCATTCTAGGTTGGTTTTTGGTTGTTTCGGACTTACGGGTGGCGAAAATTTTCGGTCCGCGTCTGTCGAGGTCGTTCGCTTTCGATCGGCGAGAGTAGGGCGACGCCATTCTCGCGGCAGCAGGCGAACCGCCAAGAGATGGCCCACGTCCAAATTTACAACATAGCCCCCATTTTTGCCCGGTTTAGGGCTTGTCAGGCCCTGGGGAAGTGAGGCTCGGTGGCCAGATATCCGTTTGGGTTGATCTTGGTGTCGGTTGTTCAAGATTTTCGACCAGAAACTGGATCTAAATCGGCAAATCCTCGGCAAACGGCACGAACGGGTGAAACTAGCGAGTTTTCTGGGCGTTTTGGGAGAATTCTAGGGTGGTTTTTGGGCTGTTTCATACTTCTGGGCGGCCAAAATCATCGGTCCAGCGTCCCCGCCGGGTCGTTCGCTTTTGATTCGCGAAAATGGGCGCCGCCAATCCCACGGCAAGCGACGAACCGCCAGAGATGGCCCGCATCGAAATTTACAACATACGTCCCATTTTTGCTCGGTTGAGGCCCTATCAGGCTTGGGGAAGTGGGGCTTGGTGGCCAGATGTCCGTTCGGGCCGATCTTTATGTCGGTTGTTCAAGATTTTCGATCGGAATTGGGATCAAAACGGTAAATCTCCGGAAAGTGGCATGAACCGGTCAAACCGGCGAGTTTCTAGGTGTTTTGGGAGTATTCTAGGGTGGTTTTTGGCTGGGTCATTTTTCTAGGCGGCCAAAATCATTGGTCTGGCATCCTGTCATGGTCGTTCTGCTTTCGATTCCCGAGAATAGGGCGACGCCATTCCCGCGGCAGCCGGTGAACCGCCAGGAGATGGCCCGCGTCGAAATTTACAACATACCTAACATTTTTGCAGGGTTTAGGTCCTACCAAGGCTGGGGAAGTCGGGCTCGGCGGCCAGATGTCCGTTCGAGCTGATCTTTGTGTCGGTTGTTCAGAAACAGGATCCAATCCTACAAATCCTCGGGAAATGGCGCAAATGGGTCATACCGGCGAGTTTTCTAGGCATTTTGGGAGCATTCTAGGGTGGTTTTTTGGCTGTTTCCGACTTCTAGGCGACCAAAATCATTGGTCTGGCGTCCGTTCAGGGTCGTTCTGCGTTCGATTGGAAATGGCCCAACATTTTTGCTCGGTTTAGGCCCTATCAAGGCTGGGGAAGTGGGGCTCGGCGGCCAGCCGTCCGTTCGGGCCAGACTTTGTGTCGGTTGTTCAATATTTTCGACCAGAAACATGATCCAATTTGGCAAATCCCCGGGAAATGGCGCGAACGGGTGAAACTGGCGACTTTGCTGGGCGTTTGGGAGCATTCTAGGGTGGTTTTTTTTGCTGTTTCCGAGTTCTAGGCGGCCAGAATCAACGTACTGCTGTCCGTTCAGGGTCGTTCTGCTTTCGACTCGCAAAAACAGGGCGGTGCCATTACCGCGGCAGCTGCTGAACCGCCAGGAAATGGCCCGCGTCGAAATTTACAACATACCCAACATTTTTGCTCCTTTTAAGTCCTATCAGGGCTGGGGAAGTGGGGCTCGGCGGCCAGATGTCCGTTCGGGCAGGCCTTTGTGTCGGTTGTTCAAGATTTTCGACCGAAATAGGATCCACTCCGGTAAATTATCGGGAAATGGCGCGAACGGGTCAAACCGGCGACTTTGCTAGGCGTTTTGGGAGCCTTCTTAGGTGGTTTTTAGGCTGTTTCCGACTTCTGGGCAGCTAGAATCATCGGACTGCCGTCCGTTCAGGGTTGTACTGCTTTCGATTCGCAAAACTAGGGCGACGCCATTCCCGCGGCATCTGCCGAACCGCCAGCAGATGGCCCTCGTCGAAATTTACAACATACCCAACATTTTTGCTCGGTTTAGGCCCTATCAGGGTTGGTGAAGTTGGGCTCGTTGGCCAGATGTCCGTTCGGGCCGGTCTTTGTGTCGGTTGTTCAATATTTCCGACCAGAAACGGAATCCCATCCGGCAAAATCCCGTGAAATGGCGCGAACGGGTCAAACCGGCGACTTTGCTGGGCGTTTGGGGAGAATTCTATGGCTGTTTTTTAGCTGTTTTCGACTTCTGGGAGTCCAGAATCATCGGACTGCCGTCCGTTCAGGGACGTTATGCTTTGGATTCGCAAAAATAGGCCGACGCCATTCCCGCGGCAGCTGCTGAACCACCAGGAGATGGCTTACGTCGAAATTTGCAACATACCCAACATTTTTGCTCGGTTTAGGCCCTATCATGGCTGGGGAAGTGGGGCTCGGTGGCCAGATGTCCGTTCGGGCCGGTCTTTGTGTCGGTTGTTCAAGATTTTCAACCAGAAACAGGATCCAATACGTCAAATTCTCGGGAAATGGTGTGAATCGGTGAAACCGGCGACTTTGCTGGGCATTTTGGGAGCATTCTTGGGTGGTTTTTTGGCTGTTTCCGACTTCTGGGTGGCCAAAATTATCGGACTGCCGTCCGTTCAGGGTCGTTCCGCATTCGATTCGCAAAAACAGGGCGACGCCATTCCCGCGGCAACTGTCGAATCGCCAAGAGATGGCCCTCGTCGAAATTTACAACATACCCAACAATTTTGGTCGGTTTAGGCCCTATCAAGGCTGGAGAAGTGGGGCTCGGCGGCCAGACGTTCGTTCGGGCCGGACTTTGTGTCGGTTGTTCAATATTTTCGACTAGAAATAGGATCCAATCCAGGAAATAGACGGGAAATGGCGCGAACGGGTCAAACCGGTGACTTTGCTGGGCGTTTGGGGAGCATTCCAGGGTGGTTTTTTGGCCGTTTCCGACTTCTGGGCGGCGAGAATCATTGGACTACCGTCCGTTCAAGGTCGTTCTACTTTCGATTTGCAAAAACAACACGACGCCATTCCCGCGGTAGCTGCCGAACCGCCAGGAGATGGCCCGCTTCGAAATTTACAACATACCCAACATTTTTGCTCTGTTTAGGCCCTATCAGGGCTGGAGAAGTGGGGCTCGGCAGCCAGATATCCGTTATGGCCGGTCTTTGTGTCGGTTGTTCAAGATTTTCGACCAAAAACATGATCCAATCCGACAAATCCTCGGGAAATGGCGTGAATGGGTCAAACCGGCGACTTTGCTGGGCGTTTTGGGAGCATTCTAGGGGGATTTTTTGGCTGTTTCCGACTTCTGGTCGGCCAGAATGATTGGACTGCCGTCCGTTCAGGGTTGTTCTGCTTTCGATTCGCAAAAACAGGGCAACGTCATTCCCATGGCAACTGTTGAACCGCCAGGAGATGGCCCGCGTCGAAATTTACAACATACCCAACATTTTTGCTCGGTTTAGGCCCTATCAGGGCTCGGGAAGTGGGGCTCGGCGGCTAGAAATCTATTCTGGCCATTCTTTGTGTCGGTTGTTCAAGATTTTCGACCAGAAACAGGATCCAATCCGGCAAATCCCCAGGAAATGGCGCGAACTGGTCAAACCGGCGACTTTGCTAGGCGTTTTGGGAGCGTTCTAGGGTGGTTTTTTTGCTGTTTCCGACTTCTAGGCAGTCAGACGTCCGTTCGGGCGGAACTTTGAGTCGGTTGTTCAATATTTTCGACCAGAAACAGCATCCAATTCGGCAAATTCCCAGGAAATAGCGAGGACGGGTCAAACCGGCGACTTTGTTGGGCATTTGGGTAGCATTCTAGGGTGGCTTTTTGGCGGTTTCCGTCTTCTGGGAGGCTAGAAACATCGGACTGCCGTCTGTTTAGGGTCGTTCTGCTTTCGATTCGCAAAAGCAGGCCGACGCCATTGTCGCGGCAGCTGCCGAACTGCTAGGAGATGGCCCTCGTCGAAATTTACAACATACCCAACATTTTTGCTCGGTTTAGGCCCTATCAGGGCTGGGGAAGTGGGGCTCGGCGGCTAGACGTCTGTTCGGGACGGACTTTGTGTCGGTTGTTCAATATTTTCGACCAGAAATAGGATCCAATCTGGCAAATTCCCGGGAAATGGTGCGAACGGGAAAAACCGGCGACTTTGCTGGGTGTTTGGGGAGAATTCTTGGGTGGTCTTTTGTTTGTTTCCGACTTCTGGGCGGCCAGAATCATCGGTCTGCCGTCCGTTGAAGGTCGTTCTGCTTTCGATTCGCAAAAACAACGCGACGCCATTCCCGCAACAGCTGCCGATCCGCCAGGAGATGGTCTGCGTCGAAATTTACAACATACCAATAATTTTTGCTCGGTTTAGGTGTCACGCCCCGACTCTCGAGCTCGCGGCAACTCCATTTCACTTGAGGTCTAATTGTACGACGTCCTGTGCATCGTCGTCGACCAATTCATTTTATCTTGTAATTAAGCACATGCGGAAACGAACAACTCCCAAACCAAACAACGGGGATAGCAACAACAAAACAACAAAGGTAGAGAGGAAAGACAAACACCATTTTATATATATCTGAAGGTTAGCCGAACTACAGCACATATACACACGCCTTACTACAGGAAAAAAGCTGAGGCCTACACAAAAAGGGACCGGCCTGGCTAACCTAACACTGTACAGGTGGGGGAAGGCTCGTCAAAAGGAGAATAGGCCACAGCAGCCTACTCGCGGGCCTCAAAGGGATCGCTCTCTTCGATCCTCGGGTACTGCATCATCTAGGGCCTGAAAAGGTTAACCACGACGGGTTGAGATAAACTCGGCAAGTTAAAGTCCTAAGCCCCTAGGTTAGGAACTTCGCTCGCCTCGGGAGTTTAACATACAACCTAATACAAAGCAATCAATGCAATACCACCTCGAGAGAATGACAAAGATAAGACAGTTTAATAAACAGGTGCAATCACAAGCGACCCTACCTGGCCTTGGCACACGCTACCTGCAGAAACTGTCAATCGCCTCACAACAACAGTAAAAGGCATGCAAATAATCAGAGCATTACACAAAAATTTCTCATATCACACTGCCCACACATGCTCCGATTATTACGACCCTCTAGGCCACGGCACAACCTTATGGTTGGCGGTCAACTGGTCGTAAACTGCATCGTCCTCCCCGTGAGGCACGACGACGTCATGGGCTCTCCCCCACCGACGGCATTCCATAAGGAGCATGGGCCCGGCCTCAACCGCGACTCCGCATCTAACCACTGTCAGGCGACCCAATGGTCACGGCACAACCCCGAAGGATTGGCGGTCATCCAGCTCAACCGGGCTATCAACTTTAATCTGACCATGCAACACCTCAGCAAACAGTTCATTCTTGTCTTTGCTTTTGCTTGGTCGTGAATGCAACATCGCTCATACACTCATGCTCATGCGACATGCCATTTCAAATAACCCACGTAATATGTCATGCGGTATCACTCGACAATTCCAAAATTCCAAATTCAACCAATCAACAATCTCGTACATTCCCTAATTCTCGGAATAACTCAATAAATCAAACACTTTCACTTCCACTCGATCTTCGATCATGCATTTCATCATTATTCACGCATATAATTAATAATCAGCACTTCAAGAAAGCATAACAACCAAGAACACATCAATTTGAAATCAAAATTTGCTTCTGCATGAACAGTAACCCCGTGAACAGTAATCCGTGAACAGTAATTTGTGAATAGTAAATTCGTCCGAAATTAAATAAATAAATAAAAATAAATAAACTTAACCATGGTTAACAAATTAACCTAACCATGGTCAAATTAACCTAACCATAGTTAAATTCTAACCTTGGTTACTTTAAAACTAACCTTAGTTACTTTAATTAATTAACCTTAGTTACTTTATTACTAACTATGGTCAATTAACTAACCCTAGTCGGCCTTAATTAACCAGCCTAATTAACCAATCAACCTTAATTAATCACAAACACACAAATACACTAATTAACCCCTAAGCAAGATTAACCCCTAAGTAAGGATTAGGAAGTTAACTTACTTGGATCGGAAATCCGGCGACACCGGCGCGTAGAGGGGGACGAGGGCTACGAGGGGTAAGCTCGGGGACGAGAATGGATGACAAACGGTGGCCGAAACGGGCCAAAAACAGCGCTGGTTACTATTCACGCGGAACCGGTGCAGCTGAGCAGAAAAGGCCGAAACGGGCGGCTAACGGCGACCAAAGGTGACCAGGGATGCGCGGTTGGCTTCCTAACTCCCAGGACTACACTTTGGGTGGTTGCGGCGGCTCCGGTGATGGCGGCAAGGCTGTTTTTGGGCTGGAAAACAGCATGGACAGCAAGGAACACCAAAAATGGAAGAGAAAAGGAAGAGAAAAAGGGAGAGAGAGTGGGGCTGGGCTGGTGCACGAATTTTGGGGGAGAAAGAGGAGAGAGAAGGAGTGGCTGGTCAAGGATAAGAGCCAAGGCAAGTGGGCTTGCCACTTGCTTGAAGGGCCAATAAAAAACAAGCAATAAACAAGCAAAAACAATGCCCACTTGGGCACAAAAGCAAAAGGCCAAAGAGAGAAGCCCATGGGCTGGAAATGGAGGGGAACTTGGGCCAACTTGGGTCCCTCTTGGGCTGGGCTGAATGGGTGCAAGGCCCATTGGGCCGCCGGTTTTGGGCCGGCCCACCCGCCAGCCCAAAACTCAGTCCAATTCTTCCCTTTTTCCGACGCTTCCGTGTCCAACGGAAAATCCCAAAATAAATGAGGCGACGTCCAAGTATTTAGTCATGATATTACTGAGAAGTCGGTTCCCAAAATCAAATTAAAATTCGGGCTAAATTGAGTCGATTTCAGGATGTTACATTAGGCCTTATCAGGGCTGGGGAAGTGGGGCTCGGCGGCCACACGTCCGTTCGGGCCGGACTTTGTGTCAATTGTTTAATATTTTCGACCAGAAACAATATCCAATCTGGCAAATTATTGGGAAATGGCGCGAACGGGTGAAACCGGCGACTTTGCTGGGCGTTTTGGGAGCATTCTAGGGTGGTTTTTTTGGCTGTTTCCGACTTCTGGGAGGCTAGAATCATCGGACTGCGTTCGTTCAGGGTTGTTCTACTTTCGATTCGCAAAAACAGGCCGACGCCATTCCCGTGGCAGCTGCCGATCCGCCAGGAAATGGTCTGCGTCGAAATTTACAACATACCAATAATTTTTGCTCGGTTTAGGCCCTATCAGGGCTGGGGAAGTGGGGCTCGGCGGCCACACGTCCGTTCGGGCTGGACTTTGTGTCAATTGTTTAATATTTTCGACCAGAAACAGGATCCAATCTGGCAAATTATTGGGAAATGACGCGAACGGGTGAAACCGGCGACTTTGCTGGGCATTTTGGGAGCATTCTAGGGTGGTTTTTTTGGTCGTTTCCCCACTTCCGGGAGGCCGAATCATCGGACCGTTCCGTTCGGGGTTGTTCGCTTTCGATTCGCAAAAACAGCCGACGCCATTCCCATGGCGCTTCCGATCCGCCAGAAATGGTCTCAAGGTCGAAATTTACAACATACCAATAATTTTTGCTCGGTTTAGGCCCTATCAGGGCTGGGGAAGTGGGGCTCGGCGGCCAGACGTCCGTTCGGGCCGGACTTTGTGTCGATTGTTTAATATTTTCTACCAGAAACGGGATCTAATCCTGCAAATTCCCGGGAAATGGTGCGAACGAGTCAAACCGGCGACTTTGCTGGGTGTTTTGGGAGCATCCTGGGGTGGTTTTATGGCTGTTTCCGACTTTTGGGAGACCAGAAACATCGGACTGCCTTCCGTTCAGGGTCGTTCTGCTTTCGATTCGCAAAAACTGGGCGACGTCATTCTTGCGGCTGCTGCCGATCCACCAGGAGATGGCCCGCGTCGAAATTTACAACATACCCAACATTTTTTCTCGGTTTAGGTCCTATCAGGGCTGGGGAAGTGGGGCTCGGTAGCCAAATGTCTATTCTGGCCGGTCTTTGTATCGGTTGTTCAAGATTTTTGACCAGAAACATGATCCAATCCGACAAATCCTCGGGAAATGGCACGAATGGGTCAAACCGGCGACTTTGCTGGGCGTTTTGGGAGCATTCTAGGGGGGATTTTTGGTCAAGTTTCCGACTTCCGGTCGGCCGTAATGATTGACCGCCGTTCGTTCAGGGTTGTTCTGCTTTCGATTCGCAAAAACAGGGCAACACCATTCCCGCGGCAACTGCTGAACCGCCAGGAGATGGCCCGCGTCGAAATTTACAACATACCCAACATTTTTGCTCGGTTTAGGCCCCATCAGGGCTCGGGAAGTGGGGCTCGGCGGCTAGAAATCTGTTCTGGCCGTTCTTTGTGTTGGTTGTTCAAGATTTTCGACCAGAAATAGGATCCAATCCGGCAAATCCCCGGGAAATGGCGCGAAGTGGTCAAATCGGTGACTTTGCTAGGCGTTTTGGGAGCGTTCTAGGGTAGTTTTTTTGCTATTTCCGACTTCTAGGCGGCCAGAATCATCGGACTGCCGTCCGTTCAGGGTTGTTCTGCTTTAGATTCGCAAAAACAGGGCGACACCATTCTCGTGGTATCTGCCGAACCGCCAGCAGATGGCCCGCGTCGAAATTTACAACATACCCAACATTTTTGCTCGGTTTAGGCCCTATCAGGGCTGGGGAAGTGGGGCTCAACGGCCAGATGTCCGTTCGGGCCGGTCTTTGTGTCGGTTGTGCAAGAATTTCGACCAGAAACAGGATCCTATCCGGCAAATTATCGGGAATTGGCGCGAACGGGTGAAACCGGCGACTTTGCTAGGCGTTTTGGGAGCATTCTAGGGTAGTTTTTTGGCTGTTTCCGACTTTCCGAACTCGTTCTCCTTTCGATTCGGAGCCATTCCCACGGTAGCCGCCGAACCTCCGGAATCATTGGTTTCGGTTTAGGCCCTCATCGCCGTCCGAACGTCCGGAAATGGCGCGAATGGGTCGTTCTCCTTTTGATTTGCAAAAACAAGGCGACACCATAATCATCGGCCAACTCCTTTCGATTTGCAAAAACAGGGCGACACCATTCCCGCGGTAGCTGCCGAACTGCCAGGAGATGGCCCGCGTCGAAAGTTACAACATACCCAACATTTTTGCTCGGTTTAGGCCCTATCAGGGCTGGGGAAAAGGGGCTCGGCGGCCAGATGTCCGTTCTGGCCGGTCTTTGCGTTGGTTGTTCAAGATTTTCAACCAGAAACAGGATCCAATCCGGCAAATCCCCATGAAATAGCTCGAACTGGTCAAACCGACGACTCCGCTGGGCGTTTGAGAAGCATTCTAGGGTGGTTTTTTTGCTGTTTCCGACTTCTAGGCGGCCAGAATCATCGGACTGCCGTCCGTTCAGGGTCGTTCTGCTTTCGATTCATAAAAACAGGGCGACGCCATTCCCGCGGTAGCTGCTGAACCGCCAGGAGATGGCCCGCGTCGAAATTTACAACATACCCAACATTTTTGCTCGGTTTAGGCCCTATCAGGGCTGGGGAAGTGGGGCTCGGCACCCAGATGTCCGTTCGCACCGGGCTTTGTGTTGGTTGTTCAAGATTTTGGACCAAAAACAGGATCCAATCTGGCAAATCCAAGGGAAATGGCGCGAACTGGTCAAACCGGCGACTTTGCATGGCATTATGTGAGCATTCTAGGGTGGTTTTTTGGCTGTTTCCGACTTCTGGGCGGCCATAATCATCGTATTGGCGTCCGTTCAGGGTTGTTCTACTTTCGATTCGCAAAAACAGGGCGACGCCATTCCCGCGGCAGATGCCGAACCGCCAAGAGATGGCCAGCGTCGAAATTTACAACATACTCGACATTTTTGCTCTATTTAGGCCCTATCAGGGCGGGGGAAGTGGGGTTCGGCGGCCAGATGTCCGTTCGGGTTGGTATTTGTGTCGTTTGTTCAAGATTTTCGATCGAAAACAAGATCCAATCCGGCAAATCCCTGGGAAATGGCGCAAACGGGTCAAACCGATGACTTTGCTAGGCGTTTTGGGAGCATTCTAGTGTGGTTTTTTGGCTGTTTACGACTTCTGGGCGGCCAGAATCATTGGACTGCCGTCCGTTCATGGTCGTTCTCCTTTCGATACGCGAAAACAGTGTGATGCCATTGCCGCGGTAGCTGCCGAACTACCAGGAGATGGCCCGCGTAGAAATAAACAACATACCCAACATTTTTTGTCGGTTTAGGCCCTATCAGGGCTGGGGAAGTGGGGCTCGGTGGCTAGATGTCCGTTCGGGCCAGTCTTTGTGTCGGCTGTCCAAGATTTTTGACCAGAAACAGGATCCAATCCGGCAAATCCCCGGGAAATAGCACGAGCGGGTCAAACCGTCGAGTTTGCTGGGCATTTTGGGAGCATTTTAGGGTGGTTTTTTGGCTGATTCCGACTTCTTGGCGGCCAGAATAATCGGACTGGCGTCCATTTAGGGTCGTTCCACTTTCGAATCGCAAAAACAGGGCGACGCCATTCCCGCATAGCTGCCGAACCGCCAGGAGATGGCTCACGTAGAAATTTACAACATACCCAACATTTTTGCTCGGTTTAGCCCTATCAAGGCTCGAGAAATGGGGCTCAATGGCCAGATGTCTGTTCGGGCCGGTCATGGTGTCGGTTGTACAAGATTTTCGACCAAAAACAGGATCCAATCCGGCAAATGCCTAGGAAATGGCGCGAACGGGTCAAACTAGCGAATTTGCTGGGCATTTTGGGAGCATTTTAGGGTGGTTTTTTAGCAATTTCCGACTTCTGGGCGGCCAGAATCATCGGACTAGCGTCTGTTCAGAGTCGTTCTGCTTTCGATTCGCCAAAAAAGGGCGATGCTATTCCCATGGCAGCTGCCGAACCGCCAGGATATGGCCCGCGTCGAAATTTACAACATACCCAACATTTTTCCTCAGTTTAGGCCCTATTAGGGCTGGGGAAGTGGGGCTCAGCGGCCAGATGTCCGTTCGGGATAGTCTTTGTGTCGGTTGTTCAAGATTTTCGACTAGAAACAGGATCCAACCCAGCAAATCCCCGGGAAATGGCGCGAACGGGTCAAACCGGCGACTTTGCTAGGCGTTTTGGGAGCATTCTAGGGTGGCTTTTTGGCTGTTTCCGACTTCTGGGCGGCCAGAATCATCGGACTACCGTCCGTTCACGGTCGTTCTGCTTTTGATTCGCAAAAATAGGGCGATGCCATTCCCACGGCAGCTGCCGAACCGCCAAGAGATGGGCCGCGTCGAAATTTACAACATACCCAATATTTTTGCTCGGTTTAGCCCCCATCAGGGTTGGGGAAGTGGGGCTCAGCGGCCAGATGTCCGTTCTGGCCGGTCTTTATGTCGGTTGTTCAAGATTTTCGACCAGAAACAGGATCTAATCTGGCAAATAGCGTGAACGGGTCAAATTGGCGACTTTGTTGGGCGTTTTGGGAGCATTCTAGGGAGGTTTTTTGGCTGTTTCCCACTTCTGGGCGGCTAGAATCATCGGACTGCCATCCGTTCAGGGTTGTTCTGCTATAGATTCACAAAAACAGGATGACGCCATTCCCGCGGCAGCCGCCGAACCGCCAGGAGATGGCCCGCGTCGAAATTTACAACATATCCAATATTTTTGCTCGGTTTATGCCCTATCAGGGCTGGGGAAGTGGGGCTCGGTAGCCAGATGCTCGTTCGGGCTTGTCTTTGTGTCGGTTGTTCAAGATTTTCGACTAGAAATAGGATCCAATCCGGCAAATCACCAGGAAATGGAGCGGACGAGTTAAACCGGTGACTTTGTTGGATGTTTTGGGAGCATTCTAGGGTGGTTTTTTGGGTGTTTCCGACTTCTGGGCGGCCAAAATCATTGGACTGGCGTCCGTTCAGGATCGTTCTGCTTTCGATTTGCAAAAACAGGACGACGCCATTCCCACGGCAGCCGCCGAACCGCCAGGAGATGGCCCGCGTCGAAATTTACAACATACCCAACATTTTTGCTCGGTTTAGGCCCTATCAGGGCTGGGGAAGTGGGGCTCGACGGCCAAATGTCCGTTCGGGCCGATCTTTGTGTTGGTTGTTCAAGATTTTCGACCAGAAACAGGTTCCAATCCGGCAAATCCCCGGGAAATGGCGCGAACGGGTCAAACTGGCGACTTTGCTGGGCATTTTGGGAGCATTCAAGGGTAGTTTTTTGGCTGTTTCCGACTTCTGGGCGGCCAGAATCATCGGACTGGCATCCGTTCAGGGTCTTTCTACTTTCGATTTGCAAAAATCGGGCGACGCCATTCCCGTGGCAGCTGCCGAACCGCCAGGAGATGGCCCGCGTCGATATTTACAACATACCCAACATTTTTGCCCGGTTTAGTCCTTATCAGGGCTGGGGAAGTGGGGCTCGGCGGCCAGATGTCCGTTCGTGCCGATCTTTGTGTCGGTTATTCAAGATTCCTTGTAGAAAGTTTAAAAAATAAATGCACTGAAAGTCCTAAAACTTATCACAAAGGTATAATTAAATATTATAACTTTGAAAAAGTGTCATCTAATTTTAAAATTTATCATGAAAGCACAATCAAGTCCTAAAACTTTCAAAAAGTATAATCAAATTCTAAAACTTGTCAAAAATGTAAAATCAAGTACTTATTTTAATCAATTTGGTAAGTTCTAGGACTTGATTGCACTTTTTGAAAGTTTTATAACTCAATTATATATTCTTGACAATTTTTTGGCTTGATTATACTTTTTGAAAGTTTTAGGACTCAATTGCACTTTCTTAACAAGTTTTACGACTTTCAATGCACTTATCCCAAAGTAAAAAATGTGGGCATCTTCTAAGCTCCCTAAGGCACTATTTTTTCTTTTTTTTTTGGTAAATCCTAAGGCGCTATTTTTTCCGTAGATAATAATAAAAAAAAAAAAAGATTTTTTAAAAAATTAGCATTTGTATTGCTTCATATAATTAGTCTTTGACAAATGTTTTCATCATTAATAGTAATTTATATTTAGATATTTTCCTGAAGGATAATTTTTTTTTAAATTTTAAGATAAAAAAGAAATGTTTATTTATTTATTTATTTTTATAAACAATATAATTGATTATTTAAAAATATTTTTCTAGATAGTTCATTAAGTAAAAAAAAAACGCAATCTAAGACATGGCAAACCTAAGCCAAATCTAACCCCCGGCATTTTATTTTCTTACTTATTAGCAAAAGAGTTCATTAAAAATTGAGAAAATAAGGGCCTGAAGTGTCTTCGTTTCTTGAAGTGCTGTGATTTCCTGAATTTTGACCTATTTCAAGATATATGAAATAGTTATTTTATCAATGCGCTATTTGTTATGTTTGCTCTGAATTGGCTTCTTATGAGTTAACTAACTATTCGGAAAGGCAATTAAGGATCGATATGTGTAATACTGGTGAATTCAATTAGGGATAGGCCGCTCAACCATAAGGATCAAACATGTATGATACTATGCTGTTTTAGGTCAATTAGCGAACGGAAATAAATCGATTCGGTAGAAGTACAAGGTCAGATTGCGGGTGATTTCGCATGACTTCGATATTAACTGCGAACGACGTTAAACCGATTTCCTATTGGCTTTGTACTTAGGGTGAACAATCAATCCCTCATGATTACATGATAATCGAGTATCACCTTGATTTGAATAAGCATGATCGTGGATTGAAAAGCTATCAATCATGGGTTGAACGCGCAGAAACCCTTAAACGCTGCCTGAAAGTTAGGTCATACTAAAATCGCGATTGATCGATTTTAACCACGAATTTCAATCCGATTTCGGATATCTAACTTTCGAGGACATCAAGGCTAAAATATTGGATAACACATCATTAATACTCAAATTTATCGATAAGCCTGGAAATTGCCTGAAGTGGATTAACGGGCTGAGAATTAGAGTCGGATATTTGGAATTTGTGCTTCGAAGGTAAAAAGACCAAAATGCCCCTTTATAGAAGCTTGCATAGGAAGTTGTTTTTTTTATTTTATTTTTCTTTTTCTTTTCTTCCCTCCCTCATTTCTCTCCTTCCCCCTCAAGTTTTAGCCACCCCTTTCCCCACATTCTCTCCTCCCCATGTTGACTTTTCTCTCCTCTCATTCCCTTTTGGACGTGCACCCCCCTTCCTCTTCCTTTCCGCTCATTTTTCTTCTTCTCCCTCTTGTTGGCTTTCATTTCCCTTGGTTCAGCCCCCAAATTGCATAGACTAGCCATTGCCGCATGCTGCCAGACCGCCAAGCCATCACCGCTTGTTCTCATCTACATGCCGCGCTACTTGTTCGTGAGCTGCGCCCAACCATTTGCCGCTCCTTTCTCCTTGCGAAAAGCACCCCACCAGGAGACCCATTTTCGTCACTGCTCATCTCACCATTTGAGATGTAGCCGCGCGTCACCCACGCCGCCACCATCGCGTTCGTATTGCTAGAATTGCAAAACCGTGAGTTGTTTTCCTAATCCATTAATTAGGGGATAATCTTGTGGTAGGGGGTAGTTTAATTAGTCTGAGTATGATTAGTGGTAGATGAGGGTTGTTTATGATTAAAGCATGGTTCATGTGCCTTGATTACGCTTAAATGAGTTTATGATAAGCTAATTGTGGCTTAATTGTGCTTAGTTGTTAATTAATTGGGTTTGTGATTAATTAACATTATTTTATTATACTAAGCTTGCTTAAGGTTGATTAAATTGGCTAATGAAGTTTTAGTCTTAGTTAATTATGATTAATTATTTATCGGAATGATTAATTATAATTATATTATTTGATGTAAATTATTTATTTCAGAAATATTATATTATTTTGTGGAAATTAATTAATAAATTATATTCTTTATTAATTTCGAATTATTGCCTATTTATGGATATTAATTATTTTTGGGAGAACTAATTAATTATGAATATTTTATTGAAATTGATTAATTTGAGTTTTTGCGAGAAATTAACTATGGTCTATTTTTCTAAAGTTGATGGCATTTATATACTATATTATTAAGTGAATTTGGGTTATTAAAGAAGGGAATTATTTGGAATCGGATAATTATTTAAGGGGGTTGGTAATTATTATTAGTATTTTATGGAAGTTAAATTATTTATTGGAATAATGGACTATAGTATTATATACTTTATAAATGAGTATTTTTAGATATAATCCTAGTTTATACTTATTTTATGATGATTGATTATTTATGGGAATAATTGATTGTCATTAGCCGTTGAGACGCGTGTTTATCTATTACTGAATATCGAGACACATGGTTGGGTACCGTTAATTGTTGAGATACGTGATTATTTATTAATACTTGACTAAGGCACATGGCTAATTAACAAAGTGTCGATTATGGACGACTTCTTATTAAGTGATCACTGTTACGGGAATGGTCGATGGTGATAATTATTTTGGAAAGGCATGCAAGTGTCGTGATGTTAATTGGTTGGAAATGATTGTCAGAGTATGATTTGAACTGTTGTTTGATTAATGTATCTACAACTGTTAAATTATGCAAGTTCGTGTGATCATTGATTATTATTGCATTGCACTATACATATGTTAATTGCAATAGCATGTTGCGTGAGCACAGACCAAAATTACATTGGCGATAGAGAAAAGAAAGAATGAATTGGTTGATGGTTGTGTTGCATGGTCCCATTAAAGGGAAAACCTGGTGTTGTTGGAAGACTGCTATCCCTTGGGGTTGTGCCGTGGCCTTTTGGTCGCTTGACGATAGTCAGTTGCTGAGTTGCGATAGAAGCTGGACCAATGCACTTTCGGGAATGCCGTTTGTGGGAGGCCCATGACGAAGTCGTGTCCACAGAGGGGATGATGACGGGTTTTGAACGAGTAGACTGCCAACCATAAGGTTGTACCGGGGCCTAGGGGGTCGTAATAATCGGAGCACATGTGGGTACCGAGGCATGAGAAAGTTCTTTGGGTGCTCTAATTATGTGAATGTTTATTGAAATTGTTATGGTTTGAACTGTACTATCTTTGAAGGGTACGTGTGCCAAGGTAAGGTGAGATTGCCTGTATTTGTATTTGAAGGTCATCGAATTGTATTGTGGATGTATTTTCCATCATATTAATAGATTATGCAAAGCGGAGGTCGCAATTGACCTGCCATCGATAATAGGTCGCATGGCTATGATGCACCTAAGAGGAATGAGTTTGCTAATTGAGGCTTAGGATAATAACTTATTGAGATTTTATACCACAAATTATTGTATAACAATTTTAAGGTCTTTAGGATGGAGAACCGACATGTGTTGCGGCTCGTGGTTGTATTTGAAGGGAGTAGATAAACCCTAGCTTTATTGGTTTTGCTAGCTCGATAAGAAAATGCTGTTGTAAGAGCTTGAATATATTTTGGTTTAGGGTTTAGGGTTTAGGGTTTAGGGTTTAGGGTTCTAGGGTCTAGGGTCTAGGGTCTAAGGGTCTAGGGTCTAAGGGTCTAGGGTGTAGGGTCTAGGGTGTAGGGTCTAGGGTGCAGGGTGCAGGGTGTAGGGTGCAGGGTGCAGGGAGGGTGCAGGGTTTAGGGTTTTAGGGTTTAGGGTTTAGGGTTTAGGGTTTAGGGTTTAGGGTTTAGGGTTTAGGGCTTAGGGCTTAGGGTTTAGGGCTTAGGGCTTAGGGCTTAGGGCTTAGGGCTTAGGGCTTAGGGCTTAGGGCTTAGGGCTTAGGGCTTAGGGCTTATTTTATGATGATTGATTATTTATGGGAATAATTGATTGTCATTAGCCGTTGAGACGCGTGTTTATCTATTACTGAATATCGAGACACATGGTTGGGTACCGTTAATTGTTGAGATACGTGATTATTTATTAATACTTGACT